>CM064525.1:25547001-25902001 GCA_032716605.1 Paralithodes platypus
CCTCTATGTTTAGGTCGGTCGAGGAGCTCACGAGGGAAATGAGCTTATTATGAATGAGCTTATTAATGTTATTTGTATTATTATTATTTTTATTATTATTATAGTTATTATTATTTTTATTATTATTATTATTGTTATAGTTATATTTTTATTTCTTTGTACTAGTAGAGTTTTTACCCTGTATGCATGTTTGTATGTCTGTTTTTGCTAGTTCTTACTGATGTATTTGACCCATATATAGGCTCCGCCTCCCCTCCCCCCATGCTTCTGCCCCCTCTCTGTCCTGCCTCCTTCCTCCCTCCCAACCCCCACCTCCCTCTCCTCCCCCGCCACCTGTCTGGACGGATATTTAAGGCCTTCTATGTACCAGCATTTGTTAGTGACCTGATGAAGCTATCTGCGAAACGTTGTCAATAAAGTGCTCTTCCTCAGATGGTGTTTTTTATCCAGTAGAATAATTATAGATCAGTTCAATATTATAACTCTTGTAGTTAGTCTGGGATATAATAAATGGGCGTTATATAGTTATTAAGTAATTATGCTTAACAGGTGTGAATTCAAATTATCTTGAAAGTTATCTCAAGAGAATAAGCTTGAATAGGCGTGAAGCTTTCAATAGTATTATGTGTAGTAGATACTCTACGCCATTACTCAGGGAGTATTTAACACAATTTGCTATGTTTCAACCCATATTGCTACATAGCCATAGCGGACGCCCCCTTTAACTTGGTTACAACACAAGATACCTGATAAAACAGAGCCACCTTATGCAAGGTTTTAAGGGTAAGGTAACAAAATGAATAAGTCCTTCCATAATGTATGGGTGAACGTAAGTGTTGAGGGCATGGGAACTTTAAAGACGACCCACCCTAATGGATAGATGAGCGTAAGAGTGCCCAAGGGGTAGTTAGTAAAAATAGGGCATATACTGTATATTGGTTATCAACCCTTCAGGATTATTTAGCCTGTTTAAGTCAAGTAATATTTTCAAAGCTGGAGCCTCTTTTCATAAACTACAGTACCTTGCCCAAGGGTAGTTCGTGTCCCGTTTATATAGAGTAGTTTTACATTATGGCCAATTAGGAAAGCAATATGGCCTAATGATTGGGTAGATAGCTATGTTAAGAGTGTTGAATTCACGTAATGCAGTCACATGGCCGACTCACGGGGCACATTCTCGGCAATAATTCATAGCATGTATTGGCAAATTGGCTGTTTGCACTTAATGAGTCCTGAATTGTCTGGAAGCAGTGAGATTTGTGGAGAAAATCATTAAGCAAATGTTTAGTTCTTGTATATGGTGCTAATAAGTAGTTATATTAGTATTAAATAATTTTATACAAAGAAATAATTAAAAATAATTGAATGGTTTATTTTGTGTGTTTATTGATGGGAGAGACTCATGGAGGAATTGACACAGACGGTCCTCGTTGTCTCAAGCTTGTTACGTAGCCGAGCCTGAGCCATTATACAACGATGAAAAGGAAATACAACTTCGCTTGGGTTAGTTTGGCAGCTTTATTAGAGTACCGTATGATAGTTCAACAGTACTAAACGATCAGTGAATTGGTATGAAGCTTTCAGGTTTCAATGGTAGGCCTAAATGTATCAGTATGAATCACTCGAATCATATGTAAGGTTTTCGTCGAACATTCCCTCCCCCCCTCCTTTCCTCTTCTCTCTCTCTCTCTCTCTCTCTCTCTCTCTCTCTCTCTCTCTCTCTCTCTCTCTCTCTCTCACTCTCTCTCTTGCTTTCAAATATAGTAAAGCTCATACTTAACTATACCTATGATACATTGCATTCCTTCATTAGTTATTCAGAATACATGCAATTGGTGAGGTCCAGAAGTAGCTGGGTGAGAGCGAGAGAAGGGAAGGTGGGTGTAGTTCTGGGGTCAGAGAGAATATGGGAGGGTTTAGGTGGGGGAATGGAACCAACAAGGAAAGGAGGTGGAGGGGATACCTCTCCACTGTGCAGTGCTACTAACGCCTAGCCCAAGGGAAATGAAACTAATTAATCCTGACGACTGTACCTAGAGGCCCCAACAAACGTAGTTGCGTTGTCACTCAGGATAATACGGGGAAACCCTTGTCGGCTGTAAAATCTCCTGAAAGCGTGGAGTAAACTATAACATGTGAGATTGGTGACTACTTCGATGTGTATTGACCTGGTAACAGCACAGGTGAATAGGATCATATAAGCCTTGACTGGTGAGTCTTTGATAGGGATTGCTCCACTATAGTCCACCCCAGTGACCTTATAGGTTTCTCCAGGGGTGGTCTGCAGGGCAGGTAAATGGGGTAGTCCGGCGTAGTCGTAAGGTTTACCTTGTACCCTACGACATTTTAGGCAATTGCGCAGTACTTTTTTCACCACTTGCCGGATTCTAGGGACCCACCATTTCTGTCTGATGTAGGTAACCATGTGGCCGACTCCATAATGGCAACAGAGCCGATGGCACCTACCTACTATTAGGTGGGTCAAGGGATGTTTGGAGGGCAAAAGCTTTGAATTCTTGCACATTTCCGAGATAGCCGCTAATCTCAATCTGCCTCCACAATGTATAATCTCTCCCTTCAGGTGTAGTCCTAACTGGCAAATTAAATTATTTCTGGACTGTTCACCCTTCACCAGTATTGAGTATTCCTGCGGATAACTTTCCTTCTGGCATAATTTGAGTAGAATATTATCTGCAGTCTTGATTTCATTTATGTTGAGGTGAACACTTCCTGTGGGAGGCAGGCCTTGTACTTTCGGCTTCAAATTATTAATGAAACGTATCACCCATGCCGTGACACGCTGTATTTTTTTAAAGCTGCTATATCTGTCCCAGTCCCATAACTGTGTGTCATCTTAGGGCACCGTGCCTACGATTTGGGTCACGATACCAACGGGCTGCTCTTTTAGAACTATATTTTCTGGCCATCCATTGGGGTTCGGGAGCCAACTACACCCATTCCACCACAACGCAGAAGAACTCAAAAACTTAGCAGACATGCCTCGACATACCATATCACTTGGGTTCTCTTTAGTCGACACATACCGGAAATGAGCAGTCAGGACTAGGGCATGTATCTCGTCGATGCGGTTTGTGACATACACTGGTAATTTCTTTTTACTATTTATCCAGTGTAGGCTAATCTGACAGTCACTCCACACATAGGTTTCAGAGATATGAAGTTTAATATCTTTATAGGCTACCTCAATAAAGTTTACAATTCTTGCGGCAAGCAAAACTGCAGTTAATTCCATTTTAGGAATAGAAAGGGACTTGATTGGCGTGACCTTGGCCTTTGCCATGACCAAATGGCTGCCTTCTAACCCAACAAGATACACAGCAGTGCCTTATGCTATACTGCTGGCATCAGCGAATGCATGTAGGGATACAGCATGATCGTATACAACCCTCTGAGCAAACTTAATACGACTACAGAGTACCAGATCATCTACTATCCCCAGCCATTCCGTGTTCAAGTCTTCAGAAAGATCCTCGTCCCAATCCAATTTTAGTCTCCACAATTGCTGGAGAAATATTCTAGACCTTATAGACACTGGCAATAAGACACCCAAAGGATCATAGAGTTTGGCAGAAAACTTCAAACACTCACGCTTTGTCACATGTTCGACCGGAGCATACTGTACTCCAAAGGAAAGACAATCAGAAGCCGTCTCCCATACTAGTCCAAGAACTCTCACCAGTTCCTGCTGTTCAGCAGCAACACCATCCTTTTGCAACACCTCTCTCAGAACAGGACTATTGGTAGCCCATTGACGCAGGAACAAGTGGGCATTGTCCATAACTTCACGAGCCATACCGTATGCACGGACAAGGGAATCTTCATTGTCCCCCGTACCTTGGAGATTATCGATATATAGTCCGGCCCTAATTTCCTGTACGATCTTTGGGTCTACTTCAACAAGGGAAAGATGTTTTAGGATGGTTGCGTTCAGCAGAAACTGGGAGCAGGTAGCGCCAAGCAATACAACCTGGAACTGATAACATTGTAGAGGCGAATTCAGTCGAAGAGGATCTTTTATCCACATAAACCTGGTGTAATCTCTGTCGTCTTCAAGTAGTTTCAAAATCAAGAAGGCCTTCTCAATGTCACTGACCCACGCATACTGAAGCAGCTGGAATCTCAACAAGACTTGAGCTAACTCCGGTACTAAAGATGGTCCCGTGTACAGACAGTCATTCAGACTGGGCTTGTACTGGTTTACCTTAGCGGAACAATCAAATACAATGCGCACCAGAGTAGTCCTCCTTTCCTTTACGGTCCCATGATGCGCCAGGTAATGACATGACCCAGAGTCATCGAATGGAACCTCCTCAATGAAACCACGCGACAACTGATCAGAAATTACCTGCGAATATTGTTGACAAAACCAAGGGTCAGCAATAAACCTCTTCTGTTGTCCTCGTAACCTACCCACAGCCAAACCTTTGTTGGTGGGCAACCGTCCCTTTTCTGTGGTCCAGGGCAGACGTACCTGATACTGTAGACGCTCAGGATCATATGTGACTGTTTCCTCGTATGTGGTCAAAGCCAGCCGTTTGGCTTGTGAATGATCCTTGAGTGAGATACCAATATGGTCTAAATCCCACAAAGCACTTAATTTTCTATGACATGGAAATTGTCGAGTAGACATATATTGATCTACTGGGGTCAATGCCACTTTAAGTATTGTAATAACCTCAGTGTTGGAGCTAGACGGGGTTGCCGCATAAGAACCACTAAGGGCATATCCGTATTTGGTAGAAAGTAAAACCAAACAGAGAGTGTGTGAAGGAAGGAAGGTTTTCGGAGCAATGGGAAGTATGTGGAAGACGAGAAATCTCGGAGTGAAAGTAAAAAGTGCACTGTATCAAGGCATTGTTGTGCCAACAGTGATGTATGGGGCTGAGACATGGGCTCTGAAGAAAAAGGAGAAAAGAGGGCTGGATGTGATGGAGATGAGCTGCTTGAGGAGTATGTGTGGAGTTACTCGTAGAGACAGATTGAGGAATGAAGAGATAAGTAGGAGAGTGGGGCAGTAGGAACATTTGTCAGCCAGAGTGGACAGAAGGGTGCTGAGCTGGTATGGTCATGTTGAACGAATGGGAGATGAAAGGCTTACAAAGAGAATATGTGAGTCAGGTACAAGGGGAGATAGAAGGGCAGGAAGACCCCCATTGAGATGGAGAGACTGTGTAAGAAAGGCTTTGGATGATAGAGGAAATGACTATAGATCAGGCAGGGGAAGTGGTGGTGGACAGGAGTGAATGGAGAATGCTTGTGAATAGTTGAGTGAACACGTGGTCATTTGGAGTAAGGGGTCGGGCGCAAGTTGGACTAGATAATAGTCCATCAGGCGCCTGGCCCGGGGAGACGATTAATATGAAGGGTGCGCCTGGAAGTGTGGTGGGAGGGCTTGTGTCTTTGGCTCCGCTGCATGTCTGCCTGCCGAGATCGGAACCTCTCCGGGTGGTCGGGGGCCGGGGGAGTGCTGGAGCGACCTTTGTGACCCTGGTCTCTGGGTCTTCTCCTGGGTGACTTGGATGTGTGTGAGTTTGTGCTTTTTATCTGTGTGTATTTGTTGTTTAATGTTGTTTTTGTGTTTTCCCTGTTCTTGCTCTGTCTTGAGTCGGCTACCCCCAAAATGGGGATTGGGCCTGAGCATATAGATAGATAGATAGAAAACAAAATTTCCTGCCCTTTTGTAGCCAGGTCGTACTATGTTGTAGTACTGGTCGGCACCTATTAGTAGCTCTAATTGTGCTGTCTCGGTAACGTATGAGTCGGCCAATTTTATGCTACAACGCTGTAAATTAGATATTTAAACTTTTAGACTAGTTTCGCCCTTGTGTTCGGGGAGATCATCGACAACTATTGCGTGAAGACGATGATATCTGCCACGATGTATATACTTTAGTGCTACAACAGGATACTCACGAGAGGTTTGGGTTCCGGTGAAGCCGTGAAGACTCAATTGTTCCGTTCCCTTTGATTCATAAGAAAGGGAAGGTAATACAGAGCTCTTCACGAAAGTCCTCTGCGAGCACTGATCAAGTAGCGATCTGACCTTTACAGTCTTCTTGTACTTACCCTTTACAGGCAGCTGAACTGGGGGTAAAATTACTGTCTGTTTACTCATACTTACGGACACTGTTGTTGAGGTTGTTGGAGTTGACTCTACTCTATTACTACTACCACCACCTACCGATCTCTCCTCTCTCTGATTTACAATTCTTAATATTAGGGTTTGTACACCCATTACTACCGTGTTCACTGGAGAGACACCCGACACAGAGCTGTAGTTGCCTGGCTCTCTTTATTCTGAGAGAACCTGTCTTACATTTAAAGCATTTGTACCAGGGATGATTTTTCCCGCTACACAATTTACAGGCAAATTGGCTGCTACCGCTCTGCGTCGTGAATGTAGCTGTAGCCATAGGAAATTCTTTCACACGGGTATCTTGACCCACCATGTTGTAGAGTTCCGCTTGAAAACACTGTGTAAAAGTCTTATAATCTATACTCTGATCACCCATCTCCCTCCTAACAGTTTTCATAACTGTTGATGGCAATTTATTCAAGAGTGACACCACGCAGAATTCCTCTAAACTTACCCTTTGACTAGTCATAGATCGCATCGTACTTTCCATATTGGCATAAAAAGCCTTCAGTTGTGCTGCTTGACATTTAGGTGAGACAAGGTCATGAAAGTTAATGATGTGTGCTGTTTTTACTCTGTTGGGATGCCCGAAGGTCTCCTGAAGCAAGTCCATGGCAGGGCCATAACTTGCACCCTCAACCATAAAGCCTTCCACTAATTTATAGGCATCTCCCTGTAGCCGACTCCTTAAGTACGTAAGTTTTTGAATCGCACTTAAATCAGTCCTGTCATGCACCACACATCTAAACATATCCCAGAATCCCGTCCATAATGTGGGATCGCCAGCGAAGGTGGGCAAAGTCAGGTGCGGCAATTTAACTCCCGATACTTTCTTTACTTCGGACTGATTTTGCCTTTCTGGTGTACCAAGTTTCTCCTTCAGAGTAGCGATTATCCCATACATATCAAATAAGTAGATGGTATCCTCTTGGTTTTCCTTATAATACTCGGTGTCAGAGGTATATAGCGAAAACAAGACTTCTTGATTGGCTTCAAACTTGGCCACCTGTGTCTGCACGCAATGTAATTTTGCCTCGACTTCTACCCAAGTTGCCGTTTCCAAGAACTCCTCTAAATCCCTTGACAGGACGGTTAATGACCCTTTAATGCCTGCCCTACGGCGTTTGCCTTGGGCTAGATCGTCCATTGTCACCTTTAGTCAAAAGCGGATGGAATTTGCGAAATAAAAACATTTTACTTAAGTTTAGCCGAAAGAGAAAAATTCTTCCGCCGATCAAACTCGGTCCGGAACTAACACTTAAACGCGAGCGGCGGTTATCATTGGTGGGAACTAATTATTACATGGTGATATCAAGTTTCAAAGTAAGAACACACATGTTAAAATAAATTGATTTAGTTTATCATATGTGGTTAGGCCAACACTTCAAAATCACAAATTATCAAATTTGGTATGCTAGATTATATTTGAAATCAAGAAGTTAGGCTAGCATGTTGCTAAAGTTAGAAGTTTATATGCTTAATTATTGGAAATATAAATTTCGGTTAGGCTAACTTACTCGACACCAAAACTCAAATAATGTAATGAAATTAAACTTAGGTTAAGCTAACATAGAAATACTCAATTTATGTTAGGCTCATTTAAAGATAAATTTAAATGTTAATAAAATATTTAAGCCAACCTTAAAGATAAATTTAGTACTGCTAACCTAATTAGTGATACTTTAGAAAGCGAGTGTTGGGCGAACCTACATATTCATTACAGAAAAAGTTCGAACCACCAGAGCTGTTGCTTCGGCACCGAAAATTAAACAAACCGAATAAACAATCTCCCCAGGGTATCGAGCCCTCTCAGATACAAAAACTTCCTCACCAATATCTCCCCCTGTAGCGCCATGCTTATAAAATGCGTGAGACATGTTAGTGTGGACTCTAAAGGGTACTAGATACTGCGTTGCACCCTCGCGGCCGCCTGGCCGACAACACAATAACACAACCGCGGTAGTTGTACCGCCGCGCCGCCGTCACACCACAAACCATGTCACCAGCACACCACAAGAGACCGAGATGATTTAATGGATTGTTTTCGTTCGAAGGACCATTTATTATGTGGATATTATTGGAGAAATTAACTGTAAATTGAAGAACACCACACAATAGTATATTACCTGGTTGCTGGATCGTAGACGACGGGATAGGTTATTGTGGAGTGGAAACAATGCAACAGGTTGGCGGTAGAGTGGTGAAACGAATGATAAGCAAGGAGGAAATTAATGAATAGTTAATGTCAGAAGAGGGCCTCGATACTTAAATTATAATTAGGAGGATAATAGATGATAGGGGAATTGATGGGAATCTACACTGAGGTTAGTTCTAACACCGGGTTAATGGAATGGAATGATAACAAGAGAAATAGTACTGTTGGCGGTGGTAGTTGGAGAGCGAATGAGATCCGTCATAAGTTGTGGGAGCTCGCTATTCCGCACATGCACCAAGAGGTCGGGATTTATTTCCCTTCCCAGAATGATTACCTAAGTTTATAGGAATGATATATTACTTAATATCTAATGCAGAACATAATTCAATATTCTTCCCATTTATACTAAAGCATAGTATTATGACTCGTATCCCTACAAACTTATTACTTATTACTAAAGGTTACACTTAAGTTTAGACTGTCCAATACTTAGGGAAATAAAGTATGGACAGCTACTTCAAACATTATTACACTAATGAATGTATACATAATATACCATAACATAAGTATGTTCAGCAGCACCTTCTTTGGTGAAGAAAAAAAACAGTATGTACAACTGTATATATTTATAATTATAATGTGAATAAGTACAACCCTCCTCTCACCCTCCAACCCGACCTCTTACTACGATGATAACGTTGTATATAATGTTCATCTTTAAAAAAAAACAGTACCATACCTTTATGACAAAATATTTGATAATCACATCTTCATATTTCAATAAGAATGAACAAAATATGACACTGTCGTTTATCATTATATACTTTCTCAATAAATCCAAATGCAATTGTTTCTTGGTGTTCCTTAAGAATATATCAAATATATTGTATTTATGTATATATAGTATAATACTCAGGCACATACCTCATAGCTGGGGTTGGCCGACTCGAGACAGAGCCCGAACAGGGACAACACAACACAACATAAAACAAAAATATATATTTATATATACAGTATATATACCGGTATATATAAATATATATATATATATATATATATATATATATATATTTATATATTACATATATACATATAAATATATATATACCCGGTATATAATATATATATATATATATATATATATGTATACTGTATATATTCACACACATCTAGGTCGCCCAGGAGAAGACACAGATACCAAGTACTAAGAGCCTCCATCACTCTCCCGGCCCCCGACATACCGAAGAGGTTCCGGGTCTCACCAGGCAGACATGCAGCAGAGCACACCACAATGCTGGCCCACCTCACATCCAGGCATGACCCTTCATATATACCGGCTCCCCGGGCCAGGCGCCTGATGGACTACAGTATTATCTAGTCCAACTGGCGCCCGACCCTCTCCCAAGCGACCATGTTATCACTCATCTATTCACAAGTATTCTCCATTCATTCCTAATAAATACCACTTCTCTTGCCTGATCTATAGTAATTTTTCTATCTTCCAACACGTGTAGCCTACTACACAACCTCTTCATCTCAATGGAGGTCTTCCTACCCCTCTACCTCGCCTTGTATCTGACGCATATATTTTCTTTGTAAGCCTTTGATCTTCCATTCGCTTAACATGTCCATACCAGCACAGCACCCTTCTGTCCACTCTGGCCGACAAAGGTTCCTGCTGCCCTACTCTCCTACGTATCTCTTCATTCCTCAATCTGTCTCCACGAGCCACTTCACATAAATTATACTCCTCAAGCAGCTCACCTCCATCACATCCAGCTTTCTTCTCGTCTTTGCCTTCAGAGCCCATGTCTCAGCCCCATATATCACTGTTGGTACAACTATCCCTTAATATATTGCACTTTTAGCTTTCATTCCGAGATTTCTCACCTTCCACATACATCCCATTCCTCCAAAACTTTCCTTCCTTCACATAATCTGTTTTACCTTCATGTCTATACCTTCGTCCGTGCTTATTACTCCTCCTATATATTAAAAACACTCCATGTGTTACAGTATTTCCCCATCCAGCCGCTCATCTAGAGTCACCCTAAGAGCACCTCTATTACACACCATCACTTTACTTTTATTGACGTTCACCCTCAGCTTCCTCCCCCCACATACCACACCAAACTCTTTGACTACTCGCTGCAGTTTCTCCTCAGAATCCACCACCAACGCATCTGGTACCCCCAGCTATGGAGTATTTTTTTGTTTTCTATATTCCAACTTACTTCCTCTCGGGCATAGGCTGAGAGCCTTAACATTCACCGCTTTACAATGAACAGTGAAGCCCGTGAGGTCTTGTTCCAGTCTAGGGAGTGAGACATGTGGAGACATGAGCTATGGGGTATGTTCCTGAATATATACATACTTACATACATACAATATATATATATATATATATATTATTACTTGCATAATTTATGAAATATATATAGAAAATAACATTTAAACCATAACAACTAAATACATGTTTTGTTTTTTTGCACCCTGCGGATAAGTCTAGAGGATATTTTTTGTTTGTATAGGAATGACTTTAGATATACAGGTAAAAGAGCTATATCTATATCAATTAACCTTTTGATCGGCATAGGTTCTTCTCGAACAGCACATTATCATCGAATAATAGACTACAACAAATATGAGAATAGCGTCATCGTAATGAAAGGGCCAATTTAGTTGGGTAAGTTATCGATTATATGGAAATTCTGCAGATTATCACATACTATACCCTGTTCCAAATAGGTAGACAAGAAATCGTGAACCTTAACCTCTGTAACTTAAAAGGGGCCAGAGCAAATGGGCTGTAAATGTTCACACCTATTTCCTGGCTGACCCTTCCCAAGTTGTACAAATATTTGCCCGATTACTCTAGTTGATTGTGTGTTATAGAGGTTAATGTTCAAGAGTTTTGGTCTACTTATTTGGAACAGGGTTAAGTTGATATATGTCAATCCCGGTAATTTTACTACCAGTTCCAACAGATGACTTTTCTGTAGTATCTAAGGATCTGCTTTAGGGGTGAGAATCACAACACAACTCCCATATATTATACTGTACAGATGGCTTTAAGGGGAAGTATGTGTTTTATTCTGAACCCCCTTCTTCTTCATGTTTAGCCCCATTAGTTTTCAAATTTCAAGACTTTCCCCATTTCTTTGCCAATATTAAGACCCTTCGTGCCAGGGTGGAAATAGAATGAGTAGGTAAAAAGATGAAAACAATACCTTTATCTTTGACCAATATGATCGAATTTAATCTTTAATTAAGTATGGTCAATTTCCGTTTTTGACTGACATCCGCACGGACCATCTGTATTCATGTATAACTTTTTCGTAAGCATCTATAAATAACCCTAGGAGGTTATATACCACAGTATATAAACAATACATAAGATCAGTAATGGAATACGCAAGCCCAGCCTGGGCTTCTAACCTAGCTGAAACACATCATAAGACCTTACAGACTATCCAAAACAAAGCCCTGAAGATCATTACAGGCTGCACAGCTACTTCACCCACAGATCATCTACATCAAGAAACCAAAATCCTCAAAGTCAAAGACCATCTGGACATGAGAGGCACTCAATTCCTGGCAGCAGCCTCCACGAACCAAGACCACCCACTAAACTACATGGCAACACACCCACAGACACCAAGAAATATCAAAACAACACCCAGCACACGGTATCACACGCAGTTATTGTCCTCTCTCCCTCCCTGCCCACCCCGAACCAACTTCCAGAAGCACATCCATACTCATATCTCTCGCCAATCCATCCACTCACTCACAGACAACACGCAGCTGCATGCACGACCTCCCGAAATCCATCCTTCCGAATCCTCACTCCCTCGCGAGGACAGAGTCCACCTGGCCGGGCTGAGATGCGGACACCATCCAGCTCTCCTGAGCTATCAGAAGAGACTGGATGACTCCGTTGTCGACGCCTGCCCGGGATGTAACACAGCACCCCATACCATTAAACACATCATAGAAGACTGCATTTCACACAACCACTTACGCCAACAACACAACCTACACTCAATGAGAGCTCTGTGGGAAAGCCCGATCGTGGCCATGGCCTTCCTCAGGGAGTCGGGGCTGTTCGGCCAGGCAGCTTAGGGAACAACAACAACAACAACAACCCTAGGAGGAGATATTGGACGGACAGACAGACAGACAGAAAGACAAGCTGGGTGACCTTGATCCGGTATACTCGGGGAATTGATACCATTCTGCATACGCTGAATTGATAATATAATAGTTAAAGTAGTATGCTCACCTGCTCCGTCATGCTTCCTAATAAGCATTTCCATCTGTTCTTCAAACAAGGCGAGAGTTTGGTTATTCTCCACCTCCTTCGTCCTCAACTCCTCCACAGCTCCTTGGACTTCTTGCAAGACCTGCCCCATGCCACGGCCGTTATTGCTCTCGTTACCCTCCGGATCTGAAATATATATCATGTGATTCCTCTTATGTCTGTAAATGTCAAACTATATAAACTCATGCAGTGCTATGGTGTACAGAGAAACTGGACCGTATTATAGTCGTGTGATCAGTTTATGGTGTAGGATAGTTTGAGGTCAAACTGGACGTAGATTAAGTAAAACACTATTTAAATTAATGCAGGAAATGTAAAGTGAAGTGATACATGATTTATCAAGCTTAAAACACATATGCATAATTATATACGAAATGTGTGTTTACAGAAGTGTTTGTGAAGTTCAATGTAAATCAATGAAAATACCGCGTGGCTAGAACAAGATTTAATCAGAAGTGAAAGAGACCAATGAATCCAGAATTTGATAGCTGAACTTTATGCTCAGCATGTAAAATGTGAAAATATATAATATAAGCAAACCTTAGCTGTCAATTATAAGACCGATTCTTGCCATATTAAAGTTCTTGGTGAATAATAATGAATTACCGATTGACAAACAAAGATATAATGGTACCACAACAGAAAACAGGAAATGTAATTATATTGTGACCTTTGATAATTTAAGCAGTATTTAATTAACATGTAGATTGTTTTTAGAGTATAAATTGTGAGTTTTGTTTGATACTACTTTCTATGTGTATGAAGGAGACAAAAGGCAAATATGCCTGTAACAAGTGTCTCCCCTAAAGCTGAAAGAGTGACAGACAGCCAAATTATAGGTACGTTGGAGTAAAAATGTCTGGACACTCGGAGCTTGAATCAGTTCAAGTCATAGGATGAGGAAAAGACAGATTGAGGAAGAGAGGTCCAAAGTTTACTTGTTGAGTAAATAAAAGACTTGGATAATTGGTTAACTCTTGGGTTAGAGTAGTGGACAGAATAAGGGTGGGAGTGTGTTGAAAGGCGGGTGCCCCCCACTCTTCGCAAGGGAGGAAGTATACACTGAGGAAGCTTTGAAGAACACTGATTATTGTAATAGCAGTAGTAGAGTGAGCAGGATGTAACATTGAGTGTCCAGGTGCGGTTCTGGTGACAGTTGTCCTTATCCATTTGTTTGTTTCTTTTATTTCTCGTGTTCTTATGATTGTCCCCGTAATAACAACCTCTGGGTGTATCATCGTAAGAGGAAATAATTATATTGTGTGCTACGTATTATGTGTCTATAGCCGTATATATTTCAGCTGGCTGTAAGTAATAATATAGCCTATGGGTGATAAGGACCATATAGGGAACTAAGGATAATTATATATACCGTAGTAGAATAATTTTGATAATTACATAATGTCACCACAGACAGGCAGACGCTCTCTCTCTCGCACTGCCACATGTGGTTGTTAATTTCATTAATCGATTTTAGGAGTAGAGTTGGTTGGTGGAGAGAACATAATAATTATATAACATATTAGTTAAAGTAGCCTACTCACCTGCTTCTTCGCTTTTCCTAGAAAAGTTTTCCTTTAGTTCTTCAAACGAAGCGAGAGTTTTGTTGAGTTTGATGACCATCTCCACCTCGTTGGCCTTCATCTCCGCCACAGCTCCTTGGGCTTCTTGGAAGGCCTCGTCACTCACTGTGCCTAATATATATAATAATTGTAGTTTGTGTTTAGTATTGTGTATCTATAGTCAAGTTTACTTCAGCTGACGGTAAAATTAATTTCTTAACAGATAATTTGTTTTACTTAATTGAACAATATGTAACTACTATGTCTTTGTTGGTGGGTGCCCAACCCCGAAAGGAGTTGAAATAAGGAAGCTATCCTCCCGCCAAAGGAGACTTTCTAGGGCCTTTCCTTGCTGATGCTGAGAGGGTTCTTAGTGGTAAAGCTGGGAGGGTTCTGTGGGGCGCTTGGTTATGGCCTTGCTCAGAACCTTGGGGCAGTTCGGTCAGAGAGCCTGGGGAACAACAACAACAACTATGTCTTTGTATCATATAAATACAAACCTTACTTAATAAATAACATATTTCCTACAAAATATTAGTATTACTATAGCTGGGTAGTCAAGATGGGGACATGGCAATTTACCGTGACCTAGAAAAACAAAGACTACAATGGTACAGTTAATAGTATGGGTACATATAATACTCTTACACCCACACATAAGTCACTCATTTAGACCATACCAATATATTTCTACACAATCTCGGCCACTCACCTATCCCCAACACACACACACACACACACATAGTTGTTTGATTGTCATATTCAATAAACTTTCAGTATTTAATTAAAGTAAATTTAACTCTGAATATAGAGATTATATTAAAATCTACCCGTTTTCTTGAATTGCTATGTCAGCCCGACATAGTTCAAAACTCGCTAGTTGTATTTGTCCTATGTGTATGAAGGAGACAAAAGGCATGTTGCCTGTACGAGTGTCTCACCAAAGCCAAATGAGTGACATCGAACCAAATAAAAGGGATGTTGTGGTTATAATGCCTGGACATACGAAGTTTAAAGTAATTTAAGTTATAGGATGAATGAAAGACTGATTGAGGGTGAGAGTTCCAGAGTTCACTTGTTGAATAGAAGAAAGACTGAGAAAATTTGCCAATTCTTGGGTTAACCTTCTTGGCGGTGTAATGGTAAGAGTGTTTAAAAATGTGTGTGTGATAACCCAGGTTCGAATCCCGGTGGATCACATAAATGCTTTCATTAATTTCAATGGAGGTGTTTGGTGTTGTGGTGAAAATAATTTAATATAGATTGGAGAGCTGGACAGAATAGGAGTGGGACTGTGTTGAAAGGCGGGTGCGTAGCACTTGCCGCAAGGAACGGGGTATGCACTGATAGTTCTGAAGAACAATGATGTTGTAATAGCGATAGAAGAATGAAAGAGGTGCAACATTGCGGCATGTAGAAAGATATTTTAGGGAACTACTAGGAGGAAGTGCAGTTGATGAGAAGTAATGCTTTTGATTCTAATCTTTCGAGAAGTGCTGTGTGAGTGGAACACTGGAACGTCCCCACACATGCGAACAATACTTAATACAGAGGCACACTGTACCCCGATACAGAGCAAGATGCTGTGCGGGGGTAAAGAACCCATGGAGGCAATTAAGCACACCTAACTTTTGGAAAGCTTGTTTTAGCAAGAGTTTTTTGCCTGGACGCACGGAGTTTAAAGTAATTTAAGTCATAGGAAGAGGTAAAGACTGATTCTGGGAGAGAGTTCCAGAGATCAGCAGTTGAATAGAAGAAAGACTGAGAATAACGTTTCACTCTTGGGATGGGGAGTTCGCAGAGTAGGGGTGGGATTGTGTTGCAAGACGGGTACTACATACCCTATATACAGTACGTAGAGGAGGTGGTATACATTGGGAAAGCTCTGAGGAACATTGATTATTATAGTAGCGATAGAATATCGAGAGAGATGCAACATTGTGGCAAAGAGAGAGAGAGATTGCAGAGAGTTGGTGAGTGGGCGTGAGGTAGTGATACGAAAGGCTTTCCTTTCTACTTTGTCTAGGAGTGCGGTGTGAGAGGATCCTCCCCACACATGAGAACAATACTCAATACAAGGACGCACTGTACCCCTGTACAGAGCAAGAAGCTATGCAGGGGTAAAGAACCCCTTGAGGCGGTTGAGCACAACCAGCTTCTGGGAAGCTGCCTTAGCAAGACTGGTAATATAGTCCTTCCAAGTGAGAGCAGAAAAAATAGAGACACAGAGAATATTGAGAGAAGATGAAGGATTGATTTTTGTATTGTTGAAAGATAAGGGATATTTCTCTGAGAGTTCTGAACGGGTAGTAAGATGAAGAAATAAATTGGGTTTTGGAAACATTACAGGCAACAAGGTTTTCTCTGCCCCAATTAGAAATAGTAGTTAGATCAGAAGATAATTGTTGCATCGCTTCATTACATTTGTTTTTGAGGGATTGCTGGCTGGGGTGTTCAGGATAACTAATTGAGTAGTGTATGGTAGAGTCGTCTGTGTATGAATGAGTGGGACTGGAGTTGAGAAGATCATTTATGGGAGATAGGTTAGAGCCCTGAGGAACACTGGAGTTGATAGGATGAGAAAGTGAGCGATGTCCCTCCACAACTGCATCTATGGAACGGCCGGAAAGAAAATTAGAGACAAAGGCACAGATGGAGGGATAAAAACCAAACGAGGGTAGTTTAGAAATTAAAAAGATTTTTTCCAGACTCTATCGAAAGCCTTCGATATGTCTAGTGCAATAGAAAAGGTCTCACCGAAGCCCCGAAAGGAGGATGACCAAGAGTTAGTAAGATATGAAAGAAGAAATTTGGAAGCAAGAATAGTTTCAACATTTTAGAGATACAAGTGATGAGAGCAATTGAATGGTAGTTGGAGGGTTGAGAGCGGTCACCCTTCTTTGGGAGAGGTTGAATGAGAACAAACTTCCAGCAAGAAGGGAAAACATTAGAGGCGAGACAGAGACGAAAGAGTTTGCCTAGGCAGGGAGTCAGCACGGAAGCACAACTTTTTAGTACAACAGGAGGAACACCGTCCGGACCGTATGCCTTCTTAGTATTAAGCCCAGAGAGGGTAAAAAATACATCTTTAGAAGAGATTAGGATATTAGGCATAAATAGGAGAGAGGTGGGTGGAGAGGGAGGAATAGCACCGGAATCATCCAAGGTGGAGTTTTTAGCAAAAGTTTGAGTGAAGAGTTCAGCTTTGTCAGAGGAAGAAGTGATGGTTGTGCTATCAGAGTGGAAAAGGGGAGGGAAAGACGTGGAAGAAGTTTGTTGGAGAGGTTTTTGGCTAGATGTCAGAAAGCTTGGGAAGAGCTAGAGATGGATAGTTCAGTGCATTTATTATTGATAAAAGAGTGTTTGGATCGGGTGGCCGTACTGGAGATATATAGGACAGGTGACATATATTAGTTTATGGTCGGAGGAGCCCAAAGGAGAGAAAAGATTTACAGTATATGGAGAAAGGGTTAGAGGTTAGAAATAAGTCAAGAATGTGGGGCCGATCTCCGAAGCGATCCAGGATACGGATGGGTTGCTGGACTAGCTTCTGTAGGTCGTTTAAGATAGAAAAGATGTAGGCTTGTTCACCAGGTTGGTCAGTGGAAACAGAGGAGAGCAATTGGTGGTGGTGAACATTGAAATCTCCTAAGATGGAGATTTCTGTGAAAGGAGAGATGGATAGAATGTGTTCCACTTTAGAAATTAGATAGTCAAAGAATTTTGGATAGTCAGTAGAATTAGGGGAGAGATCGACAGCGCAGACATATTTAGTTTGAGAGTGACAAGAAAGCTTTAGCCAGAGATTTGAGAATTCAGAATTGAGAAACACAAGAGAAAGCAAGATTGTTGCGTACATAGACGCAACATCCACCTTTGGCTCGAAACTGAGGATAGAGATAGTAGGAGGATACAGAGAAGGGTTTGCTGTCAGTAGTCCCAGACAACTGTGTCTCGGTGAGAAAGGGAAGATCAGGGTTGGCAGAGCAGAGGTGGTGTTCCACAGAGTGGAAGTTAGAGGAAAGGCCACAAATGTTACAGAAATTAATAGTAAGAGTAGAAGGTGGTGGTCCAGAGCATTTTGGTGAGTCGTTACCAAGGGTAATATGATCTTTCCAAGAAAGGTCAGATGAAAAAGATACATCTAGAATACTGAGAGAAGATGAAAGGTTGATTTGTGTGTTGTTGAAGAACAATTGATAGTTTTGCGGAAGATTGCGATGGATAGATAGATGGAGAAGTTGGGTCTTGGAGGTGTTGAAAATAACGAGATTTTATCTGCCCCAATCAGAAATATATGATAGATCAGAAGATAGACGTTCTATGGCCCTGTTACCTGAATTTTGGAGTGATTGCATGCTGAGTTGATGTTAAAAACTAGTTGAATAGTGTAAGGTGGAGTCATCTGCATATGATTGGATAGGACTAGAGGTACAGTTGAGATCATTAATAAATATTAAACAGAGAATTGGAGACAGGACAGGACCCAGAGGAACACCGGAGTTGATAGGTTGAGGAAGTGAGCGATGGCCGTCCACACCTGCAGCTTTGGAGCGGTTTGAAAGGAAATTGGAGATAAAGGCACAGATAGAGGGATAGAAACCGAAGGAGGGTAGTTTGGAAATTAGAGATTTGTGCCAACCTGTCTGATATAGTAGCCAAACCTTGAGTAAACTTTCATCTTATATGCATACATACATACAAGTTTAAAGACCGGTTTGTCAACAGAGAATGTGGTTACAGTCTCTCGTCATTCTAGGTCTACCCGTATGTGCAGTTCCCCCACGTTCACAGTCGGGTATTTCATAACCCAGTTCTGATCATCCATTCTCTCCATGTGTCCAAACCAACCAAGTCGGCTCGTGCGCATCACTTCACTGACACTCCTAATGCTCAGACACTTTCTTAATTCCTCGCTCAATACCTTGTCCATGAGGTTAACCCCACATATCCATTTCACTATTCTTTTTTAATTCCCTTTCATTCTATAGATATCCTCCTCTTTAACTGGCCACGTTTCCGAGGCATAGGTCATTGCACTCCTAACACACGAGGTGTGTGTGAAGTGGGAGCCCTCTCATGGTCGGGAGTGGCTACAGCTCTCTAAACTACCCCCAGCCACTTCTGACTCTAGCAATGGAGCCAGGTTTAGCGCCACCTCCGGCGGAAACTGTATCGCCCAGATAGCAGAATTTATTCATACACTCCAGCGTTATACTTTTAAAATCAACACTAACAGGTGGGTCATTTAAAACAAGTTCTCCCTTGCACACTGCACATTCAAAATCTATGATTCTCGTTAAAGGTCCTCTATCCCCACTACATCTTCTGTGTACCCAGTCACTACAGATGCAACATTGAATTGCGTTGTTCCCACATACTGCGAATGGCTAGTCGCCATTTCTTTGCAAAGTTCCGCGCCCTACTTCCGTAACTCAACTGATCATGACCTTTGTTTTATCTATGTTAACTCTTAGACCCTTCTTTGCCATAGATAGATAGATAGATAGAACTCTTAGACCCTTCTTTGCCATACCCTCTCTCCATCTGTTGAACATTGCCTCTGCTTCCTGCGTGCTATCTGCAATAAGTACTAGGTCATCTGCATATAACAACTCCCATGGGAGTCCTGTCTTAAAGTTCCTTGACAGAGCCTCTACGACCAAAACAAACAGTAATTGGCTCATCACTGAACCTTGTTGAACTCCAACTTTCACTGGGACTCTTCGCTCATTATCTTCTTCATTATAATGTAAATGAATATCTAGTTGATAACAAAATTGAAAATAGGCTAAAATATTCAAAAATTTCGGCAAACGCACATACAGTCTTACAGTGTTATAATCAATCATTGAACTTACTACGACTTGCCAACTCTTCTCCAAGCAAGGTCGTTGTCTGCCTGAGGTTCGAATTATCAGCTTTCAACTCTTGTATATTGTCTTGTAGTTCCCTCAACGCATCCATTATATCACTACGGTCACCTCTCTCGCCACACGCCGCAGCTGAATTACAGTGAATGTTAATCCTATAATAGTGAGTGAGGTTAATACACTAGCTGATCCGACATTGTGGAGGGTTATTAAGATGTTTCTTAAAAGTATTATTGAGGGTTTTATTATTCTTGCAATTTTTGAGCTATTTCTACTTAGTCTGCACCATAAACATCCTTCAAGCTTGTAAAACGCCTCCTCAGACCCATGTTCATACAGGGGTTTTACAAATATTCCCACGCAACTCGGGTTGAATCGATTTAATTTAATTCTCACCCAGCCAAGCACGAGAGATATTAATATTTAGTATATCTAACTAATACATGTGAGCTACTAAATGTTTTACTCTCAGTCTGGGTGCTTGGATGGGTGAGAATTATATTAAATAAATTCAACCATAGTTGTGTGGAAATATTTGTTAAAATCCTTGCATGGTACTCTGGATTATGCATCCTACGATTTTTGTATGAAATGGAATATTTATTAGTGTTCCCTCCATCATTGACGATGCGCCTTACAATAGTTATGGCTGGTCTCCAGTGTTTGGAAGTACAAACGTTAATGACGCATGGGTTGGCTTCAGAACCATCATCACAAACATTCTAGACGAAATAGCTCCTCTGAAAGACATACGAATTAAAGCAAGGTCAGACCCATGGATCAACAATGACATACTACACCATCTGGAACACTGAGACAATCTGTTAAAAAGGCTAGCGAAACATAGACAGGATCAAGGTCTGAAACATGAGTTCAACAGGGCCAGGAATAAACTAAGTAGGAAAATAAAATCAGCGAAAACTAATTATTTTCACAATAAGGCAGAGGAATATCAGAATAACCCAAAGAAACTATGGAGGCACCTAAAAACAACAGGCTACAGCAACAAGACAAGGGATTCGTCTAACACTAATATTGCTCTCACCATTAATGATCAGATTTGCCACGATAAACGACAAATTTCAACCTACTTCAACTCCTTCTTCACCTCCATAGCAAACACACTTGCACAGAACCTACCTCAACCTCTCAATAAATACACGACAACAACAGCCACCTTTCGAAATTTCTACAGAGATAAAGACATACACCCAAACACATTTGGATTGCAAAATGTTACACCAAAATACACTTTTGACGAGCTGTCTAACCTAAATGTACATAAAAGCACAGGACCAGACAAAATTCCTGCCAAATTTCTACGAGATGGAGCCATTGGTATAGCAGGCCCCCTAACCCACATCATCAACTTGTCAATTAACACCAACACTGTACCTGCTGAACTGAAGGAAGCTATTGTAACCCCTCTATTCAAGAAAGGAAATAAACTAGAAGTTGGTAACTACAGACCAGTTAGCATATTATATATTGTATCTAAAATCCTTGAAAGAGCGGTATACACCCAAATTGAACACTACCTCAAACAAAATGATCTATTCTATAAGTTTCAATCAGGTTTCAGATACATGTACTCGACAGACTTCTGTCTCATCCACTTAACGGATCACATTTGTAAAGAAATGTCTAAAGGTAACTACACCGGTATGGTTCTTCTTGATCTACAAAAAGCGTTTGACACAGTAGACCATGATATCCTATGTAATAAACTACAAGCAATGGGCATAGGATCTGTGAACTGGTTTAAATCTTATCTTAGTGGTAGAACCCAAAGAGTCAAAATTGACGATAATATATCTGATCCTATGCCAATTAACTGTGGGGTCCCGCAGGGAAGCATCCTTGGTCCCTTACTCTTTCTCTGTTATGTGAACGACATGGAACTGAGCGTCTCATGTAAATTATTACTGTATGCAGACGACAGCGTGCTCCTGGTTTCAGGAAAAGACCCAATAAGTATTGCCGCTTCACTTTCCAAAGAACTAGAATCATGTAGTGAATGGCTAGTGGACAACAGACTATCTCTTCACCTGGGCAACACGGAAGCCATCTTATGTGGAACAAAACGCAAACTGAAAGACATTGTGGGCTTCTCGGTCAACTGTAATGATATTCCTATAACAACAGTGTCACAAGTTAAATATCTCCGACTAAAACTGGACGCGAGTTTGTCAGGTGAAACAATTTTGGAATCTATCCTGAGTAAGTGTAGAGCACGTATAAAATACCTGTATAGACAGGTGGGATGCTTGCCCGCGGCGACCAAAAAGACCCTCTGCCAAGCGCTTGTTCAATGTCATTTTGACTATTCTGTGTCATCCTGGTACTCTGCATCATCTAAATCAGCACAGCACAAACTTCAGGTCACTCAAAATAAAATGGTTAGGTTCATGCTGAACCTAGGACCCAGATCACATGTTGGCCAGGAACATCTTCAGTCACTAGGTATGCTCAATGTCGCTGACAGGGCCAAACAAATCAGGCTCACTAATGCCTTCAAAATTTTCTATGACAGAGCTCCAGAGTACCTAAAGAATTATTTTGTTAAAGCAAATGAGAGGAGTGGACATAATACAAGAAACAGGATGTTTAATTTTAAGGTCCCGAGAATCCAAGGACAGGGTAAGCAAACATTCTTCTTCACCGCCATCAAAGACTGGAACGACCTACCCCAGTCAGTCCGTGAAAAGAGAACACTGTATTCCTTCAGACGTAGCCTGAAGGAACACCTGAACCGGACAGCTGCGAGAAGGGAGCACCAAGCTTATGTCTACTACTAAATGCGACATAAGAGATAGACAAACCAAACTGAAATGATTACTGATTACGGATTACTGATATTTACTATAGGATGTAAGGTATCTTAAAATAACCCCCTAGAAATACTTTCTCTAAAGTATCTATTTCTTTATCCTCCCCATTTTCCCCAGCTAACCTAATCCCACAAGGACCCCAATGGAAATACGCCTAACGGCCTTATTGGGCTATCCTTAGTTGGAATTATGCAAGGCTGGTACATGTCATATTTGTAACAAACTATGTGGTACCAACTCTGTAAATTGCTAACTGAATAAATATTATTATGGTCAATCTTTGAACTCATGGCTTGCCGTTCAAACGACCCGCCTAGGAGAGTAAATATCAAGATTGCCAATCTTCGTGAGCAAACGCTCATTAAAAAACACTCACGGACTCGCCCTTATGATGTGGGTACCACTACTAGAAAAAAATAAATAAATAAATAAAAACATTAAAGTATTAAACATGATCTAGCAGGTTGCGCTTCTCATGCGTCTGCTGTTATCTCGCGCGTCACCTCGCTCTTATCGAGGCGCTTAAGTCCTTCTTCTCCTAGGCGTCGTTGGGTCCGGACGTGTTCGGAAGTGTGCCAGCCTCGCTTCATTCTTCTCCTGCCTCCTACTTGTGAGTCTTTTCTCATTTGTCCATGCTATATGCTGAGGTCAGGGTAGCTTATAGATTAGCTAGGCTGTGTACACCTTTACCTACACGCCCTTGAAGACTGTTCCATAGGTATTTGGCAAGGTTTTGTCAGGAGTCCTTGTTGTGATAAGGCAAGGCTCCCGCGTGTGTTGTTTTTTTCCCTTAGGTTTATTCGAGTTTAGCTCTTATAGACATGAGGCTTCTTTTAGAGGATCCGGGGCCCACTTTTTGGCTACCTAATTGGGTGGGTTAAGCGGTTTTCTTCCCTTCTAGAGGAACATGTGCTTTTTGGATTCCCTCACTTAGTGAGGAGTTTGGCACATGTTCATGACGCTTTTCAGCCTACGTTCCTGTTTCTTCATGATGGGTGCTGGAGTGCTACGCTAGGCTATCAGGTTTTTGCTTTTCGAGTGATATTCGTCTGCCTGCCCCCATCTAGTTGGCCTCCTGTAGGTTTGCTTTTTATGGCTAGTCTGTGTTATTTATTATTAATTGATTAATGTATACTATGCCATAATGTGTGCAGGTTGCTAGATCTAGTAGCTAGGAGGGCTGGTCCCATCCGGCGGGATTTTATAAGTGAGACTTGATACAACGTGCCTCTATTCACTTCACGCTGTTTTTCCCGGCGGGAAGTCACCGAAGTGTCTAGACTAGAGCTATTTTGATTTCGGTCTATCTTTGTTTGGCACAAGATAGATCAAAATAATGTTTCTAAACTAGTTTTTCCGGTGGTGACAAATGTTCGGGAGGCAAACTTTTTCCATATTTTGTCTATTGGAGTCCCCGGCATTGCCGTTGCCCACAGGACATTTCTATCTCATAGGTCTAGCAGAAATCGTTCGTAGTTTGAGGCTACTAAGAACGAATGCCTGGCGTAAGTATGGGGAGCCACTTTTGCCGGGCATAGGCTGAGCCGAAAACGAACTCACCTCTTCCATTCTTGAGCATTCTCAGTAAACTGGTTGGTCTATTCCCGGCGTTGGCCGCCGGGGTTTATAGGAACGAAGGTTTCTATTGGCGTTGGTCGCCGGGAACCAAGTTCTGACATATTGTATCTAGTGTTGGTTCAGTTCTTATTTCTCCTTTTAACGTTATTTATAAAACATTAGCTTTTCCAGCCTAGCATGTCCTTATGAGTATTGATTCTTGAACTTTTCAATCCTCAGGTGCGGTAGCCAAGTTACCATCCAGGATGCCTAGGAGGATTTGCATCCCCCCAGCGGGAAGGAAGCTATGGATTACAGTGGGTATACTTTTTGCACCGGCCCCAATTGTGCTAATCTTTCTGTCCTTGTGCACAAACAGTGCGTAAGCTGTGTGACTTGTCTTGACCGGTCAAGGGGTCGGTGGTTGTCGAAAACATGTCAACAGTGTGCTGTGTTATGTAATGGCTTTTTAACTCACTCAGACAGCAAGTGTAAGACAATTTTGCTAACTATCAAATACATATTTGTCATGTACTGCAAGAACATAGCCCATAAATATCTGCAATTGGATGACCCTTTTCTTGATGGTTTGTTGAAAACAGTGCCTTCTTCTGAAGCAGGGCTTCCTAGTATTTCAACTTCCAAATCTAGTGTTTCGAAATTGAAAAAGACTTTAACTGTTGTTTCTGAAGATTCTAGCGGTCGTTCTGCTCCCTCCCGCCTCTCCAAGAGGCCTAGAACCTCAGACGGGCCTTCGCCGGGGTTGTCTGCTCCGACTTCCTGGCGCTCCAGGTCTCGTTCGCCTCTGGAGAAATCCAGGTCTTCTTCCCCTCTACACTTACAAGAGGCTAAAAAGCACCGTCCAGACCTATCTTCATGCCAAGCTAGCGGCGAAGACAAGTCAAAGAAATCCTCATCAGCAAAGAAATCCAAGAGTTCTAAGACCTCTGTTACGCCGGAACGTATGCGTTCTACCTCCCGCCGGGATCCCTGACAAGACAGTGTAATTGGCCCAACGCCTCAGTTTACGATCCCCTGCCGGGTGGCACTGCAAGAGCCTCCCGTTATTCTGGTCTTAGGGGTAGATCGTAGTAGCAGTGTCCCCGCTGGCAGACAATCTCAGGATAGTCCAGATCTTTGAGCAATTTGAAGACTCCACAGTTGAAACTATGGAAGCCTCTCCTATACCTGACCTCTACATGGGTGAGGAGGTTCTGCCCAGTGTTCCTGTATCACAAACATGTACACACGACACTGCTGCCCAGGCTGGTGAGTCTCGGTCGGAGGCTTTACCAGCCCCCCCAGCCCGGGCACCGGGCGTCTCTCCTCTGCAACAATATTAAGCAGATGTGGAGGAGCTTCCATCTGGCCAACGGAGGTCTCCTTCACCATCTGGAATGCAGGGCTCGGAAGCTTCTCGACCTACGTCAGCGACTAACCAGCAAGGTGGAATCTTGGTGACAAATGAACAGTTTCAGGACTGTCTTGAGTTTATGAAGTCAGTTAACCCATACAGCCCCGGCCGGTTTTATTATTTTTGCGCACCAGAACCCGGGCAATTTTTCAATTTTGTTTTTCTTATAAATATATCAGAACGTGTTAGAAAATAATGATAGACCTGAAGAAATGTGAAAAAAGTACTTACCTAGGCCATTTGGGGGTCCTGGGAGGTAGTGGGGGTCCCCAGCCTCAGTGGAGCCTTAGCGCCATTTCAAATCTCCCGCGCCAGCAGCCAGCCGCCAGGCAGCATGACTTATTTTGCACCTCTCGGACATAAAGTGCGCTTCAGAGTTCATAGAATGTCTTTGTATATCACATAATATCAATATAACTGAAGTTGTAGTGTGATAAGTGCCTTCATTCAAGTATTACAAGTGCGCACGAGTGTTAGCGTCCCCGTTGCCATGGTGATGGCGGCCATCTTGGGCGGCCATCTTTGCTCAGGACAATAACAAAACGCACGTACGAACACAGGCCAGACAGCGGACCGAGTGACCCACATTCCACAGCACCCTTCCCTCTTTCTTTCTCTGTCTGGCTGTCACTTTCACTCAAGGTCACTCTGTCTCTCCTTTTCATTGAATTATTTGTAATTGTTCATTGTTTTACCTATGATTATGAGGTGTATATACATTGTTTTACGCACTTATTGTCTCGTATTCTCATAATTATTTGCACACAGTTTTATAAGTTTAGAATGTACTTAGTGTTTTATATTGTTCGGTACTTTGCACTTGTAAATTATATATATACACACTGTTTTATATTAACTTTTTGCGTCTTTTATATACACTGTTAGTATTACATTATAGCATCTTTTATCGCAGTCTTTGAACACTTTGAACACTTAGAAGTGCTCGAGGGTGTGATAATCCCTGAAGCAGGTGGGAAAACACAGTCCCACATCACATTCTTCACACATCGTCCGGGTGTCTGTCCGTTTTGGTGTGCGTCTGCCTGTGTTGCGACACACATGACACCGTCTGCAGGGGTTGGGTTTTACTTGGTTGGGCGGGACCAAATCGCAAAAGTGGCGTTGTCAGTCTGGCGGGGCCTTCTGGTGCTTGAAAACGAGCTGCGGGACGTTGCTGGCGGCGTGGACCATCCCTGAAGAAGAACAGAAGCTCCCGTGCAAGTTCGATGCAGTACGACTCCATCGTCTCAACTTCACCTGTTATTTCATGATATTGGATGTGGCAGTTGTAGAGGGTGAGGTCGAGTAGGTGGAAAAATAGTTTTTTATACCACCTCATCGTCTTCCTGGCACACTCGACCGACGATATGACAGAGTCTGACTTGTCAACCAGCCGCATGTTGATGTTGTAGTCAATGATTGCAACTGTTTTTTTGACCGCCTCACCTGTGGCTCTATCACGGCGTTTGGTGTCCTCTAAGCGGGGCAGGTGGATACTGGTGAGGATATTGACGTCACGATTGTCCATCCACGAGAGCATCAAGATATTATTTGCCTGGAGGTGGATGATGGAGCCCTTCTCCCGCCTTTCGGGTAGCTCTGGCATGTAGACACGATTCCTCCTGACGGTGCCACAGACGCCAGTGTTTCTGCTGTACAGGAATTTGGCAAGGGAAGAGCTGGTGTACCAGTTGTCGAGGTAGAAGATGTGGCCCCTGTCCAAATATCCCTCCAACATGGTGATGACAACGGCCCCAGATATCCCATATGTCCTCTCCTCCACCAGTTCAGTGACCTTGCCCATGTAGAGGATGATGTCCTGGATGTAGCCGGTTTTGCAGTCGCACATCACAAACAGTTTCAGGCCATAACGGTGACGCTTGCTGGGGATGTACTGTCGGATGCTAATATTCCCCCTCCACAGCACCAGACTCCCATCAATGATGAGTTTTTGGTGAGGTTTGAAGGAGGCTGCAAACTTAGTTTTCAGGTATTCAAATATAGGTCTTATCCTTTCCATCGGGTCTTTGGTATTCCTGGGGCGTTCCTGGTTCCTGGTGTGGCTTGCCAGGCTACCAATAAAGTGCAGGTTTCCCATGATTGCCGTGAATCTATTCCTGCTCATGACTTTCCCAAAGAAGGGGGTTGCGATGAGGGGATCAGATGACCAGTACTTCCTGAGAGACGTCTTCTTGGTGACCCCCATCAGGATGACCAGTGCCAAGAATGAGTAGAACTCATCGGAAGACAAATCCACCCATGAGAGAGGTGCCGAGTTCCTCTTCTGCTCCTTCCCTGCCATAAAATAATAGTTGTACCAGTTCTTCTGGTCAACAATCAAGCCGACAAGGTTGGCAGTGAAGAACTGCAGAAAAACACCCAGTCTTGTGGTGTCAGGCCCACGATTGGGCATGGTAGGGCCGGCCTCAGCTGCCCCCACAAAGTGGTATTGTCCTGGTAGATAGGTCTCCCAATCCACCCAATCCCACCTATCAGCGCCTTCGTCATCGCTAGATGGGGCATTGGGGTCATCAGGATCATCGTCAGGGGCACCGGGGCGGGTCGGGCGGCTGCGGGTGGAGCGTGGGCGGCGTGGGCGAGAGGTGGACCTGGGTCTGGAGCTAGACCTCGAACTTGATCGAGAGCTAGATCTAGAGCTCGAGTCGTTGCTGGGGCGTCTTATTTGCTTCACCTTCTGCATTCGGCCGCGGGTGGCACGCCCGCGAGATATGACACGCCCACGTCGTTTGCTTGCAGGGCGTTGGGGCAGGTCGGGGCATTGTGGAGAGGCTGGTGATAATGCAGTGGCGCGGGAGGGGCCTGGTTCAGGTGAGGGAGACATTCGTGGGGGGGTGTACGGGATGGAGCCTGAAGGTGATAGTGGGGGGGGAAGAATGGCGAGGCAGAGTGTCTGGTAGTAGTAGTGGTGGTGGTGGTGACTAATCCCTCCCCGCGTGCTCTGGGTCGGGAGGGAAGAGGGAGCGTTTTGGGTCACGTGACTGCCCTTGTCTCGCACCACGTTGTGCCCTTTCTCCATCACCAGGTTGTTCTATTTGTCCACCACCACGTTGTTGTTCGTCACTATGTTTATGACGACCATAGAACCTCCCCGGGGTATTTTTCTTGAGTGGGGAGATTATGCGAAGTGGGGGAGAAGGCAGGCGGGGTTGTGGGGGTACCTCCTCTTCACTCCCAGACTCGCCCCTTCTTCTCTTCAATCCCCTTCGTTCTTCCCCAGGTACACGCACGTAATTTTGAAGGTCAGCAGGTTCATCTGCAACAACAACCTCTTCCCCACTTTCTGAGGATTCAGTGGGGTCTTGGGGAAGTGGGTGGCGGGGAGGTGCACTTGCCCCTTGCTGTCTTTGTGACGGCCTGCGCGGCCTGAGAGGAATCTGAGCAAGCTCTTCCTCTAGCTCTCTTATTTCGGCTTGCGAGGCGGCATACTCGTCCCCAGACTCGTCCATTGCCGAGTCAGTGTCACTATCAGGGCTGTCAGTGTCGTACAGTATATCCATGACCTCCTCTGTACTGCAGGGGCGGGTAAGGCGGTCACTATAACGTCGAGACATGGTGTTTCACTCGAGAGGGTGCGCGGTAAACTGACCATGAGGTGTGGGAAGGCGGGTGCCCTCTCCCGTCCCCGCGCGCGCACGCGTATGGACAAAACGTTTTGAGATTCGTCTGCCGGCTCCCAAAGTAGTTCCCATATAAATCTAAAGCCATTCTGAGAGTTACGACTGGAGCTATAAGGGTGACGCGTTAGATGCGTCTCTGGGGCTGTACGTTACATACATAGCCGACGCGTCAGACGCGTCGCTGGGGCTCTACGGGTTAAAGAGGAACCCGACATCTGTGGCTCCGGCGGTGCGACCTCTGGGCCATGAGCAAATTTTACCTCAGGTCGATTTAAAACCTACCCCCCCCCCCCTCCCTGTAAATGTATTTCCGGCAGCTGACCCGCCAAATTCCGCATCTCGTTTGCCATCCATGTTGAATATTTTAGCGGATTTGATTCCACCTCCCCTTGATTGTTCAGTGCTATCTAAGAAGGGCCCTATGCCTCTCTTTTATGGTCCCGACACGTCCTGCACAATCATTAAGCCCACTTTCCCTGAGGTCGCGCAGTCAACGGTCACAGGCGAAGTCCCTGTGCCGGAACATTGGTTCATAGAAATGAGTGAGGCTAAGAAACTAAGGGCCAAGAACCAAGCCGGCGATGTGCTAGATGTAGTGATCAAGGTAATCCCGAGTTTGTATATGCCTGAGTACTTCGTCTACTCACAGTCCCCGGCCCTACATCCAGCATCCTCAGTGAAGTTGTTTTCAGATTGGTCAAAATTTGATTGCTTAAATGATGTTGAATTATTGCAGGGGATGACCCCCGAACTTAATACTGTCCCACAAAGGGACGATTCAGGTCTGCCAGTTATTCACATTACGGGTGATGGGTCTGGGCCGTGGGCTGTGTGGGGACAAGAGGCCCAGCTGTTATCCAGCACTATTACTAACAAAAGCAGTCATCAGCTTCCGCCAGAGGATCACCATTGGTTCTCTATGCTGGTAGGCCAGGCGGCAGGAGTACCACAATGTGTGTTGGACTCTTTGAGTGCTCCTAAACTTTTGTTGTGCCAGTTAGTAGAGCCGTTTAGTTCTCCTACTCAGCTACAAATTGATGAAGACTTTAAAATGAGACAGAGAGCCTGGAGGCTTTTATCACAGTTTCTGCTCAGTCGCCAACTTGCGGCATCATTAGCCAGAACGATTGAGTCAGTAACGGATACTAGTTCTCATGAGGCACTATTTCTCACCAGGCACATCTTGCGCCAGAACTCGGTTCTGTCTCTAGGGGATGTCTGCACAGCTATATTTGAAGCTGTACGGGTATGCCAAGATCTGAGAGTGTATCTGGTAAAGAAGCTGCCCGTAGAGATAGGTAGAAGGCTAGTTTTATCTGATGTGTTCACTAGAACTCTTGCCTTCACAGATGCTTGGCGTACAGTGAATTGTTTGCTGGACTCTAATCGTGCCCCTACTTCCAAGCCGAAGAGTGAGTCAACCTTTAAACCAAAGTTTACTAAGGGTCCATTTCGTTGCCAGTTTCAGTCACCGCAGTCATCCAAGGCGGACCCTAACCCCTGAAGCAGTGGCACAGCTAGAGGCCGCGGTCAGTCTAGGGGTAGAGGAAGATGGCTTAGGGGCCAGTCAAAGAATAAGTCAGGTAGCAATGATAGCAAAGCCTCTCGTCCCCCTACCAGTCAACAAGAGTCACATTCCTCCCAACCAACAAACTGAAGCTCTCTCACTCCCAGGGCCGCAGAAAGGCGAGTCGGAAACGAGAGTAGCTCTGCCGGACAATGTCAGTCTAGAGACTGGCAACTTTTGGGTATGTTACCGGGCATGGCCCCGGCGCATATGGGCAAGGACAGGCCGCAAGGGCCTCTCATGGAAATGGTCCTGGCGACCTTGCTTTCGTATTCCCCAACAATTACCTTGTGTTTCTTTACAGGTGGGATCAATCATCCGGGAGATGGTAATCAAGAAGATCATTGTCCCAGTATCATCCAATCAACCCGCGTTCACTTCCCAAATATTCTTGGTGCCCAAAAGGGACAGCGTTCAGATGAGGCCGGTCATCGACCTGTCTGCTGAATCGCTATATTCACAATCAGTCATTCAGGATGCTGACGGTGAATCAGATCAGGCTGACACTGCCGCCGCTAGGTTGGATGTGTTCCATAGATCTGACAGATGCCTACTGGCATGTCCCTATAAACAGATGGTTTAAAATGTACCTGGCTTTGCGACAAGGGAATCAGACGTTTTTTTTTCAAAGGATGCCCTTTGGTCTAAATCTTGCACCTCGTATTTTCACAAAACTAGTCCGACAGGCTCTGCTACCATTGCTGCAACAGGGGATCTTGGTGTTATGGTACCTCGACGACTGGCTAATAGTAGCAGATTCCAAAATTGCATGCATTCAAAATGTACAACAGGTAATGTCTCATATCACTGCTCCATGGTTCAAAGTGAACTTGGCAAAGTCCAACTTGAATCCGACGAGAGCTAGCCCACGCATTGGATGATCCTCATCAGATTGGGACACCGAACTTCCTACTCTGAGTCAGAGTGCAGACAACCGTCAGAGATTCTGAAAAAAACTCTTTCGGTTTCTGCATTCTCTGACCACCATGAGGAGGGTTTGGGAGTCTCTGGTGGGTTTACTCAACTGGACCAGGTTGATGGTTCCGTTAGGTCGTCTACGGGTGAAAAGGCTTATTTTGGAGGGAAACGAGTGCTTTCCGTTGTTGCCGGCGGAAACACTATGGTGAATCCCGAAATTAATCCACAACTTGCTGGCGGCTTGGGCAAAGCCAGAAGTGTTACACTCCTCCTTGACATGGACAACTCCTCCACCGATGGTCTGGATCGACACCGACGCGTCAGATACCCTGGAATGTGGGTATCAGTCGAACCTGGGCCATCAAGGTCAGGGTCTATGGTCCAGGTACAAAGACCTTCACATAAATGCCAAAGAGTTATTAGTCCCCCTGTTTTTCTTAAAGGAGCACGGCTCAACTTTGGTGGGAAAGTCCTTAGCCTTCAGGATGGACAATCTGACTGCAGTAACATGCATTCAGAAGCAAGGGTCAGTGAGATCTTGAGTGTTACAAAGGTTGTCGGAAAAGATCTTTCTACTAGCTGCAGGGCTAGAGATCTATCTTCATGCAACATATCTTCCCGGCGTAGCAAATGTCTGGTCAGACGCTCTGTCTCAGAGACAGAGCACCCTAGTAGAATGGTCTCTCAAGCAAAACAAATGTCAAAAGATGATTGCCGATGATTACCTTCCACAAGTGGACTTGTTCGCATCGGAGTCAACCCACAAGTTGCCTCAGTTCCTCCCACGCCGGAGTAAGACCCCGGCGGGAGGACCAGACGCATTTCTGGTGGACTGGAACAAATGGAGCTCCATTTATCTGTTTCCGCCTCCAGACGCATCGTTAACACTCAAGCCGCGGGTCTTGACATATGTCGAGTGAGAGAACCATGGCCTATTCAGCGGGTCCCGACAATATTCGGGTGGGATTTTGATCACATTATCGGCTCTGAGAGAGAGTTCACGCGTTGGGAGGACCACAGTTGGGCTCTGACCGCTCGGCATGGACCTATTCCCACCAGTGACAGGCCCACCACACCTCTACACATCCTTGGCCTCTCGAATGCAAGGGTATTCTGAGGAAATTATTGTATTCTAGGGTTTTTGCACTCGTGTTGCAACATCATTGCAAGAGAACCCGTGGTCGTAGAAGGATGATTCAGGTGTCATTTGAAAGCTCTCTTATCGCCCTTTCATGGATACATAATTGTATTACGCTCTGGCTCTTGTTTATGCATGAAAAAGAGCATGGAATGAAGTTCGTTTAGGGTAAGTATGCCCGCCACACAGGTAGAAGAAATCACAAATATCCCCGTCTGTAAGGGGTTAATGTGCAGAGTAGTTCACAAACTACACGATTAATGGGGCATGGTCTCGATGATTGCGCCGCGCCGCCCCAAGTGTGGTACAACCTGATGAAGACATGGTGCGAGAACCCGTTGTCACTTCCGATCTCGTACTTCCATTTTGACACAATTGGAAACCTCAAGACCTCGCTGACTTTTGCCTTATGGACATTCAGAAGGCTATGTGGTGAAGTAAATTTGGGGAGAGCGTGACTCACAAGTTGATTATACAGTATACTAAATCAACACAAAGGCAGTACCAATCACATTGGAAGGCATTTACTACTTGGATCACAGAATCTGACCAACAACAGTCCTCAGTGGCTTTAGTCTTTAAATATTTGAACTATCTTTTCGAAAGTAGATCATTGTCAGTTATTACATTAAGGAATCACCTCACGGCTATTAGGAAGCCATTTGTTTTTATTTAACTGGCCGTTCCATACCTGAGGCGGAGGAGAAGGGTTTCATGCGAGCATGATTTCGGCTTCATCCACCACCGTGCCAACTCATGCCCACCTGGTCACTTGATTTAACCCTCACTTTACTTCACTATCCTAGGTATTGTCATTATCCTCCTTTCGAGTTAAAGTTAAAGAAGGCTGTTTTTCTTATGGCCCTGGCCATGGGTAACAGGGTATCCGAGTTGGCTGCGATGAGTTTTGAACCATCTTGCCTTAGGTTCTCCCGGCGTCATAGGAGTGTCCATATAGCTCCTACACATAATTTTGTGGCGAAGAACGAGCATGCTGACCATGTATTTACTGAATTTTAGGTGCCAGCCATCAAACACGGCAATAGGCAGCACCTTTTATGTCCGGTAAAATCGCTGATCAATTTTATGCAGGAATCTCGACCAACTCAGGCCGGGTCCCTCTGGGTCTCGCGTACAGGTACATGCCTACAAAAGCGGCAGTTGGCAGCTTTATTAGTCGACGTCATACGAGAGTGTAATCCGTGTACTCTTGGGCGACCACACGATATTCGTAAATTGGCAGCTTCGCTCCGATTTCTAAAGAACTACTCTCTAGATGACATGCAACGGACAAACTTGTGGTCCTCTAATCATACGTTCATTATGCGGTACCTGTCCGTGAATCTCCCAAAACCTAATTTACAATGTATAGGTCTTAGGCAGATAGTCTAGTTTTAAGCTATTTACCTAAACAAAAGGGGGGGGGTGGAGTGTTCTTACTAAGACCTCCTATCTTCCCTTCAGTATGGTATACTTGTATATATGTAAAGTAAGGTTCATATGATACCCAATTCCTAAGACTTAACCAGTCTAGTCAGGAGCATATTTTAATTTCAAGTACATCCTATTTTTGTAATGGAGTACCTGATTAGTACTTATTATTTTGGTAATATTTATATTGACATAGATTTTAAGGCTAAGTATAAACTATTTTTGTAATAGAGTACCAGATTAGTACGTGTGTTTATCTAATCATCAGTACATTTATTTTGTATCTATATTTTTATGATGAAAATATTAAACATATTATGCCATGTTCTATATGTATAGTTTATGCGTGTTGGAATCTACTGTTTCATCAAAACAAAACGTAAGGATTACAACGCCGCAGTTTTACTTTAAGAACGCCCCCTGCATCTTTATACTTTTTAAATTAAACATTGATCTTATTCTGTGCATTCTTCTTGACCTTAGTAATTTGTTGGTGGTTCTGATATTCTTGATGAATGTCCCCCTCCAGACTTGTGACATCAGGTGCATCGTCAATGATGGAGGGGCCAATAATAAATTATAGGTTTGAGTCCCGAAGGGAAGAAGGAAAACCTAATATTTAGTAGTGGCCCCGGAATCATTGACGGTTCCGACCCTTCCGCCATCACCTTCCCATTCATCTGCTGTATTTATAGAGAGTCTTGATATATCAGTGAAGGACTTAAGCGCCTCGATGAGAGCGAGGTGACGCGCGAGATAACAGCAGACACATGAGAAACGCAACCTACTAGATCATGTTGAATACTTTAAAAAATTTCATTTTTTACTAGGTTTTTTTCTAGTAGTGGCACCCACATCATAAGGACGAGTTCAGGAGTGTTTTCTAATGAGCGTTCGCTCACGAAGATTGTCAATCTTAAAATTTACTCTCCTAGGTGGGTCGCTTGAATGGCGAGACATGAGTTCAAAGATTGGCCATAAATATTGTAAGGCGCATCGTCAATGATTCCGGGGCCACAACTAAATATTAGGTGTTCCTTCATCCCTTCGGGACTCAAACCTATAATTTTCTCCAATTAGGATTTCTCCTTCTTATTATAAATAGGAAAAAGTTAAATATTATTTATCACGCCATGGTAGAGTTGATTAAAGCATGGACTCTGGTCTTGACTGTCGGTGGTTCGAGTCCCGACTGAAAGTAAAGACATTTAGTAGCTCACGTGTATTTGTGAGATATACTTTATATATATATATATATATATATATATATATATATATATATATATATATTATATATGTTTTTTGGTGATTTCTACTGCAATAGACCCTACCAAGAATTCACATGAGACTTCTGGTGAACGCTTCCGAAGTAGCACCAGAGCTATGACTGTTGACATAATTAATACCCAACACGTAGGACAAACACCTTTATCTAAAAAAAAATTTGATTCTACATGTTTTTATTTTACTGTATACGACTACACTAAGTAGCCTACTTATATAGTATAGTAATAAAGGTAAAGTCCACATGCAGCTGATAATGACTACAAACATAATTATAAGCTGATTATTTATCCTAACAAAATAGGCCCGAACATACTTGCTGACTTTGTATTATAAATATACGTTATTTATGAATATGGGTGATTTAAAAAAATATAAAACAATAGTATACATAGACCAAAGTATGTGTTCGCTACATATACAGTATGTCGACTAACTGCTTATAATAAAGAATTGTTGAAGGAGAGGGAGGGTGGATAGGTCCGCGATGTTGCCAATTTCCCATAATGCACCGCGGTAAACATTGCGTTCAGCGCCACTATCGGCCACTGTGGGCATTTATTGGTAGGGAGAATTACTTTACCACCTAACTGGCGGTACCCATCATATGACGAGCTAGAGAACAATTGACAATGTGGCGGTACCCGTCATATGACGGGTGGCATTTTGAGCACATTATTGGCTCTGAGAGAGAGTCCACGCGTTGGGAGGACCGTTTGACCGTTTGGCCCGACCACAGACCGCGACTGAGCTCCCCACTGCAACATTCCACACCCACGGCCTCGCGGGACCAGGAAAAAACTGGGGGAATTACTTTATTTTAGGGATTTTTACCTCTCGTTCCGCGACCGCTACAGGATAACCCGTGGTCATACAAGGATGATTCAGGTGTCATTGGAAAGCTCTATGATCGCCCTTTCATGGATAAATAATTGTATTACGCTCTGGCTCTTCTTTATGCATGAAAAAGAGCATGGAATGAAGCTTGGCAGGTAGTGGATGTTATAAACGGCCCCGCTCTTTGAGAGTTAATGTTGCTGTTATTTTAGAGAAGAAAATAGTTGGAGTTTATGCCAGATAATAATTTATCTAAGTGATGCTTTATTCTGCATCGGGTCCTGCCTCATGAAGCAATGGCTCTCGCGTGAAGTGAAATATGAAATTACCTTTTATATGCCTAAATCTCAACATTATCTCTCCAAAAGGTCATTAATAATTTTAGTAAATATCGTTGGATTCAGTTGTGTGTTCTACCATAGTATATGCGTGGATACTTAATTATCATTGTAGATCGCACTTTAGTATTAATACAATATCTATCGATAACTTTAACTCATGTAATGAGGACTGACCTCGATGGTCATAGGGTAAGATGGTCTTACGTTCGTCTTGCGAGTAAATCTTCAAGTATGATTATATTTAGTTGATGACGCAATACCAAGACGCTGGATGAGTTACATAGCTGGGATATTGACCGGGTGAACACAAATACTTCCTTTTCTCCACATGTAGGGGTTTGTGAATCAGAAGTGTACGAATATTTAGTAGCCATAAGAATTATAATATGAATTATTATATAACAAAACTAATAATGTAAATTATGAAAACTAATGATAAGTAATAATAAGCCTGTGAATGTAATTATAAGTAGATGTTAACATATTATTTTCCCTCCCTAGACTCGATTTTTTATCTATCGATAAGTATAAAAATGTACTAACTCCTAAAATATATGACTTACTTCGAGAGTCATAATTATATACTAATTTTTGTCTGACGATTTACGGTACATTCTGAAAGTTATGAACACTTATTTTTAATCACCCTGTATATAGCCTAATATAATACCTGACTCTAGGTTTTCCTTTTCCTGAACAAGTCCTCTGAGCCACAGGATTTGGTTCCGTTGGTCCTCCACAGTCTGGCTGAGCCTGGTTATTTCCTCATCTGTAAAATATACTTTTGTTATTATACTGTCTTGATGGTGTAATGGTTAGAGTGTTTACAATCTGTATGTGGTAACTCAGGTTCGAATCCCGGTGGGATCACATGCTTTCATTAATTTCGTTTGGGAGGTGATTGGTGTGTGGAGTTAAATTTGTAAAACAATTGATTATAGTACAAAAGAGTACAAAGGGAGTACAAAGGAAATCAAGCAACAACAGGTCTAGTGACCCCTCTAGGCTGCTTGTCCTCCAAAACACTGAGGATCAAGTGTCCAAAAAAGGGGTTTAGAGTGGGTAAGGGAAAATTGGAAAGGGAACTACTGCCCTTGAACTAATGTCCGTGGCAGGATTAGGAAGCTAGTAGGGGACAGATGGGTTAGTAACATAACACAGTTATAAGTGATCTTTCGAATATCTGGGGAAAACAGAGTAACGTCTAGCAATATATATACACAATAATCCTTGATGAATCTGAAGGGGGAATAAAATAAAGTTATTCATTTACAAATGCAGTCAGTTGCGGGTTTGATGCAAGATATTTGTCTACGCGAAGTTTAAAAGAATCAAGTGTGCTGCAGTCAATAACGTCTCGGGGAAGTCCATTCCACAAGTTGACAACTCGATTGAAGAAGAAATTCTTAGATTTGTGTGAGATAAAAGATTTACCAATAATTTTGCAACCGTTTCCCCGCGTGTAATTAGATTGGTCGATAGTGAAGTACTTACTACAGTTCATATTGTCGATGCCTTTGATGATTTTGAACACTTGAATTAAGTCGCCTCTTAATCTGCGCTGGGTTAAAGGATATAAATTTAAGTATCTAAGATGCTCCTCGTATAGTTTGTTCTTTAGGCTAGGTATAATTTTGGTAACTCTACGTTGAACTCGTTCTAGCTTGTCTATAACTTTTTGGTAATATGAGCACCAGGATTAAACGCAGTATTCCAGAAGAGGGCGAACTAAGGAAATATAAAGAGTTAGGATAACTTCTTTGGATTTATGCTCAAATGACCTGCCTATAAAGCCAATTATTTTGTTTGACTTCTTAACAACTTCTGAACATTGTTGACTCGGATTTAGGTTACTCGATATTGTTACTTCCAGATCGGTTTCTCTGTCTACAGTCTTAAGCTGAGTGCCATTCATCGAATAGTTTGCTTTCTCATTTCGGTATCCAATATGTAGTACTTTACATTTAACCGCATTGAAACTCATTTGCCAAATTTGGGCCCAACATGACAACTTATCTAGATTGTGTTGCATATCGTCAACAAGTTCTTTTGAGAGTACGCTATTTGCAATTTTCGTATCGTCAGCAAACTTTGAGATTGTACAGGTGAGACCCTCATCTATGTCGTTGATGTAAATTAGAAAGATAATTGGTCCTAGTACCGATCCCTGGGGTACCCTGCTACTTACATCGGTCCATTGAGATGCCTTACCGTTTATGACTACTCCTTGCTTTCTGTCGCGGAGCCAATTTGCTATCCATTTCAACACACCATCTTGTATTCCATGCGCTCTTAGTTTTAGCAGTAAACGTTTGTGAGGAACTTTGTCAAAGGCCTTTGGAAAATCAAGGTATATAATATCTACAGCTTTACTCTCATTATAGTGGTTAAGGATATCGCGGAAGAAGTCTAAGAGGTTTGTTAAGCAGGAACATTTGTTACGAAAGCTGTGTTGAGTATCTTTAAGGTGTATGTTATTTTCCTCACAAGTGATTTACGAGTCTGTCTCTTATGAGCGAGCGTTTCTAGCATTTTACATACAACTGAGGTTAAGCTAATTGGACGATAGTTACTGGGTAGGGATTTGCTGCCATTTTTAAATATTGGTGTTACGTTGGCTAGCTTCCACTGATCAGGCATAGTTCCAGACTGCAAGGATTTATTTAATAGCAATGTCAGTGGTTTGGAGAGCTCATCCTTAGTTTCCTTTAGAACTCTAGGTGAGATTGTATCAGGTCTGGGCGATTTATTTACTTTGAGTTTATCTAAACATTTCAATATTTCTCTGTAATGGTGATATTGCTTAGAACATCAGAATTATCTATCTTAATCGGCGATGCTGTAGGGATATCAATGAGGTCTTCTGTTGTAAAAACTGATGCAAAGAAGGTATTGAGGGCATTACTCATTTGTACTTCGTCTTTGGTGTATTCTCTATTTTCATCGACTAACGGTCCAACAGTTCAAGTAACTACTTGCTTCGTTCTGATTATAACTATATAATTCTTTTGGGTTTGTTTTAGTTTGATTCGCAACATGTAACTCCAGGGTCTTTTTACTTTGCTTAATTTACTTTTTGGCTTTGCGTCGTAGTTCTACAAATTTCACCCGTTCTTCGTCATTTCGTGAGGATTTTAATCTATCATTAGCAAACTTTTTATCAAGGAGACAGTCTGAAATATCTTTATTCCACCATTTGGGCTTATCATTATGGCCTGTACACCATATTTTCGATGGTAAGCAGGCTTGCACTGCATTTAGGTAAGTGTTTGCTAATGATTCCCATGATGTATTTTTTTTTCTATGTGAATGAGGGAGACAAAAGGCATGACTGCCTGCAGTGAGTGCCTCCCCCAGATTTCTAAGAGTGACAGGGCCGAAATCAAGGGACGTTCGAGCTAAAATGCCTGGACACATGGAGTTTGAAGCAATTTAAGCCATAGGAAGAGGGAAAGACTGATTCTGGGAGAGAGTTCCAGAGCTCAGCAGTTGAATAGAAGAAAGTCTGAGAATAGCGTTTCACTCTTAAGTTGGAGAGTTGCACAGAATAGGGGTGGGATTGTGTTGCAAGACGGGTACTACGTACCCTACGTAGAGGAGATGGTATACACTGGGAAAGCTCCGAGGAACACTGATTATTGTAGTAGCGATAGAATAGCGAGAGAGATGCAACATTGCGGCGAAGAGAGAGAGATTGCAGAGAGTTGGTGAGTGGACGGGAGTTAATGATACGAAAGGCTATCCTTTCTACTTTATCTAGGAGTGCGGTGTGAGAGGATCCTCCCCACACATGTGAACAATACTCAATACAATTACGCACTGTGCCCCTGTACAGAGCAAGAAGCTATGCAGGGGTAAAGAACCCCTTGAGGCGGTTAAGTACACCCAGCTTCTGGGAGGCTGTCTTAGCGAGACTGGTAATTTGGTCTTTCCAAGTGAGTGCAGAAGAGAAAAAGACACAGAGAACATTGAGGGAAGATGAAGGGTTGATTTTTGTATTGTTGAAGAATAAGGGATAGTCCTCTGGAGGTTCCTGACGGGTAGTAAGATGGATAAATTGAGTTTTGGAAGCATTAAATGCAACAAGGTTATCTCTACCCCAATTGGAAATAGTAGCTAGATCAGAACATAAGTATTTTAGGGCTTCATTACGTTTACTTTTGAGGGCAGTTTGGAAATTAAAGATTTGTGCCAGACTCTATCGAAGGCCTTCGATATGTCTAGTGCAACAGAAAAAGTGTCACCGAAGTCCCGAAAGTTAGATGACCAAGAGTTAGTTAGATATGAATAAAGATCACCAGTTGAGCGACCCTTAATTTAATAGGGGAGGCTGCAGTCTTGACCCCCAAGTCAGCCTGTATAAGAGATAGTGTTTTTCTTCACGTATACCATCTTATTACCAATGGAAATACTAAGACTCGCTGAAAAAAATCAGCTCTCTATGTGCACGCGCGCGAGTGCATAATTTCATTGAAATATTTGTAAAATCATCTTCTCACTCAAAATTGTTCAAATTTCCTGCAAGTTTTGCATGGCGTAGTCTACCTGCATCCCCTACAAGAAAATGCACAAGTTGTACCATATTGCATAATAGAAGGGGCTGAAAAAACTATATAATATATATATATGTTTTTTTTAGCCAACATTTCAACCTAAACAATGTCGAATCTTGAAAAATATGTGAGATAATGCCATTATTTCTGCATTTTCCAGTTGCTATATAGTCCTATATGTAGTGTTTAGAAGGGGAATGAATTTGAGCACTAAACACAAAAGTAGATGATCTCGTAAGTGCCAAAATAGAATCTCTGGCAAGCTAAACTCACACATTTTCACACAAGAAAGTACAATTTTGGAGAGATAGGATAGTTAGTCCTCCTTAGAAAACGTTTTCTATCATAGCGCGCAACATAGAAGATCGAGATTAATGACCAACTAAACAAAATTTTCATCAGGGGAAAACATTGTAGAATTATTTTACACAATTTTGTACCAAAATCCATGATTTTGGGGCCCCCCAAGGGGGCCCTAGGGATGTCATATGGGTGTTTATGCCCTCATATGATTATTTCTATTGCTTACAGCAGCCCTTTAGACTACAGACACAACAACAAAATTTGGGTGGCTGAAAGAGTTTTTTTTTAGTTTTTCGGGGGTCGAGGTCGAACCCCCGGCCCGGGGCGTTATGGATGCGATATGGTTTTTTGTTCCTTCCTATGCTATTCTCCTATGTTGAAAGAAGCATTATAGAACAAGAACACAAAAATTTGAAATGTTTATATCTGGGCTCAGCGAAGGTTCAGCCTCCTTAATGCCCCTTTCCCATTGGTGAGACAAGTCACGATTTTCGTCGCCAATGCCTTCGTTTTGTCAAATTCGTAAGAATACGTGCGACGTTCACGATTTCGACCGTTACAAACAGATGACAAATTATACTGGGCGAAGATATGTCGGCGACGCAATCGCCGACATCGGCGACATTATCGGGGAAGTGAGCGATGTTTCGCCGATGACCCTCTGTGAGGCATGTCACATTTTCAAAAATCTCTTGCAAAGATCATGCGAGGATGAAAGAATACTCGCCGTATGTTCTGCGACGTCTTCGGCGATCCAAGCGATGGTTCGGCGTTTACTTCGGCGAGGTGATAAGAGTATTTTTTTAAGGCACAAATTCGTGCGATGAATGAACGATTCATCGTCGATCATCGGCGTTGGCATCGCACATACGTCGGCGAGATTGGCGAGGTGTGCACAGCTGAGCGAATGTAACGTGAATGTGCTAATTGCAGAGTAGAATTAGCATATCACGCCAAACTAATGGGCCGAACGTCATCAAATATGAAAACTAATGGGGTTAACCACGAGGAAGAAAGGGGACCAGAAAAACGACCCATCTCCCCTTAATTCGGAGGTTGGCAATGCTTCGCCGGAGACATTTTTCTATCAAATAATGTAAAAATTTAGCTTGCTCTCAAAAAAAAAAATATATATGTTGGCTCGCTAGCGCTCACCAGGAAAATATTGAAACCTGGATGGGGGTAAACGTCTTAAAACAGAAGGCTGAACGGGGCCGAACAGGTACAAGGCAAAGAGAGAGGGAGAGAAATAGAAAAAACAAAAAAAACGAGGAGAGAGAGAGAGAAAGAGTAAACTAAAAAAAGCGAGGTGGGCTCAATTGTAGCGAGTGTGAGAGGGTGGAGGAGGGTGGGATTCGTGTCGGTAGGCCTGCCGCGGTGGTCTGGGGCAGTGCCACACGACCTATGTCGCGCACCGCCACATAGTCCAAATTTATTTAACTCGACTTATGTTGCGCGCCGCTAATAGAGGGTTAAGCCGTAACACAAACATTGAGCCCACCTCGCTGTTTATTGTTTTCTCTTTCTCTCCCTCTCTCCTCGTTTTTTTATTTGTTTTCAATTTCTCTCCCTCTCTCTTTACCTTGTATCCGTTCGGCCCCGTTCACCCTAATGTTTTAAGACGTTTATCCCCATCCAGGTGTCGATTTCTTCCTGGCGAGCGATAGGGAGCCAGCATTGTATGGAGAAATCCGGCTTGGAGACATTTTTCTATCGAAAAATGTACAAATTTTGCTTACTCTCAAAACAAAAATATATATACTGTATATGTCCGCTGAACATGATGGCGGTGTTTAGATTATTCTATCATCATTATTGGATTTTATAGAAATAAATCTATAATGATAGTTTTTCGCTCTTATAGAATCCATTCCTGTTGTTCTCAAAAACTGTGCTTCCGTGCTGACTCCCTGCCTAGGCAAACTCTTTCGCCTCTGTCTATCCTCTAACGTCTTCCCTTCATGCTGGAAGTTTGCTCACATTCAACCTGTCCCAAAGAAGGGTGACCGCTCTCAACCCTCCAACTATCGTCCAATTGCTCTTATCTCTTGTCTTTCTAAAGTTTTTGAAACTATTCTTGCTTCCAAATTTCTTAAGCATTTCTCTTCTCATAATCTGCTCTCAGATCGCCAGTATGGCTTCCTTAAGGGTCGCTCTACTGGTGATCTTCTTTCATATCTTACTAACTCTTGGTCATCCTCCTTTCGGGACTTCGGTGAGACTTTTTCTATTGCACTAGACATATCGAAAGCCTTCGATAGAGTCTGGCATAAATCTTTAATTTCTAAACTACCCTCCTTCGGTTTCTATCCCTCCATCTGTGCCTTTGTCTCTAATTTCCTTTCTGGCCGTTCCATAGCCGCGGTTGTGGACGGCCATTGTTCACTTCCTCACCCTATACACTCCGGTGTTCCTCAGGGCTCTGTCCTATCTCCTATTCTCTTTCTAATTTTTATAAATGATCTCCTTAACTGTACCTTAATTCCCATCCATTCATACGCAGACGACTCAACCTTACACTACTCCATTAGTTTTTCAGAACGCCCCAGCCAGCAATCCCTCAACGACAAACGTAATGAAGCCATAGAACTCTTAAATTCTGATCTAAATACTATTTCCAATTGGGGCAGAGAAAACCTTGTTAACTTTAATGCTTCCAATACCCAATTTCTCCATCTATCTACCCGTCAGGATCTCCCAGCGGACTATCCCTTATTCTTCAACAATACAAAAATCAACCCTTCATCTTCTCTCAATATTCTTGGTGTCTCTTTTTCTTCTGCTCTCATTTGGAAGGACCATATTACCAGTCTTCCTAAGGCAGCCTCCCAGAAGCTGGGTGTGCTCAACCGCCTTAGGGGGTTCTTTTCCCCTGCACAGCTTCTTGCTCTGTACAGGGGCATAGTGCGCCCTTGTATTGAGTATTGTTCACATGTGTGGGGAGGTTCCTCTCACACCACCGCTCTCCTAGACAAAGTTGAAAGGAAGGCCTTTCGTATCATTAACTCCCGTCCACTCACCAACTCTCTGCAATCTCTCTCTCTCCGCCGCAATGTTGCATCTCTCTCGCTATTCTATCGCTACTATAATAATCAGTGTTCCTCAGAGCTATCCCAGTGCATACCACCTCCTTTACGTAGGGCACGTGGTACCCGTCTTGCAACTCAATCCCACCCCTACTCTGTGCAACTCTCCAACCCAAGAGTGAAACGTTACTCTCAAACTTTCTTCTACTCAACAGCTGAGCTCTGGAACTCTCTCCCAGAATCAGTCTTTCCCTCTTCCTATGACTTAAATTGCTTCAAACTCCGTGTGTCCAGGCATTTTGGCTCGAACGTCCCTTGATTTTGGCCCTGTCACTCTTTCAACTATGGGGGAGGTACTCGCTATAGGCAGTTATGCCTTTTGCCTCCCTCAATCACATAGAAAAAAAAAAACTCTGTCTGTTTTCACCAATAATAAGTGTTTTTTTATATTTTTTTGTTTGCATGAATGGCAAGAGGAAAGGTTATTCTATAAGATTTCATCAACAACAACAACAAAAATAACAATATGTGGAATTTCACCGTAGGTGAAGGCATATAATCAGTCCGCCCGTATTTGCCCTAACTCACAGTCGGTTTTCACCCATAATAATTGTTTTTTATATTGTTTTGTTTTCATGAACGGCAAGAGGAAAGGTTATTCTATAAGATTTCATCACAACAACAACAAATATAACAATATGTGAAATTTCACCGTAGGTGAAAGATATCTCACTATAGGCCTAATAATTTTGTTTTACCCACCTCTCCCAAGTTGCTCTTTGGCCTCGGCAGGTGTCTTGAGCATTCCGCGACCTCGCAAGGCCCTTCGCAGCATGCCTCGTGCGGAGCATACCCCTGGCGGGTATACTCTCGGCGAGTATTCGTGCGCACGTCGACGACTAATCGACGAGGAAATCGCCGATGATCGTCGATGTTCTCGGAACATCCGAGAGCATCGGCGATCAGTCGTGAGACGTTTTGGAACATTTCAACGATTTTCTTCGTGCGACAAACTCCGCGATGGCTCGCCGATGTCGCAGATGATCGCAGAAACCCTTCGGCGATGCTCGACGATGCTTGCGAGGGTAACCAATCATGGCGAGTCCTCGTCCAAAATTTTGAACTGTGCGAACATTATGCGACGACACGCAAGGGCCCTTGCGAGGCCTGAGAGGCCTTGAGAGTCAAACGATTTTTCATATGAGGTGTTGAGGCATGTCACGAATGTGCCAATTTATTGGTTTCGGCGACGAAAATCGTGACTTGTCTCACCAGTGGGAAAGGGGCATAAGGAAGCCATACTGCCGATCTGAGAGCAGATTATAAGAAGAGAAATGCTTAAGAAATTTGGAAGCAAGAATAGTTTCAAAAACTTTAGAGATACAAGAGATGAGAGAAATTGGACGATAGTTAGAGGGTTGAGAGCGGTCACCCTTCTTTGGGACAGGTTGAATGAGAGCAAACTTCCAGCAAGAAGGAAAGACGTTAGAGGAGAGACATAGACGAAAGAGTTTGCCTGGGCAAGGGGTCAGCACGGAAGCACAGTTTTTAAGTACAACAGGAGGAACACCGTCCGGACCGTACGCCTTCTTAGTATTAAGCCCAGAGAGGGTAGAAAGTACATCTTTAGAAGAGATTAGGATATTAGGCATAAGTAGAAGAGAGGGGGGTGGAGAGGGAGGAATAGCACCGGAATCATCCAAGGTAGAGTTTCTGGCAAAAGTTTGAGCAAAGAGTTCAACTTTGTCAGAGGAAGAAGTGATGGTTGTGCAATCAGAGTGGAACAGGGGAGGAAAAGACGAGGAAGAAAAGATGTTGGAGAGTTTTTTGGCTAGATGCCAGAAAGCTTGGGAAGAGGTAGAGTTGGATAGTTCAGTGCATTTATTATTGATGAAAGAGTGCTTGGCAAGTCGAAGAACAGATTTGGCTTGATTCCGGGCAGAAACATAAGAAGAATGAGATTCTTTAGTTTTTAGGCGTTGGTACCGTTTGAATGCTTCCTCCTTGTTGCGGACAGCAGTAGAACAAGCGTGAGTAAACCAAGATTTTTTTGCATTAGACTGAGAGAAAGAAAATGGAATGTACGCTTCCATGCCCGAGAGGATTACCTCGGTAATGCGTTCAGCACTCTCCGTGGGTCCTCGGCCACGGAAGCAGAAGTCATCCATGGGAAATAAAAGAAATACTGCCAGAGAGCCTCCCAGTCGGCAGCGCCATAGTGCCACAAGCGCCGCCGGCCGGGAGGATCGGATGGCCGTATTGAAGAGATAGGACAGGTGACACAGATAAGTTTATGGTCGGAGGAGCCCAAAGGAGAGAAAAGATTGACAGTATAAGAAGAAGGATTAGAAGTCAAAAATAAGTCAAGAATGTTGGGCTGATCTCCGAAGCGATCCGGGATATGGGTGGGTTGCTGGACCAGCTGCTCTAGGTCATTTATGATAGAAAAGACTTAGGCTTCTTCACCAGGTGGGTCAGTAAAGTGAGAGGAGAGCCATTGGCGGTGGTGAACGTTGAAATCTCCTAAGATGGAGATTTCAGAGAAGGGAGAGATAGATAGAATGTGTTCCACTTTAGAGTTTAGATAGTCAAAGAATTTGGGAAAGTCGGTAGAGTTAGGGGAAAGATAGACAGCACAGAAATATTTAGTATGAGAATGACAGGATAGTTTGAGCCATAAAGTTGAGAATTCAGAGGAGTCGAAATTGGGAACACGAGAGCAAGTGATTTGTTGTGCACGTATGCACAACATCCGCCTTTGGCTTTGAAACTAGGATAGAGAAAGTAGGAGGATACAGAGAAGGGACTGCTGGCAGTTGCTTCAGACACCTGAGTTTCGGTGAGGAAAAGAAGATCAGGGTTGGAGGAGGAGAGATGGTGTTTGATAGAGTGAAAATTAGAGGAAAGGCCACGAATATTGCAGAAGTTGATAGTAGGAGTGACAGGCCGTGGTCCAGAGACTTTATAGGGGTCGTCAGGGGAAGGTCGGGCATGTGTGGGGGTATTTATGGTCCCCCCCCTCCCCCCCCCCCCCCCCGTCCCCCTTGGGACTCCGAGGCTGGGCCTGTGTTCATCACCTTTAATAATTATGAAGGAGGAAGTGTGGTGTGCATGTTAAGTGTAGTGAAGTAGATAGGAGGAGGAGGGGTTTGTGAGAGCATGCTGGACTACTCTCAGTGTAAGTGAGACACAAAGGGAATCAGTAAGAGAGACCAAGCAAATGAAACAGGAGTTCCAGCAATTCCTTATCAAATGCCCACACCCTCTTATGTTGTTATTGTTAATTGGAAAGCTCCAATCAGTATCTTTAAACATTGCTCTAAGTTTACGAAAGTTTGCTTTCTTGAAATTAGGGACTTTCTAGATGACGCTATTTGGTTCGTTACTAGTAAACTTTAAAATTAAAGTTATCGCACGATGGTCGCTGTTACTGAATTCATCACCGACATTCAAATTCTCTATCAATTCTTCTGTTGTTGAAAGTACAAGGTCAATGACGTTATTTCCACGGGTTGGAGATCTAACAAATTGATATAGCGAACTCTCTTGCAAGTTTGCATGCAGGTCTTGTCCAAAGTTTGAAGTAATACTATCTTCCCACTTGGTCACAGGTAAATTGAAGTCGCCAACAATTACAGTATCTTACGAGTTATTTAAGTCTGCAATTTGCTCATAACATTTTCGGTCAGTTTGCACTGATTGAGCTGGAGGTCTGTATATTAGTGCAAGTATTATTTTTGTATCTTTATTATTCTTTATTAGAACAAAGGATGTGTCGACGTTCACAATTAGAGGTTTTGACAAGAGGATCGAGTTAAGACTTTCTTTGATAAAAAGTAAAAATCACCTCCATTTTTATGTATTCGTCTTTTCTGAAACATTACATAACGGGGAAGTGAATACTCTGCTAAAAAGTCTGTCTTCTGTATTGAGCCAAAATTATGTTATGCCAATAACATCGTAATTTTCTGCAAACACTAGTTTTTCAAAATTTGAAAATGTATTGCGTATACTACGAGCGAGCGCACTCTACTGGTATTCACGGGAGAAAAGAAATCCAAACTGTCCGAATTTGTGTATTCTTGTTATGAATAGCTAGATTATATACAATGATGTTAAAGACAGCAGACTTCATTGAAAACAATAGAATAAATTATACTTGTCTTTTTTTCTAAACACATATACTGTACAGAATATGTAACTCCAGTATTAGTAGTTAGCTTATGACATAAACAAATGTGGAAGTTTTTCATCTTGTTTGTGTGACTTTCGTTAAGGTGTCCTTATTACATTTCTGCCATTACCAGATGGGAGAGAGAAAGAGAGAGAGGAGGGCGGTAATCAAGGGGGGAATGACAGTAGAAATTCACTTAATGAAAGAGGACTCAAAATCCATACACTCATACAATAAATTGGTAACACAAAATTATCACTCAAGCTAAGGTAAACATGGCTTGATAAAAAGGGTCTGTCAATAATATAAAGACAATAAAAGATTATAGCCTATGCAAGGAAAATAAACTTGATCCAGGCACGGTATCCATACACATGTAAAAAACGGGCCTAAATGCGGGATACATAATTATGCAAATTGGGTGACAATTATACCTACAGTAAGTAGCGCTTTCCATACCTCCCTCCCCTCCGCCTCCCTCAATTTAATTTTGTTCTACACTAATGTTTCTACACTTAATTTCTGGATGCTCTTTTTTCACATGTGCCTTGAGCTTCAAAGTTATGCACATGTAGTGCAATAATAATGTTTTTTATTGGATATAATTATAAGGCATGTTATGCAACACCCACCACTTCCTCCACTACTTTACCTCGTTGCCTATAAGTGCCAACCATGGCACTTCAGTTCACAACCATCTATTTCATCAGCTGACTGCTAATACTTATGCTACATTTCTCTTTCTTTTTAGATATAAGGTAAATACAATGTATTCAATTGTTTTCAATGAAGTCTGATGTCTTTACCATCACTGTATATCATTTAACTATTCACAACAAGAATACATGTAATCGGTCAGTTTGGAAGAGTTGCCAGTGTGCAATTGTTTTTCTACCTTGAAAACGTAGATGTCTGAGGTTTCTGTTTGGCACACGCTCCCCTCCTTGACTTGCGTCGCCACTGTACTCGGGATGAGGGGTCACCTCTCCTGGAGACACATATTGTATTACTTCTCAAATGTTATGTGCTTTTAGCGTAATTTTAATATCTTTGTCTTGCCGAGTAACCTGTGTCTCCAGCAGCAAACGGCATACCTAGGTCTATAGGTAGCGCCAACGAACTTGACGATAATCTTGATACTGACCTCTCTGTAACTCTAAAGGGCCTAGAGCAAACTGGCTGTAAATATCCACACCTATTTCCTGGTGGACTCTTCCCAAATTATTGAAACGTCAGCCCGATTGCTTTCATTCATTTCGATTTATATGAAGTTAAGGGGTCCAGAATATTGTCAAGTTCGTTGGCGCTACCTATAGTATTAGCTCCAAGTTGGTTTCCTTTATATTGAAAGTGAGAGCGAGCGTAGAACGCAAGCATACTGTTACGACCGGCACAACGAAATAAACAAGGGCACTTAATATTGGACTATAAGATAGGCTAGATTTGCAACAACGGTACGCTAATTCCAAACCCTCGAACTATTAAGCCGGTGAACAAAACACTTAAACCCTCCAGAGTTAATCTACTGGATAACGGGGTATCAATTAACTGGGTTTAGTGCACTTCTACAAAGGCTTTCCGGTGACGGCAAAGCCTACTCACAACAAGAGTAATTACGTTAATCAAATGCTCTCAAGTAATAACAATGCTTAAATAAACTATGACAAGATTTAATAAAAGGTTATATGCTACGTTATCTTTAGTGTGAGTCTGGACTCTACACTAAACTCTTCAATGCTCTATGAAAACACTTGAAGTCTAGTCCTACAGCAAACAGACATGGAATCTTCTGAAAACGTCTGATGCTCTAAGATGCTCGTCGAATATAAAACAGAAATAATGCAGGGACAGGACACCAAAGCGTGTATCCTAGATACAACAAAAAGTAGGATACATATATATAGAACAAGAGAGTGCAACAACTCTGTGACAGCATTAATAACAGCCACTCAAAAACAGTACTTCCTTAGCCAACGTAACAGCCATACTGGGTTGTGCACTATGCATCAACCTAGGCATAAACAATACGTGAATAATTCCTAAAGCATACGCAGTTAAAGTTAATAAACAATATGCTGTCTTTCTTACTAATAAAGTCTAGCAGCGGTATAAAGGTACAGGGAGCCTAGGCAGAGCTCAAGCATGCTCGTAGCCTACTGTCTCCCCTGAACAGATTTCCCTTATCTTACGTTAAGTGACTAGGAGGCTCTCTTGGTAAGTCCAGATCTCAAGTATCTGGTCCTACCCTGGCGCTCCTCAAAGGTCAACAAAATGAGGTAGCAAGCATACAAGCAAGAGTAGGCAAAAGCCCTTCACTTGTATACTGCTAAGCACGCAAAGGACAAATTCACAGGGGTTAAAGGCTACCTAGCTCCGTCGAAGTCATACAGGCTCTGACTTGCCATATACATTACTCAGACAACGACCAAAGATACACTCCACTGTCTAGCATTAAATAGTAATAAAGAACAACCCAATAATTAGAAGCACCCAATAATATGAATCCATGTGACTATGACTCTAATAATCCCTAAAGCTAGTGCAAAACATATATGTGAGAACAGGCGCTGGTAATACGACTGGCCGACTATGGAAGTCGTATGCGAGAACCAGAAGGGATGGATAATTGAATAAAGATAAGAAGTATTGGAAAGAAGGAGTTCAGAGAGAGGAACAGCAGTAAAGAGGGTTAGATTGGGGACAGAATGCGAGGGACGTCTAGGACCAAACGCAACATGCCATGCTCTGAGGAGAGGAAGAAGGAAGGAGCCCCCCACCACCGGGCTAGGATAGCGGCGACCAATCACAGGCCACTACGTCACATGAAAAGCAGGCGTCATATGACACGCCAGGCCCGCCGTCCAATAGGGGGCGGGTGGCCCACCGAGCGAGGAATGCACACATACATACACACACACACACTACCACCTCGCTCTATCCTCTCTCTCTCCTTGCAACTAACACACTACATATCTTATAACTCTATTCATGATATAAAATACTTCCAAGTGGCACAGACAAGAATAAAGGCAAACACTGATCTGTCTGTGACAACATGAACACTAAGAAAGAAAGAACATCGTTCTACGATTATTATACCCCATTTCACTGCCCCGGCGAGCGCTAGCGAGTACGAGTACATTCTGGCAGGCTGGCCAGCGTAACACCCCGCCCAAGATGTGGGACGTTTTAACCTCAGGTAAACGCCACATCTGACCAGACAGAATGCCCACCAACCCCACATCACCCAGCTACTCCCCAAGTTGTGAAAAACAAGGCACAATCACAAACATAAAAACACTTCATTATATAAAACAAATCTACACAACACTTCCCCAAAATAATAGTATCACTTAACAATGTTACGCTCAATGAGCAAGCTTCAACACGCCTAGCCTACTAAGAAAAGAAAAAAAACTCAGAATGTCTTAGATTCTTGCTGTAACATACTGCACTTATATACTATCAAAAGAAAGAGTTTTTATGTGAGGTTTTTGTATTATTTTAATAGTGTTTTTGGCGGCTTTGCACTACAGGGGCAAGCCTAATTTTCTCCACTCTCAAACCAACACTGACTGAACGGCGAGGGTGCTCCTTAAAACATACCCTCCCGTGACAAACAATCAGCCAGAACATTATCAGTGCCCTTAACATGCTACACATCCAACTTGTGCTCCGGCAGCAAAACAACACCTGACACTGATAAACTGCCCAGTCCATCACAAGACTGGCACTTCTCTTCGCTCTCTCCGGCAACGGGACCTGCCAATAACCTTTCACTATTTCCACCTTAGTGATAAACGAGGCAGCCCCGATGCGGTCTATGGGGTCGTCAACTCTGGATAAGTTATAGGCGTCTGTCAGAGATGATGTACCAACACTCTTGCAATCAACACAAACACGGATCCTGCCACTCAACTCAGGTTGCAAAGTCACTGGCAACGACCACTCACGATATCCCTTATCCCTCAGACCCTTTTCCAACATCTAGTCCAGCTCTGCTTTCACGACAGGCTGTCGAGCAGGATTTATACGGTAGGGAACCAATTTGAGCCTTGCACTGTCTCCAGCCTCCATGTCGAGTGCAACCCCGTACATCAGGCCTGGAGAATCAACAAACATGCGGACGTACTGCCACAGCCTAGTAAACAACTTCTCTTGATGCTTAGGAACAAGAGGTTGCAACTTATCTCGAAGAACAACATGCTTAGTGCCCTCCCACAACCCAGCCGGGACTGCAGTTTCTAAACTATAGTCTCCCTCCTTCTCCACCTCTGTCCCTAAAACAGCCAGGTCATGAGAGGGACAATCTGTACCACCTGTGCAATCACTCCCACAGTTCATAAGTGCTAATGCTTCCCCGCCGATACCGTACATGCGCACCCCCGCATTCCTTGCAACTACATCTGCTTGCGCAGCATCACCGCCTGCAGCGCCACGGCCAGATACAGTCGGTCTATGGTAGGGCTGTTGCATTTTACTAGGGCAGCATTGGGAGGCTGTGCGACAGTCGGGCGTATCTACTCCATAGTTAACCTCACTAATCTGCTTAATGTCCTGATAAAACCACCACCCTTAGCAGCCATGGGTCGACCCTGACCTGACAACCATGCCAAAGCCTCGTCGCCCACCTTGAACAACTTAAACAACGAGGCCAACGGTTTACTCACACCCAAGTGACCTGCCAGAGGAACATCGTGCACCGCATGAGTTGTGATGCCTGGGTGCTCGGCACAAACAGTGGGGTATGAACCGAGCAGGTGCTGGATCGCTGCACGCTGCTGCTCAGGCAGGTGCTCAAGCGCTTGCACAGCCACCTGACTCGTGTTCCCCGCCCACTGATCCGCCGAGACATGACAATCCCAACTTTCCACCACCTGTGCCTCACTGCCCCCCTCTCCTTCTCCACCTTGGCCGCTGCAGACCAACACAGGGACAGTAGGCTGCTCAGGTGGGCGCCTCACAAACTCCTTCAACAGGTTCATATGACATGCTTCCCCGTCCTCATCGAGTTCAATAGCCCCGTTCCCACAACTTTCAAGACTAGGATCTTCTAGTTGCACCTGGGAATTACTCTGTCGCGGAGTGCCATCACGCCCTACCATGTCACTAGGGGGGGACAGGTTCTGGGGCCACTCTGGAGCTCAAAATTGGTGCAAGTACCGAGTCACCAAGGAGTGTCGCTGGGTCCAAACTCCCAACCCGACCACCAGCCTTGACTTTCTCATTCCGACCCTTCCTCCGCTGGTCTGAAACCTGGGTACTAGGCTGTGACACCTGAGCGGACTGAGATCTGGTGACAGCACACGCCATCTGCTGCGTCTGGCAGCTCTCGAACCCCTCTTGCCCCTCCCTACTCGTGTCGGCCGCCCTCTCAGCAACGACTAAGGTTGGAACCTTGGAAGTAGGCACCGCAAAGTCGTTACCAAGAAGGAGGTCGACCCCCTCAACTGGCAATTTCTTCACGATACCCACATCCAACTCCCATGTCACACCGTCCACCTCAAGCTCCACTCTGACCAGCGGATAAGACCGCGTAGCATTGATGCCTTGAACCACCACAACCTGAGCCGCGTTAGAAGGCTTGCCAGTGAAATTCTTAAGAAGTGTCTGGGAAGCGCCTGTATCACGCAGCAACTCAAGCCTATGCTCCACACCAGCCCACCTCACAGTGCCGTGTCCCCTATGACCGCAAAAAGCATCTCGGACTGGTGACGAGCCCTCCTGCTGCTTCTGCACCGACTGTGACTTCGCAACCGACATTTTACCCCGGGCAAACGCGGAAGACCTCAAAGACACACCGATGTTGCTAACTAGTGACACCACTGCTGTAGGCGGTGTGCTCGGACATGAGCGCGTAATATGCCCCTTCTCATGACACTTGAAACACCCCACTTTGCTCTTGGACTTCCTCTGAGGTGAGGAAGGGCCCTGGCCTTTCTTTAACGGGAAGGGTTTCGACTTGGGATCAAAATTGGCACCATTACTCTTAAATGTGTACTTAGTTGTGTCATTAATTCGGGGGGGTGGAGTGGTACACCCCTGGTTACCTGCCTCAGCTCTCTGTGCAGACCCGCACCCACGAATCAATGACAACCTGAGGTCAGCCAGCTCAGCCGCCTCCTGCAGAGTTTTAGGTTGCTTTTCTTTCAGGTTAAGAGTCAAGTCACTGCCAGTACATTTGAAAAATTGCTCTAACAACACTAATTGCTTCACCGCATCAAAAGTAGTTGCTTTCTCCGACCTTAACCAATTCTCAAACGCATCTGGCAGCTCTCTAGCGTGTTCCTGGAAAGTACTCTCCTTTAAATTTCTCTTAGGAACAGCCCTAAACTTCAGCCTATAGGTCTCTGGCTGCAATTCATATGCCCTCAGGACGGCCTCTTTCAACACCTCATAATTCACACAGGAATCTAGGGGCAAAGCATCGTACGCCTTGAGTGCTTTCCCCGTCAATCGTGAAGAAACAAGGGCTGCCCACTTCTCCTCGGGCCATTGGTGCTCCCGGCACTTTTTCTCAAAACGGAGAAAGAATTCTGTAACTCCTAACTCATCAAATACTGGAACCAACTTTAGTAGATGCGACAGGGACTGGTCATGGGGTCGACCCCCCTGGACGAAACGGTTCCCCGTCACCTCTATACGAGTTTTCTCTAGGTCAACATTGGCGCAATACTTTGCAGACTCATACTTGAGCTCAGCCTCTCGCTGCTTGAGCTCAGCCTCATACTTATACTTGAGCTCAGCCTCATGCTTTCGCTGCTCGAGTTTGGCGAGCTCGAGCTGAAACAACATCTCGGAAGACAAACCCTGAGGAGGGGGTGCTACTACCGGGGACCCACCCAGTGAGTCACCTAGAGGCTTACCCAACCGCCAGCGGACATCGGCCTGCGGGAACGTATTCGGCTCCGGAACCCGAGGGGGTGCCATTATAGGAGTCGAGTGGAATGGGGGCTGGGACGAAGGTGCCCCAGCTCCCGCTCCTCCCGAAGCCTCACGCACCCCACCCAGCACACAGGCAACCAGCTCACTTCTTGACCAACTGCTAGTGCAAGAAAACCCTAAGACCGTGGGTATACACTGCAGTCCGTACCGGTCCAGCCCCGACACCCGACACAGGCTCCTCCAAAATCCTCCGAGCATCCTCCTAACCGTTCACCACCCGAATGCCGTCAGACAACTCCACCTTCTCCATCTTCTCGCCTGTCTCTCGCACTGTGCCCTCACTATTCTCAGACCCGTCCAGTGGCGACATGATGGAGTAAAAAAAAAAAAATCCCAAGTCAAGACAAAAGTAGCCAAACTCTCGCGTAGCTCTATTCACACAAATATTTGAAGATGTTTTTAACCCTTTATTGGCGGCGCGCATCATATGTCGAGTGAAAGAAATTTGGACTATGTGGCGGCTCACACCATAAGTCGTGTGGCAATTTCAGCACGTAATGTTGCTGAGAGAGAGAGACAAGTGGTGGCAGGAGAGTAGCGAGCGTATGACTGCTCCAGACCACCGCAGCGGACCAACTGACATGAATCCCACCCTCCTCCACCCTCTCACACTCGCTACATAGTGAAATGTATGGGGAAAGTACCGAATTACATGGTTTTTGCACTCGTGTTGCGTGGTTGTTGCAAGAAAACTAGCGGTCATACAAGGATCGTTGTGGTGTCATTGGAAAGCTCTGTTTATGCCCTTTCAGGGATAGATACTTGTTTTACGCTCTGGGTCTTATTTAGGCATGAAAATGATCACGTAAACAGCCCTATTTTGGGTAAAAACACCCCGCTGGTGGCTACATATTATTTACCGCCTAGGCCGCTCTTTAGGTGTTAAGTGCAATACTAGGTCACCAATAAACTCCAACAAGTTCCATATATCCTCAAAAGAATGTCCACTGCCAACACTGCGAGAAATAAATTCAACCCCAAATGGCAATAAGATTTCTAAAAAAAAAACTGCAAAATTCAGTTCACTATATACTGGACTAAGGTCGCCATTTGTTACGACCGGCACAACGAAATAAACAAGGGCACTTAATATTGGACTATAAGATAGGCTAGATTTGCAACAACGGTACGCTAATTCCAAACCCTCGAACTATTAAGCCGGTGAACAAAACACTTAAACCCTCCAGAGTTAATCTACTGGATAACGGGGTATCAATTAACTGGGTTTAGTGCACTTCTACAAAGGCTTTCCGGTGACGGCAAAGCCTACTCACAACAAGAGTAATTACGTTAACAAAATGCTCTCAAGTAATAACAATGCTTAAAAAAACTATGACAAGATTTAATAAAAGGTTATATGCTACGTTATCTTTAGTGTGTCTGGACTTTACACTAAACTCTTCAATGCTCTATGAAAACACTTGAAGTCTAGTCCTACAGCAAACAGATATGGAATCTTCTGAAAACGTCTGATGCTCTAAGATGCTCGTCGAATATAGAACAGAAATAATGCAGGGGCAGGATACCAAAGCGTGTATCCTAGATACACCAAAAAGTAGGATACATATATATAGAACAAGAGAGTGCAACAACTCTGTGACAGCATTAATAACAGCCACTCAAAAACAGTACTTCCTTAGCCAACGTAACAGCCATACTGGGTTGTGCACTATGCATCAACCTAGGCATAAACAATACGTGAATAATTCCTAAAGCATACGCAGTTAAAATTAATAAACAATATGCTGTCTTTCTTACTAATAAAGTCGGTAAAAGGTACAGGGAGCCTAGGCAGAGAGCTCGCAGCCTACTGTTTCCCCTGAACAGATTTCCCTTATCTTACGTTAAGTGACTAGGAGGCTCTCTTGGTAAGTCCAGATCTCAAGTATCTGGTCTTACCCTGGCGCTCCTCAAAGGTCAACAAAATGAGGTAGCAAGCATACAAGCAAAAGTAGGCAAAAGCCCTTCGCTTGTATACTGCTAAGCTCGCAAAGGAAAATATGCACAAGGGTTACAGGCTACCTAGCTCCGTCGAAGTCGTACAGGCTTTGACTTGCCAAACTCAGACAACGACCAAAGATACACTCCACTGTCTAGCATTAAATAGTAATAAAGAACAACCCAATAATTAGAAGCACCCAATAATATGAATCCATGTGACTATGACTCTAATAATCCCTAAAGCTAGTGCAAAACATATATGTGAGAACGCTGGTAACGACGGCCGACTATGGAAGTAAAGACCAGGGATGGATAATTGAAAAAGATAAGAAGTATTGGAAAGAAGGAGTTCAGAGAGAGGAACAGCAGTAAAGAGGGTTAGATTGGGGACAGAATGCAAGGGACGTCTAGGACCAAACGCAACATGCCATGCTCTGTTGAGGAAGAAGGAAGGAGCCCCCCACCACCGAGGTAGGATAGCGGCGACCAATCACAGGCCACTACGTCACATGAAAAGCAGGCGTCATACGACACGCCAGGCCCGCCGTCCAATAGGGGGCGGGTGGCCCACCGAGCGAGGAATGCACACGTACATACACACACACACACTACCACCTCGCTCTACCCTCTCTCTCTCCTTGCAACTAACACACTACATATCTTATAACTCTATTCATGATATAAAATACTTCCAAGTGTCACAGACAAGAACAAAGGCAAACACTGATCTGTCTGTGACAACATGAACACTAAGAAAGAAAGAACATCGTTCTACGATTATTATACCCTATTTCACTGCCCCGGCGAGCGCTAGCGAGTACGAGTACATTCTGGCAAGCTGGCCAGCGTAACAATACCGAGTGAAGGCTATTGTGAGCAACAGCTTGAGTGTATTCTGTGTCCCGTCCCACGTACGATGATAAATTACCCATTGTGAGTGAAACCTTGGCTAAGTTAGATGAGTAACAAAATTAAGGGTTATTGTGAGTAACAGATTGCGAGTATTCTGTGTTCCGTCCCACGTACGGTGATTAATTACCCATTGTGAGTGAAGCTTTGGGGTAAGTTAGATGAGTAACATAATTGAAGTTTAGTTTGAGGAACAAATTGGTATATCATTATATCCCGTCCTGAGAGCGGTGATCATTGACCCGTTGTGAGCGAAGCTTTGGGCGATGTAAGAAGGTAATATAATTGAAGGCTATTGTGTTCTATGTATAATGGTAATGTCAGGACGCTGACCAGGTACTCCCAGTTGCAGTATTTTATATTTCCGAAGTGATCGAGTTAGAGTGATCCCCGAGTGTGTTAGAATTCGATGTTGTGATAAACAAGTGATAGGGTTGTGTATGATGTATGTGTTATTTGTGTGATTTGAAGTTTGACAGTGGGACTCAAGTAATATGCGTTGTGATCTGTGATTCATGTGATTATTGATATCCCCAGGAATAGAGTCAATTGTGCATTTCGTTTATGCCCACATGGATAGGTCTACCCCGGAATTGTGATTCTGTGGAGACAGTTCGTCTATAACCCAACCTGACCGTGTTAAATCCAACCCTGTTCGGGTAAATTGACCGCTAAACCCCCGCAGTGATTAAATTATCATTACCGACCGCCGCGCAGCTTGGGAACCTGGGTTCATGGTGAATGTAGTGAATGTTATATTAGAATAAGTTGATTATTCCTTTGCAAACTGTTTTATGCCGACATGAGGACATATCTCTTAGAGGGCTAGTTGTTGATATTTCAGTTCGCATTCTGCACTGTGATTGTTATGGACAATTGGTTGTGTTAACGCTTTAAATAACATGTTAAGCATTAGTAAAAATAGTTATGTAAATAGTCTTGGTATTTTAGGACCAGAGACACCTGTTTGGGTTGCAAGGGTATAGCTACCTTCTGATATAATAGAGCGAATAGTGTCTTATCGACTTTCTTCAGGTTACTAACTACACTTTAATGAATCTCGATTTAGTGGATTGTATACTCCTATCTAGATATGTACCATGTCCCGTATCGAAGATAATAAGAGAAGAGAGAGCGGTATCCTGACTAGGATTCGAACCCACTCACTCCAGGTATATTTGGGAGAGTCGGGCACCGTAATCACTCGGCCATGAGCGGATATAAGGAAAACAACCTTGGTTCTTATTTGAAGAACCAGCCACGTGTTCGAAGGCATAGCCCTCCACGAGACTATAACCTGGTTCTTCAAATAAGAAATATGGTTACTTTTCTTATATCCGCTCATGGCCGAGTGGTTGCAGTGCCCGACTCTCCCAAATATATCCTGGTCAGGATACCTCTTTCCCAACCTGTTGTACATTATCATTAGATAATAAGAGAATATTGGAGTATCCCATTGTTTTAAAGAGTAAATTCGTGATTAATTTCCCCTTGTAGTAAATGTTAACTTCCCTTGCATTTCGTTAAAACCTTTGTTGTACCTTCGCTTTCAGTTAGAAATTCAACCCCCTTTGTTAGCATAGTGATCTGACAGTATCGTATTCCCAGGTGAGCCTATCAAGGAGTTCAGGTGAAGGCCGACCCTTGTGATACGTGCTAAACCTGGGCTATCGTTCTGTCTGATAGCCCTTTCTTAATAGGTGGGTCGTTGTTGGGATGGATTAGGTCATGGCTAATTGGTAGGAGCAGAGAGTCAGCATAAATGGTATTAAGTCAGAATGGGATGCAGTTAAAAGTGGTGTCCCCCAAGGACCTGTATTAGTCCCTCTGTTGTTTGTTATATACATAAATTATCTTGATTTAGGTAGAACAAGTAGGATAAGTAAATTCGCAGACGATACCAAAATGGGGAGAACAATAGATACAGATAGCGACATAAAGAGCCTCCAAAGGAATCTAGATCCTTTACAGGAATGGTAATTAAATTGGCAGATGAATGTTAACATTGACAAATGCAAGGTATTAAAGATAGGGAAGATGAATACAAATGCAAAATATAAACTAGCTAATACAGAATTAGAAAACTCAGACTGTTAGAAAGATTTGGATGTGTTTATAAGCAATGATTTGAAGCCTAGAAAGAAGTGCAAAAGCGTTCGTAACAAGGGATCATCTCAAGGAGTGTAACAGAACTGCTGATTTCATCTAAAATCTTTACTTGTCATTAGTGAGACCTCATATGAATTATGCTGTCCAATGTTGGTGTCCTTATTACAGAATGGACATAGATTCCTTGGAGAGAGTACAATGAAGAATACCAAAAAATATTCATAATATTAGAAATCTTCCATATGAAGAAAGGTTGAAGAAATTAGGTGTACATTCGTTAGAAAGACGCAGAGTTAGAAGGGATATGGTAGAGGTGTTTAAATGGGTTAGTGTGATTAATATAGGGGACATGAAAGATGTACTAAAGCTCAGTGATAGCGAAATTAGTCGAACAAATGGTTTTAAATTAGATAAATTTCGTTTCAGAAAAGATATACAGCAAGTATTGGTTTGGTAACAGAGTTGCAGACTTGTGGAAAAGGTTACCGTTAGATATGGTAGGATCAAGAACGATAGGGACCATCAAAATATAATTAGATAGGCATTTGAAGGAGATGGGTTGGATTTGAAAAGGATCTGCTCTATGTGGGCCAGTCGACTCTCTGCAGACTTCCGTTTTCTTATGTTCTTAACCTAAGGAGCGCATAGCTATGGTAATTGAAACGTCCCGCCAGGCGAAGGTAATTTGGTTCATTCCTGACTAAACTCGTAATTTTACCATAAATATCGTTATTACTTATTCATATGCGCCTATTATACGTTTAATATGAAGATATTAACTTGTAACAGCAATAAAAAAGTGGCAATAGTATTTGGGGGGTGAAAATAACGTATATATCATATGCCGACCGATCGTATCAGGAGGGGAGAGCCGGCGCGATGTATATGCTCTCTCTCTCACTTCCCGATCCATACTGCCATCTTGCAAGTAAGTCTCTCTGATGCTAGGATCTCGAACTGTATCCCCTGTGACCCTGAGATAGCGGGCGGGAAATTCGCGCCGAAAATTACCTGATCAAAGGGGGATTAAGAGGAAATATAGGTGATAATTGAGGGGGGGTTGGACACATGTGGAGGAGTGATACGAGGCATGGAGGGGAATTATCTCGCATAATCACATACTGCTTTTTTTTTAGTGCCAGTGGGATGGTTTGAAAGGCTTTTTTTAGGCCTTGGCTCATATGAGGACGATCGCCTTAGCTCACTACAGACTCAATTGAGAACGCTTGCTGTTCTTGGGTTAACACCCTCCCTTGACCTACTCCCCGCGTGATGGGCCCACCGTGTGACACCCCAGTCAGCCTTTGTTTACCACCAAATTGCCGCTCGACCCTCGCTACCTTAGTTCCCATGTTCTTTTATCATCGGGTTTATTTGAATATTACTTATACTGTGAATTATATTGTATATTTGATTGATTCAGTCCAATCTTAAGATTGTCCTGTTGGTATTGTGCTTGCTATTTTTTGTATTTGTGTTGCCTTGGGGAAGAACACTATTATGTAACACTCGAGGGGGAAATGCCGAGTATAACTGATTTTCTTGTACCAGAAAGAAATACTATGTCGGACCATTGTACACCTATAGCTTTGTTTAATTAGATGTAAGGAGTGTAAATATGATATATTGTTACTGTACATGACATGTTTGAATCAATGTTTAACTGGTTCAATCCGGTTAAGCCGAACCTATCTGTGTGTTTGTGCCCTATACCTATAGTCACAACAAAATTAGATGAAAAACAATGGGAAAGTTATAAGGAAACAGCGTTACTGAGGTTTAATGGTTGAACTCGGCACCAAGTACAGAGAGAAAAGAAACCAGGACGAAAACATTGGGAAGAATACTTTCAGGTCTCGACTGACTACCGAGAGAAGGTGACATGACAAGGAAGATTAAGGAGAGGTATTAGGTTTTTCTGGACCCCCTTCTCTCTCATAATTAGCCCCATTAATTATGAGCTTTTAAGACGTTCACGTCATTAGTATGGCAATGTTTAAACCTTCCGTTCCATTTTGTTGTCAATATTAAGACCTTTCGTGCCATTTAGGTTTTACAGGCGAGCAGTAGTGAGCCTGCAATTTTAAGAGGAACCAGCCTTCGGCCAGGACATTTTTCTACCGAAAATGTACACATTTATTTTGATAAAGGAGGTGTTTTTTATACCTTATGGAGACCTAGCGAGGAAACTAAAAAATAAATGATTGAATAAATAGATAAACCAACAAATAACATAACGTCTCCTTAAAGTGAGTGATAAGAGAGGCAGACAAAAACTATGAGCGAGTAGAAAGAAATACACGGCAAGGATGAACACGGGAGAGATCCAGGTACAATTATTGACTTCCGTGAAAGTCTGTGCAAATTATGTTGAACGATTCTGACACTCACGTATTATTTCGTAACGTCCCATTTCAAAACATGGTCGAGTATTTTGTGTTTATCCCCTCATTAAATATTAACTATCTTAGGTTTATTACGTACTTTAATCATTTCTGTACCAGCGATGTCTGTTATACTTTATTCTAGCTGTATTTATACGATTTTATGCATCGTAGGAATGATCTGTGGTAGATACAAGGGTTGATTGAGATAGTTCAACGTCTTATAATTGCTTGAGATCCTTCCTAAACTTAATATAAATTGATTAGACGTAGCCATAACAAAATAAAAAGGATGCGGACGGTACAACAGGGGTTAAGTAGTACCCCAACTACAGTACTTGTACAGGCGACCGAACATAGTTACATAAATACGCAGACCATTCACACCGAAACGAAATTATCTTTTCTTGAAAACTATTGGAGAATAGGTAATACGCAATTCGCCAGAGAGAGAGAGAGAGAGATTCTGCAACTCATTGCTATAAATGAAGAAGAGAATGTATACCAAAATTCATTTTATGATTACTATAAAGTCGTGACAAGAACATGTTTGCTTAAGTTTAAAGGGCATAGCTTATGGAGTCAGCTATCCTCATTACCATAAATATTAGTGTACAATATACCTCATATGTGCAATAATTGTAGTCCGAGCTTCTTATAAATGTAAATATAAATAAATTAGTGTTTTGGATGGTGGTGGCGAGAGGCATTTCCGAGCTTTCGTGACGTATATAAGGGCATTGGGGTACCCATAGAATAACATAATCGGTCAAAGAGTTTCAGGAGTGAGGTCACTGGCCACCATTTGTATTCTAAGTAGCTCTGATAAGTACTCCATGCTGTCAAAGCAATTACAAAGATGGACAGATATTAGAAGAAGGTATGAGTAATTGTATGAGCAGCATAAGCTTAATAATGAAGTGTAGAAATAATGGCAAGCTATCGATTAATAGCCTTTGAAATTGAAAATCAAGAGGGAATATTTTGATATGCTGGCCGTACGCTATTTACACACAGACCTTTTTACCGTTAAGGTCGGTACCATTAATGTTGCCATATGGATTGAGCTGCCATTAGGTATATATTTATGATTAACGAGACCAAAATACTAATAAGTGTATTGATAGATACATCAGTATACACACATTTTACACTCATGTGATATAAATAATTATCAAATCGTGCCTTCACATAACTTCATCATGTACGAAATTTATCAGGGTAAGTTATGTATAGGCAATATCAAAGCAGATTCAATTCCCGCGGTCAAGTCTGTCTATCACAAACAAAAGAGAAAGGCGACAGGGTTTGCCATCAAGTTCCCCAACCTTAAAATAACTTACATGGCTTGTTTACTATTTTATATCAAAATTTATGGCAAACCAAGGCAACTGTGCAGTATCAATTATGCTTTAATATGCTTTAAACAGTGATAACATGGAATGGAATTGTGTATGAGCTATGCCCTTTAACAAAGACATAATTGTCTTTGTTCAGGAGGCAGGCCTATGTTATACCTGCCCACAACTAAACTAACACTAAGACAACATGGGTACTGAAAGCAATACTCTTTTGATATATCGATGTAATTTCAGACATAATATGTACGATTATCTTTATCAGTCAAATTGAAGTTCAAAGGAAAATATCTAATCCGCTTTTGACCATTTAAATAAATGAAACCTGGAACAGGATGACGAAGAACTCTGTATTGTGGTTGTCCTTCATATTACTAGGAATGTTTACGGAATTTGGCATTAACCCTTTACGAGCGGCCTATGCGGTTTATTTATATGTACCGCCCAGCGGGGTGTTTTTAGCCAAAATAGGGCTGTTTACGTGATCATTTTCATGCCTAAATAAGACCCAGAACGTAAAACAAGTATCTATCCCTGAAAGGGCATAAACAGAGCTTTCGAATGACACCATAACGATCCTTTTATGATGGCTAGTTTTCTTGCAATAACCGTGCAACGCGAGTGCAAAAAGCATGTAATTAGCCACTTTCCCGATACAATTCCGTATATAGCGAGTGAGAGAGGTAGGAGGGAGGTGAGATTCGTGTCAGTAGGTTCGCCGCGGTGGTCTGGAGCAGTCATACACTCGCTACTCTCCTGCCACCACTTGTCTCTCTCTCTCAGCAACATTACGTGCTGAAATTGCCACTCGAGTTATGTCGAGCGCCGCCACATAGTCCAGCTTTATTTAACTCGACTTAAGTTGCGCGCCGACTTTTAGGGGTTAAGGGCTATACTCGTCATGCCCCATACACTTGACCTATACATTAATGTTCCAACACAGTTAGGTGACTAACTGCAAGATCGTTCAATATATATGATTGTTTCTGTAGCAAGCTCAATCAGTGTAACAAAGTCTGAGGTTCTCACCTCCTCAACTTAGTTCAATAAGATTATGTTTATCTAATCTTTGACCTCTTCACTTTAAGAGATCATCAACTCCTGGTCCAAATTAACTTTGTCCTTGACCCTTCTATCTATTCACCTCAGGAATTAATGGTCTTGGCTCAGTACAGGTTGTTATCTATATACTGGCTGTTGGCTAATCATTAGTGTGTGTGTAACGGATAAAAGAAAATCCCAATGCTCATCAATGATAAATAATTGAAGATAATGTCACATAAAATCTCATGTGTGTGGCATAATTTTTGGACCCGTTAATCGTTTCCCCTTAACAATTGTGCGTTGAAAAATCAATTCATACTCAATGGTGATATTCTCTAAATACTCTTAACCCTTCCTCCCTGGGCTCGCCTTCTAAAGGACAGCACTCAGATCCGGGGGATCTGGCCGAAAAACGTCGTAATAAGCCTAGCCCTATCTTTGTTATTTTAACTGCTAGAGAATTCACCCACATCTTAAATCTTAGTCCTGTCTCGTATCTGTAGATTGGTGTTAAGTAGAGCTCTTTATGTCAACTGCTTCAGTTGTGATCATGATTTCCGTGGAGAGAGTTTTGATGCGATGTTATCAATATCGGACATTTACAGACACTAATTTCGTTCTAGCAGACAACATCAATAAAGATACGACTTCTTGTTTTTTAAGCTGGGTGTCGCTCCGACCGGCTTTGTTTACAAATGTTTCGGCACACGGCTTTCAAACCACGCTTATTAGGCTTTCAAGCTTATGTATTTTAAAAGGACACCCGGGCTCCTGCCCTTCGCAAGGGGTGTCATTTTAAAATAACACCCGAGGAGGAAGGGTTAAATTGTGTTTGCAAAGATAACAATTTTTTTTGTATTCTTGTATTCTCGTGCTAGTATGTACATCACAAAAATATGAGTGCATAGTAAAAGTAGTCCATACTCAATATAACACTACTTAAAATGCATGCATTCGTCGAAATTAGACGGTGGGAGCAGTTGTAAGTGGCCGGACACCCTAATTAAGTTGATAAAGTCTATGGTAAATACGTTGATACTTTCAAATATCCTTTTACAATATCGGGCGAAAATGAACTAGGTGAGGGATTTCTATACCACTGTTCTTCCTTTTTCATCCAACATAATAGATTTAGCCAATACAAAAAAAAAATAAAAAATAAAAATAAATAAATAAACAAAAATTAACAAATACAACCATGGTGAACCGTCCGGCATTGGGGGTGACATAAAGTTTGATAATTCTCCGGCATTATGTGGAAGGAATGATAAAGAATAATCATAAAACAAATAAAACAATAAGAGAGGTAAGTAATTAAAACGAAAAAATAAAACATGTATGTGTAGGGATAAATATAATATATTAACAAAATAAATTAATTTGTGAAACACATTTATATTAAAAGTATACGAATTTTAGTATTATTGCCAACATGTTCACACCCCTCATGGAGGTAGGGGAGGAGCCCCCTTTGGCATGCCCCTGGAAGTAACTGCTTGGAAAGTCGCTCCGGAAAGCTAGTTGAATAAGTAAGATAGAATCATTGGCATAGGAGTGAATAGGACTAGAGCTACACATGAGAATATAATTAATGAATATTATAAATAGAACTGGAAATAAGACAGAACCCTGAGGAAAACTTTAGTTAACATGTTTAGAAAGTGAGCCATGGCCATCCACAACTGCAGCTATAGAACGGTCAGAAAGGAAATTGGAGATAAAGGCACAGATAGAGGAATAATAACCGAAGGATGATATTTATAGAAATTAGGGATTTGTGCCAGACTCTATCGAAGGCTTTAGCTATGTCTAGCACAATATAATAGGTCTCAATAAATTTGTGAAAGGAGAACGACCAAGAGTTAGTAAGGTAAGAAAGGAAGTCATCAGTCGACCGGCCCTTAACCTCTACTGTACCGGAGGATACAGTAATCAAAGTCCCCCACAGTCCCAAACAATATGGTCAAAATGTCAAGATAGAACAACCTCCCACCTCAAAAGATGAAGGAATACAGGCTCTCCCAGCCTGCAGAGGGTTGGATATAAACTGATAATTGGTGCCATATCGAGAGCAGTGCTCAAACAGTCGTGATACCAGGCACTGCATGATACTGGCAGTTACAAGGAAAGTACATTACTGATGGTTCCCTGCCGTCGCTGGGACTGGGGAGTGACTTATCTACTGACGGCTCTCTGCCATCTCTGGTATTGGACGGGTTAAGGAAGCCATAATGGCGATCTGAAAGTAGATTATGGGAAGGCAAAGGCATAAGAAATTTTGAATTAAGAATAGATTAAAATACTTTAGTGATGCAAGAAATCAGAACAACTTGACAGTAATTGGAGGGTTCTTTGGGACAAGTTGAATGAGAGCAAACTTTCAGCAAGAAGGGAAGACATTAAAGGAAACACAGAGACAGAAAAGCTTACTTAGGAAGGGAGTTAGCACGGAAACAGTTTTTTAATACAACAGGAGGAATGCCATTTGGTCTGTACGCCTTTTTAGTATTAAGCCCAGAGAGAGCAGAGAAGTGTACATTCTTAGAAGAGATTATGCTATTAGGCATAAGTAAGAGAGATGGGTGTAGAGAGGGAGGAATAACACCGGAATCATACAAAGTAAAGTTTTTAGAAAAAGTTTGATCGAAAAGTTGAGATTTGTCTGAGAAAAAAGGAATGGTGCTGCCATCATAATGGAAAAATGGAGGGAAAGACTTAGAAGTAACATCGTTGGAGAAGTTTTATGCTGGATGCCAAAAATCCTGGGAAGAGATATAGTTAGAAAATTCAGAGCATTTGTTATTGATGAACAAGTTTTTGATAAGTCGAAGAACAGATTTAACTTAATTCCGGGAAGAAACATAGAGAGTTAAGAGATTCATGAGTTTGAAGGCGACGGTACTGTCTGAATGCATCCACATTATTACAGACAGCAGTAGAACAACCGTGAGTAAACCAAGATTTGTTTTGCATTAGACTGAAAGGAAATGGAATGGTGCCTTAATGTCCGAGAAGATTACCACATTAATGCATTCTGCGCACTCCGAAAGTCCCCAGCCACGGAATATAAAAATATTGCAAGAGAAAGCAAGAGAGGTTGATAGGATGTGTTCCATTTTTGAATATAGATAATAGGAACAAATGGGAAAGTTGGTACAGTAGAGTGAGAGGAGAGATAGACTGCAAAGAAATATTTAATTTGATTGCAACAGGAACATTTGAACCAGAGGGTGAGAGTTGAGATTTCAGATGAATCTAAGTGGGGAACACAAGACCAAGTAAGTTTGTTGTGTACGTACACACAACATCCACCTTTGGCTTGAAAATAAGATCAGGTTTGCTGGAGGAGAAGTGGTGTTCTACAAAGGGGAAGTTAGATGAAAGGCCGGAAATATTGTAAATGTTGATAGAAAGATTTTGTTTTAGCTTTTTCTATGTAAATAAGGAAGATAAAAGGCAAAACTGCCTGTGACGAGTGCCTCCCTCACAGTTGAAAGAGTGACAGGGCTAAAATCAAGGAGCTATACTGCTTGGACACACAGAGTTTGAAGCAATGTAATTCATAGGATGAGGGAAAGATGGATTCAGGGAGAGAATGCCAAATCTCAGCTGTTGAGTAGAAGAAAGATTGGGAATATCATTTCACTCTTGGGTTGGAGAGTTGAACAGAGTAGGGATTTGATTGTGTTGCAAGACGGATGCTACGTGCTCTACGTAGTGGAGGTGGTATACACAGAAAGAGCTCTAAGGAACACTGATTAATGTAATAGCGGTAAAATAGTGAGAGATGCAACATTGCGGCAAAGGGAGAGAGATTACAGATTATTGGTGAGTGGACGTGAGTTAGTAAGATGAAAGGCTCTCTTTTCAACTTTGTCTATAAGTACTGTGTGAGAGGATCCTCCCCACACATGTGAATAATACTCAATACATGAAGGTTCATGACAATTTAAGGGGTCGTTATCTGAGTGTCAATTTATGGTGTCATTTATGCCCCCCCCCCCCCCATCCCCCATCCCTGGGGACTCCAAGGCTGAGTTAATTGTCATTATCATAGGGATTCTTCGTTTTACATTATGGTGTATGAGAAGTATAGTGTGTTTGTGTGATGTAGTGTTAAGGAGGGAAAGTGTTTGTGAGAGCTAGATGGATTAGTCTCTGTGTAGGTGAAGCACAAAGAAAATCAGTAAGAGAGGCCAGGAAAATGAAACAGAAGTCCCAGTAACTTCTTATCATATGCTTATAAAGCCTCCCTTGGGTAATTACGATTGGTGCCTACAACACATTCAATAATAACGGTTTAAAAGTGAGTGAAGAATCCAATATCATAAACAAATAGGAGTAAATCAATCACTATAGAAAAATCCTGAAAAATGTAATCCAAGTGGTACAGTAAAGAAAAGAAAAAACGAATATAAGTCAACAAGATATATTCATTAACATATCTAATAACAGATAATCTTATTTAATGTACACTTATAATGATATTAATAGGGACAGCGCATATGTAGGACAAAAAAGGGAATAGGAGCGAAGGAATAAAACAAGAAAATATTTGGATAAAGAATCTATGTATTGCCGGATGCCGTGATACCTGAAGGGGTGGCCACAATCGCCCCCATGCATCTCTCTCCCCAGTCAGTACCGATTTCACGCATATACTTCTTAACTCCATCTTTCCACCTCTCTCTCAGTCTACATATCCTTCTTTGTCCTTCCACTTCACTCTCGTACACTCTCTTAGTCATGATCTTGTTTCCTATACATTTCACATGGCTGAACAATCTCAAGGTGTTCCTTTTCACACTTTCCAACATATACATCAACACCACACCGCTCTCATACTTCCTCATACGTATTTCTATCCCTCCATGTAAACCGGAACATACTTCTCAAGTAACTCATTTCCACCCCTCTCTCTCTTGATTTGTGCCTCTCCAACAACCTCCATGCTTCACTCCTGTACGTCAATGTCTGGATTACCCCAGTATCATGCAAGGACCTCTTTACTTTCATGCTGACCATCCTATTTCTTGTTATAATTTTCAGCGTTCATACAACTCTCTTCACCTGTTGCATCCTCTCCCGCACTTCATCCTCCATGCTCCCATCTTTACTCAACACACTGCCCAAACACTTAAATTAGCTGGCATTCTCTTTACCAGACCCAGCAACTCCCAATCAATATCACTCATTAGGACTGTATCGTAAGAAAGAGACACATGACAAGGATGTTTGTAGCTGTTATCCCTTGAAATGCAATGAGTAATAAAGAGACAAATTCAAGGTTCAGTAGTCAGTACATTGGAGTCATAAGAATTGAACATGTAGAGCTTGAAAGTTGTAGTATGAGGGAAAGATTTAGTTAGGAAAAGAGGGTATATTAATTGGTAGTATGCTCCATTAGAACATTATTTGTTTTGATTCTGAGGCTCTAAGTAGATACGCCAATAAAAGTGCATCTGTGGCACAGGATATAGACTCAATGATTGTTAACACCTAGGAAAGCTGTAATACCTTTACTTTGTTGTAGTATCTCCATGTCTCTCTTCAATGATCCCACAGTCTCGTGGCACTCCATAAGTAACCTCACTCTGGTGTCATCTGAAAAGTGAAATTCGTTAATAGATAATACCGCCTTCACAAAACACTCAAATTGACATACATAGACCATAGTCAATGGATTGCCAACAATGTCGGCATAGACATAAGAAGAAACGTTAGACTATTTTGATGTACATTGTCGTTAACAATGTACAGGATTAATACTGTATACAGTATACTTAATATATAAATTATCATATCTCTAATTAAACACAAAATAATGTATACCAAATCTTCCAATTGCTTTGGATTAATAGTTTGTATAATATTTTGATCACAGAGCTAACCTTGTGTTCACAGGGAATGGAGGTCAACCTAAACTTTAAGGCTTAAACAAATGCATGAAAAGGGTAATTATAGTGTTCAAAATATGATATCCATATATACTGTAGGTATACTGTATTCATTTAAAATATCTTGGCATTCACATTTCCAAATCAGTATCATGCCACACCACGTCCCGTTCCCTACACTCAGGGGATAGATGTCAGTGGGAGTGTAATCAGTTCATTCACATTGAGTACTTGATTATGAACAAATGAGGTGAAACAAAATGGATATTTCATAATTTTACTTGTGTGTCGCATGATACTGATTTGAAGATGTAACTACCAAGATATCTAAATTGTGTACAATCTTGCCAACAATTGTTCAATGTATGCTTGTTTTTTCGAGCTACAGACATAGCGAGAGTGGATAATTGATTGCACTGTGTGTATATACAGTATGTAATTATATACAGTATACTGTATATATATATATATATATACTGTATAATTATACAGTATATATATATATATATATATATATATATATATATATATATATATATATATATATTGTTATTTTTTTGGACAAGGTGAAATGACACAAACAATAGGTTAACTATGAAATTGAAGACTGATGTCAGAGCACTCTCAAAAATATCCAGGTTTAACACTCAAAGAGCGGGTGGTGGAGTATATTTGACTGTACCGCCCAGAGGGGGGTTTTACCGTAAACGAGCTTGTTTCCGTATCTCGTTTTCATGCATAAACAAGAGCCAGAGCGAAATACAAGTATGTATCCCTGAAAGGGCGTTAAATGAGCTTTCCAATGACACCAGAACGATCCTTCTACGATCACTGGTTGTCTTGCAACGATCGTGCAACCGAAGGGAAAAATTTGTAAAATACGGTCATTTCCTTACATTATTACATGTGAAACGAGTGAGGGAGGGTGGAGTAGGGCGGAGTACATCTCAGTAGCTCCACGACCACCGTGGCGAGCGGTCATGAGGTAACCTACGCTCCTCCCACCGCTCCGCTCTCTCTCAGAGCACATTACGTGCTCAAAATTGCATGCGACTATAGCCGGGCCCCGCCGCATAGTCCTTGGTTCTCTCGCCCGGCTATAGCCGGGCGCCGCCAAAGAAGGGTTAAGGAAACTATAATAAAAATTCTTAGTTTAATTAAAATTAAGTATCATAATGTAACACATAAAAACAGTCTCTTCAGGACAAGTAATAAGAATATATAATGCACTAAGATTTGGCTTAGTAACAAGAATGATTATCAGAAAATATGCAAGTGAAAATTAAATAAGTATATATCTTTACTGAAGCAATGCAAGGTAAAAATGACTATATCACATAAGAATTAATATTTTCTCAAGATCACTGGAAATGGTTAATATATGTTAAATAACTTAAGGAAATGCACAATACGTTAATAAAAGCAATTTAAGTAGTTAATACAACTATTTAATTTAAAAGTGAAATAAGCACTAAAAAAAACACGAGAAAATATTCCTTCTGAAAAAAAAAAAATGGTAACTAAATTAATCTAATCAAATTCACAATCTTGGAAACTAAACACAAATTAATTCAATGCTTTCCAATAATAATTAAAGCATTCAAAAGGAAATAACGAAATAATATGAATTCTGATAACAATTAATTGATCACTAGATAAACTTATAATAATACACAATATCACTAAGAAGAATAATAGGCTATAATATGGGACACACTTATGTACTCAACTACCCAATCACAACAGGTACAGGAATGCAGATTCTTATCGTTTGATGGTAGCCAGGAGAGATATGTCACTTCACTAAGTATCAGAGTTACTATGTACAGAGCAAGAGAGAGATGTGTGCGCGATGCTAAGAGTCGGTCAGTCTGGAGTCAAGAGACAGGGAGCAGCGCGCTTAATTAGCCCTAACGGTAGCCAGAACATTCCACAACACTCGCGATAATACTAGACAAGCAGGCGCCGCACGTCTACAAATTCAGTACGAGATATGAACACGTGAATGATGATGTAATCACCAATCACACTTACGTATCAAGTGACTTACTCTAAAATGCTTATATTAACCCAATCACTATTGCACTTATTTAAAAATATATTATTTTAGTTCACATTACATAGCAATATAAATATATATATATATATATATGTATATATATATATATATATATATATATATATATATACCGGTATATAATGTATATATATATATATACATGACTCATACGTCTTGTTTTATCTACATTTGAATGTGACGTGATGTAGTCAGTGTAATACTGATTGTTGCAATGTTGCAATTACATACTCATATAAATATGTGTAATATTAGGGTTTTCAAACGTTTTTTACCAATAAACTTAATTTATTTGAAGTGACGGGGTTGGATAGAACGGGGTCAAATATCACCTGTAGGATTGCTAGCCTGCAGGTGAACAGGAAGGAGAAGCGAGACACCAACATGCGAAGAAGAAATCATCTACCGGAGTACCCCATGGTCCCAGGAATTTCCCATGTTCTACAAACCAAGGAATTGGGTCACCTAGGTCAGTCACCCAGACAAAAGGGTAAGACTTGGACCCAATCACCGTCCAGCTCTCAAACTGTCTTCACCAATCACCAGCCGTCATTCGCCCAGACACCAGATTTGCATTACGATGAACACATGTTTATGCAAATGCAACACCAAGGACCCGAGTGCTATCGGGATAAGTGGACATAAGAAATCCTGCAAGTTGTTATTGTCCCGTATAACTATCAACTACAGTGAGAAGATAAAGAAGAACTGAGTTATCCAAAAGATCAACAATAAGCGTTAATTATAACCTTATCAACAGAGTTACGATTACATCTTTTCTAAGCTCAGTGACTCTCACCCGAGTATTAAATAAAATACCTATTATCATTATGTATCCAATATAATTCCTATCATGTATATTTAAGTTAAGTATTAACCTCACCAACTCTATCACAACGATTCACTATATCCCTTTAACATTGAGTTACTGTAAGTTAGAGATAAGAATTAATTTGAACATATTCTCAAAGAAACTGAAAGAAAATTAAGCAAACATCCACTGGGGTAATGTTCTTAAGGCTGCAAAGCACGGAGTATCTAACAGCAGTGGAAAATTGTCTCCCCTTCCCCCCTTCCTCGAGAATACGACGAGCCCTGTTGTGTTCCCCCTGACGTCCGGATCCTGAAGTCCTGATTGTGAGAAGCAGTTCCTCCTGAAGTCCTGACCAGTGAATCTACGTTCTACGTCGGCCAGACTTACTCTCGAACCACTACCCTCTTACCTTAAGTGTCTCTGAGTATCTTACGTTGTGATTATTGTTGTGAAGGTAAGGTAAAATATGTGAATATTACAGTGCTAAACTCTATATGGATCTATGCCCAAAATCCTTAATTATTGCGTATGTGTTAATCCTTCAGAACTTATATTATTGTTATATAGATCTGTCTCCAAGATCTAGTGTTAATATTCTACCTATAACTCTCTTAGAACGTCTTACGCATACGTTACACACTCGTGTTAATTAATCACTTAGCCGAATACTCACAGATTTTCCTTGAGTATGTCCATTCTATTATGTATGTAACAAGTTGAGGTTGAAGTGTATTCCGTGTATTTATTCCCTTCTTAAATAATATTTTTACTTAGAATCTACACTCGATTTCATATTCTGGTTATCTCAGTCCCCCCTCTTCAAGAAGAGTTATTATTGATTAATTAATCAAATTTCTTCGAGAGACCTTCATTTACGCTTATTGATATTAAGTGTTAATTTGTTTATTTTATGAACAGTATATTCGTTCACTCCATTATTGATGTAGATAATTTTTATCCTTCTCGTCTAGGAATTCTAGTCCTGCATAGATCCGCTATCTAACTATTCATCATCTTAAATACAACGCTAATTTATGATGTATTCATTATAGGAATCTGTTAACTAGTTCAGACCTCCTTTTATGCCTTATCAGGTATTTCCATCTAATTACAACTTCGTTGTGTGCGCCATTTTCCTATTATTAGTATTATACTAATTATTTGTACACGCTAATTATATGTATGCGTTGCTTTATATTGGTTAACTACCGGTGGGGAGATTGTAGGCACCAATCGATCAGGGCTAGACCCAGGTGAGGTTATAGGCATGTAATAAAGAGTCGCTGGAACTCCTGTTTCATTTGCTTGGCCTCTCTTACTGATTTTCTTTGTGCCTCATTTACACTGACAGCAATCCAGCTAGCTCTCACAAACACCTCCTCCTCCTATCCACTTCACTACACTAAACATGCACACCACACTTCATTCCTCCACACCAAAATTAAAAAAAACAAAAATTATGAATTCTTGCCCAGCCTCGGAGTCCCCATGGGGGGGGGACCATAAATGCCCCCACAACCGACCGACCATCCCCTGACGACCCTACAAAATTACCTGGACCTCGGTCTGTTACGCTTTCTATTAATTTCTGCAACATTCGCGGACTTTCCTCTAACTTTCACTCTGTTAAACACCACCTCTCCTCCTACAAACCTGATCTTCTCTTCCTCACCGAAACTCAGGTGTCTGTAGCAACATCCAGCAGCCCCTTCTCTGTATCCTCCTACTTTCTCTATCCTAGTTTCAAAGCCAAAGGCGGATGTTGTGCATATGTGCACAACAAACTCACTTGCTCTCGTGTTCCCGATTTCGACTCCTCTGAATTCTCAACTTTATGGCTCAAACTTTCCTGTCATTCTCTTACTAAATATTTCTGTGCTGTCTATCTTTCCCCTAACTCTACCAACTTTCCCAAATTCTTTGACTATCTAAACTCTACAGTGGAACACATTCTATCCATTTCTCCTTTCTCAGAAATATCCATCTTAGGAGATTTCAACGTTCACCACCGCCAATGGCTCTCCTCTCACACTACTGATCCACCTGGTGAACAAGCCTACGTCTTTTCTATCATAAATGACCTAGAGCAGTTAGTTCAGCAACCCACCCATATCCCGGATCGCATCGGAGATCGGCCAAACATTCTTGACTTGTTTCTAACTTCTAACCCTTCTTCTTATACTGTCGATCTTTTCTCTCCTTTGGGCTCCTCCGACCATAAACTTATCTCTGTCACCTGTCCTATCTCTCCAGTACGGCCACCCGATCCTCCTAGCCGGCGGCGCTTGTGGCACTTTGGTGCTGCCGACTGGGAGGCTCTCCTGCGGTACTTCTTTGATTTCCCATGGAATGATTTCTGCTTCCGTGGCCGGGGACCCTCGGAGAGTGCTGAACGCATTACCAAGGTAATCCTATCGGGCATGAAGGCATACATTCCATTCTCTTTCTCTCAGACTAATGCTAAAAAATCTTGGTTTACTCACGCCTGTTCTACTGCTGTCCGCAATAAGGAGGAAGCATTCAAACGGTACCGTCGCCTTAAAACTCAAGACTCTCATTCTTCCTATGTTTCTGCCCGGAATCAAACCAAATCTGTTCTTCGACTTGCCAAACACTCTTTCATCAATAATAAATGCACTGAACTATCCAACTCTAGCTCTTCCCAAGCTTTCTGGCATCTAGCCAAAAACCTCTCCAACAATTTCTCTTCCTCGTCTTTCCCTCCCCTTTTCCACTCTGATGGTACAATCATCACTTCTTCCTCTGACAAAGCTAAACTCTTCGCTTAAAATTTTGCTAGAAACTCCACCTTGGATGATTCCGGTGCTATTCCTCCCTCTCCACCCTCCTCTCTCTTACTTAGGCCTAATATCCTAATCTCTTCTAAAGATGTACTTTCTACCCTCTCTGGCCTTAACACTAATAAGGCGTACGGTCCGGACGGTGTTCCTCCTGTTGTTCTCAAAACCTGTGCTTCCGTGCTGACTCCCTGCCTAGGCAAACTCTTTCGTCTCTGTCTATCCTCTAACGTCTTCCCTTCATGCTGGAAGTTTGCTCACATTCAACCTGTCCCAAAGAAAGGTGACCGCTCTCAACCCTCCAACTATCGTCCAATTGCTCTCATCTCTTGTCTTTCTAAAGTTTTAGAAACTATTCTTGCTTCCAAATGTCTTAAGCATTTCTCTTCTCATAATCTGCTCTCAGATCGCCAGTATGGCTTCCTTAAGGGTCGCTCTACTGGTGATCTTTTTTCATATCTTACTAACTCTTGGTCATCCTCCTTTCGGGACTTCGGTGAGACTTTTTCTATTCACTAGACATATCGAAAGCTTTCGATAGAGTCTGGCACAAATCTTTATTTTCTAAACTACCCTCCTTCGTTTTCTATCCCTCCATCTGTGCCTTTATCTCTAATTTCCTTTCCGGCTGTTTCATATCCGCGGTTGTGGACGGCCATTGTTCACTTCCTCACCCTATAAACTCTGGTGTTCCTCAGGGCTCTGTCCTATCCCCTATTCTCTTTCTAATTTTGATAAATGATCTCCTTAACTGTACCTTAATTACCATCCATTCATACGCAGACGACTCAACCTTACACTACTCCATTAGTTTTTCAGAACACCCCAGCCAGCAATCCCTTAACGACAAACGTAATGAAGCCATAGAACTCTTAAATTCTTATCTAAATACTATCTCCAATTGGGGCAGAGAAAACCTTGTTACCTTTAATGCTTCCAAAACCCAATTTCTCCATCTATCTACCCGTCAGGATCTCCCAGCGGACTATCCCTTATTCTTCAACAATACAAAAATCAACCCTTCATCTTCTCTCAATATTCTTGGTGTCTCTTTTTTTTCTGCTCTCATTTGGAAGGACCATATTACCAGTCTTGCTAAGGCAGCCTCCCAGAAGCTGGATGTGCTCAACCGCCTTAGGGGGTTCTTTTCCCCAGCACAGCTTCTTGCTTTGTACAGGGGCATAGTGCGTCCTTGTATTGAGTATTGTTCACAATGTGTGGGGAGGTTCCTCTCACACCGCTCTCCTAGACAAAGTTGAAAGGAAGGCCTTTCGTATCATTAACTCCCGTCCAAAAAAAAAAAAAAAAAAAAGAAGCTCACCAACTCTCTGCAATCTCTCTCTCTCCGCCGCAAAGTTGCATCTCTCTCGCTATTCTATCGCTACTATAATAATCAGTGTTCCTCAGAGCTTTCTCAGTGTATACCACCTCCTTTACGTAGGGCACGTGGTACCCATCTTGCAACACAATCCCACCCCTACTCTGTGCAACTCTCCAACCCAAGAGTGAAATGTTACTCTCAAACTTTTCTATTCAACAGCTGAGCTCTGGAACTCTCTCCCAGAATCAGTCTTTCCCTCTTCCTATGACTTAAATTGCTTCAAACTCTGTGTGTCCAGGCATTTTGGCTCGAATGTCCCTTGATTTTGGCCCTGTCACTCTTTCAACTATGGGGGAGGCACTCGCTATAGGCAGTTCTGCCTATATATATATATATATATATATATACAGTGGTGAGCACGGTTTCCGCTAATCAGCTAACAGCTAATAACTAAGCTAAAATTTTCGTTAGTTGGTTAGCTTTTAAGCTAACCTTGAAAATCGTTAGTGGACCGATTAGCTTCCGATAAATTTACTGCCGCTTAAAGTCCGCTAATGTGCATTTGATGGTAAAAACAAATAAATAATGTTATGCCGGGTTATAATATTTTAAACCCGTTATCCCGTCTTTACTAAAATCCAATTCTGGACTTATAGACTCAAAATATCCTCAACAGGAACACATCTAACACGTTCTTAATTACAAATAGGTACTCAATCAGGTGCTACAGAACACAATAAAGACACACATGTAAATCATACACTTGTAATGTATTCAATGGCATGTGAGTATATATATATAAGAATCTTTCCTATAATTTATCATAGGTACGGGACTCTTCAATTCTGGACATAATCAGATTTATAATGAAATCACGAGTATGGCGAGAGATGAAATATGGACTGAGGGTTAACCTAACTATTATAAGTAATAGCAAGCATACAGCAGAATACATTTGATATGACTCAGTCTCTAATCAACAACATGAAATACAGAAATAATATGGTACTAAATAGGGGAAATATGCAATTATAAAATAAACACGTACATATAGATTCAACCCTTGATAATAATATTTATGTGAGTAGAGTGTCTAAAGTATTTTATTCATGAAGTAAATTAAGTTAAAATGAAATCTCCAAACACGTATGAATGATCAGGCCTAAGCACAAGGGGGACGCACGAGGATTTCTGTTTCAACGTTCGCTCACGGGGGGGGGGGGGCGAGTGGCGCACGTGTAGTATAAAGACTACCGCTTAAGATAAAACTAACCAGGTAGGTCAATCAGGTCATTCTAGGTACTGCGGTGTTGAAAATAACATTTACTATTAGTGCGACTATATTCTTAGTATTTGGAGTAATCAACTGAAGTTAACAGGAAGGGTATGCTGAATTGTTTTAACAATTTATTATATACTTAGATTAATATGAGAAAATTATAATATGAACATATAATTCATCAACGATTATATGCGATAATAATATATCGGGTCGAGGAATTCAGATTTAATAATTTACCTCTACTGATGAATAATCCAAGGTTTAATATCCCATGAACGGAATCAATCAATAATATCGTTAACAGATTTTTTTTTTTTTTTCTATGTGATTGAGGGAGGCAAAAGGCAGAATTGCCTATAGCGAGTGCCTCCCCCATAGTTGAAAATAAGGGAGTTCCGGATGGGTAGATAGGTGGAGAAATTGGGTTTTGGAAGCATTAAAGGTAACAATGTTTTCTCTGCCCCAACTGGAGATAGTATTTATATCAGAATTTAAGTGTTCTATGGCTTCATTACGTTTGTTGTTGAGGCATTGCTGGCTGGGCCGTTGTGAAAAACTAATGGAGTAGTGTAAGGTTGAGTCGTCTGCGTATGAATGGATGGGAGTTGAGGTACAGTTGAGAAGATCATTTATAAAAACTAGAAAGAGAATAGGAGATAGGACAGAGCCCTGAGGAACACAAGAGTTTATAGGGTGAGGAAGTGAGCGATGGCCGTCCACAACCGCAGCTATGGAATGGCCGGAAAGGAAATTAGAGACAAAGGCACAGATGGAGGGATAGAAACCGAAGGAGGGTAGTTTAGAAATTAAAGATTTGTGCCAGACTCTATCGAAGGCTTTCGATATGTCTAGTGCAATAGAAAAAGTCTCACCGAAGTCCCAAAAGGAGGATCACCAAGAGTTAGTAAGATATGGAAGAAAATCACCAGTAGAGCGACCATTAACCTCTCTGCTGCGTAGTTAGGGTATTGGCCACCCCTCCCAGTGCCGAGGTATTTAGACTGTTTCCTAAACTCAAATTGTCATCGTACCTTAAATATCATTAATACTTATCCATATGCGCCTATTTTACGTTGATTATAAAGGTATTAACCTGTCACAACAATAAAACAAGTGGAAACAGCGTTTGGATGGTCAAAATCGGCGATAGAGGCCGGGAGTTACATAACTTATGGCTGAGGCAGCCTGCCTGCCAGCCAGCCATCATGAAGGCTGGAGAGACACTGTTGCGTGGTAGTCTCTCTCTCGCTCTTTCCCACGCTTGGTAACACAGATGACCACGCCCTGCTAGCAACTCGCTAATGTTAGCACGAAAATATACCTAAGAATAAGGGAATAACAGGGAGAAAAGGTGATAATTGAAGGGGGGGGGGGGTGGAAGGAGGGGATGTGGAGGAGTTATATTTGGCATGGCCAAGGGAAAAAAAAAAAAAAAAAATGTACGGGGCTGATTTAAACAAAAAATTTCAGGCCTTGGATTATATGAGGAGTTCCGCAGCCAGCGGTAAAACTCTTATTAGTAGATCCGCACTTGCCGGGTTAAGGAAGCCATACTGGCGATCTAAGAGCAGATTATGAGAAGAGAAATGCTTAAGACATTTGGAAGCAAGAATAGTTTCAAAAACTTTAGAAATACAAGAGATGAGAGCAATTGGATAATAGTTGGAGGGTTGAGAGCGGTCACCCTTCTTTGGGACAGGTTGAATGAGAGCAAACTTTCAGCATGAAAGGAAGTCGTTAGAGGATAAACAGAGACGAAAGAGTTTGCCTAGGCAGGGAGTCAGCACATAAGCACAGTTTTTGAGAACAACAGGAGGAACACCGTCCGGACCGTACGCCTTCTTAATGTTAAGCACAGAGAGGGTAGAAAGTACATCTTTAGAAGAGATAAGGATATTAGGCATAAGTAAGAGAGAGGAGGGTGGAGAGGGAGGAATAGCACCGGAATCATCCAAGGAGGAGTTTCTAGCAAAAGTTTGAGCCAAGAGTTTAGCTCTGTCAGAGGAAGAAATGATGGTTGTGCCATCAGAGTGGGAAAGGGGAGGGAAAGACGAGGAAGAGAAATTGTTGGAGAGGTTTTCGGCTAGATGCCAGAAAGTTTGGGAAGAGCTAGAGTTGGATTGTTCAGTGCATTTATTATTGATGAAAGAGTATTTGGCAAGTCGAAGAACAGATTTGGCTTGATTCCGGCAGAAACATAGGAAGAATGAGATTCTTGAGTTTAAGGCGTCGGTACCGTTTGAATGCTTCCTCCTTATTGCGGACAGCAGTAGAACAGGCGTGAGTAAACCAAGATTTTTTAGCATTAGTCTGAGTGAAAGAGAATGGAATGTATGCTTCCATGCTCTATAGGATTACCTGGGTAATGCGTTCAGCACTCTCCGAGGGTCCCAGGAAGCAGAAATCATTCCATGGGAAATCAAAGAAGTACTGCCGGAGAGCCTCCCAGTCGGCAGCGCCAAATTGCCACAAGCGCCGCCGGCTAGGAGGGTCTTGTGGCCGTAGGTAGGTAGGAGGGTCTTAGGACAGGTGACAGAAATAGGTATTTATTAGTGGCCCCTCCATCATTGACGATTATGCCTATTACATAAGGCTACCTCTTCAAACGCCCATAAGCGCAGTTTGAAACTACCGCCGCAGAGCTCAGAGGAACCTTCATCATAAGCACACGCTAAATCACTCATGGTTCGTTTTTATGATTTGGTTCTCACTACGAAAAAACTTCGTAACAAATGAAAAATAAAAATAAAATAAGAATAACTATTCATAAGCTTTCCATATTCCGTGAATGTAATTCTGTGGATTCTTGGACCAGACGCTGGCTAGCGCATCCATCCACATTCCTTGCTCTGCGTTCACCCCACCCGGACGTGTCCCCCACAGTGCTCTGCTTTGTTCCGCATTCTTGCGTCCCTAGTGAGTTTTTTCTCATTTGTTTACTCTGGGATGTCTTGAGTAAGGTTAGGATTAGCGTAGGAGGGGTGTCATGGGTGGTTTTCTCGCAGATCAAGTGTGTTTTGGGTCGTTTTTGGGGGGCGTCTATTTCGGACGGACCCTCGTGGCCGGGTTGAGGACGCTCTGAAACGTTTTTCGTGTTTAGCCAGCTTTAGTCCTAGCTTGTTAGGCGGCTTTAACTACGCGATGTCGGGCTTCTAGCTATCTTTCAGATGGAGTAGCCTATGTTATTTGTACTGACGTTCCTGGTGTATTTTTCTTCACTTAGTGGAGTTCTTTCTGGGTCCCGAGTCAGTGTTACCCTTACCCGGGTGTTTTCTACGATTTTGATGTGGCGGCTGTTCCAGTTTTGGTGGGATGGAGTGCTTTTCGATGGTGTTTCGACGTCATTAAGTGTTTTTTCCGTTTTCACCAGGCCTAGCCAGCCACTCGTAGTTTTTTCACATATGCAAGTGTTTTCATTGTTTATTATAATAAAAAATGTATTCATCTGCCATGTGTGTCCTGCATTAGTTGTGATTGGCTGATCCAGGAGCTTCGGACTGTGGGTCTGATTATGTTTATCAGACTGCATTCTGTTTGGTGTGGGTTGCCTTTCCGGCGTTTTTTTCTCGATTGCTCCGAGAAAGCCGTTTTGTTTACCGAGTTTTAGTCAGGATGGCTAAAATAGGTAAGTTACCCCGGCGAGTTTGGTAGCTTGAGGGCTCATCAGAAACTGCGTTTTCTGTGGTCGAGCCTGTGATCAGGCTTCCTGTGTTATTCCCGTCGAAGTGGGCTCCACACATTTATCTAGGTGATCATGCTGACACCTGTTGGTTTTGGTTTTCTCGGCTTTTCAAAGCCATTGAAACAATGCTGTTTGTTTGTTTGGTCTTTCCCTCCCGGCGACCTTTTTACAAAGAGGTCTGGGGCAGGTACAATTGGTTTGACATTGCATATAAAACCTGGCGGTTGTACCTTCGGGTGGTTATATTAACGGATCTGCAATTCGCAATAATTTGCCAAATAATTGATTGATACAATAGGGTATCACAGCCTTCAAGACGGCGATCTATGAGGGCTTCTGGGAGAAGCCGGATTAGAGATTAAGATAGGCTTAGATTTTTTATGGGATAAAAAGATGCCTGAATCTTACTAGTGTTTCAAGTGTAAAGGGATACTTGAAAGACTTCATCTTTAATAAAGATATGCTTCATCTTTATGAGGATTCAGAAGATATGCTTAAATCTTTTGGACAGGTAAAGATATGCTGAAATCTTTAATAAGCCATTGAAACAATGCTGTTTGTTTGTTTGGTCTTTCCCTCCCGGCGACCTTTTTACAAAGAGGTCTGGGCCAGGTACAATTGGTTTGACATTGCATATAAAACCCGGCGGTTGTACCTTCGGGTGGTTATATTAACAGATTTGCAATTCGCGATAATTTGCCAAACAATTGATTGATACAATAGGGTATCACGGCCTTCAAGACGGCGATCTCTGAGGGCTTCTGGGAAAGGCCGGATTAGAGATTAAGATAGGCTTAGACTTTTTATGGGATAAAAAGATGCCTGAATCTTACTAGTATTTCACGTGTAAAGGGATACTTGAAAGACTTCATCTTTAATAAAGATATGCTTCATCTTTATGAGGATTCAGAAGATATGCTTAAATCTTTTGGACAGGTAAAGATATGCTGAAATCTTTAATATGAAACTAAAGGAAAACGAAAAGTAGTGGTGGAGTGCTACGGTTCGTTGACCGGCGGTTTAGTGGCACATGTTTTGTACCATTTTGGGGTAACCTTATGAGCATTAATTCCTGGAAATTTCTCTTTCCAGGGCGGAGTACCCGCGTTGCGCCAGGTGACCAGGTAGTTCCCTGGGGCGGGGTAGTTTTCCCCCAGTCTCTGTCATGTCGGCACTTGAACCTCTCATATCTTTATGTTCAACGCCGTTATGCTCAGGTATCCCTATTTTTGCTCACAAGCTCTGCATTAAATGTGTTAAATGCCTAGATCGGTCACAGGGAATATGGGTGACAAAGAATTGCACTATTTGAAACCTCTTAAGTGTTAAAGTTCTAATTCAGAAAGATAATACTGCGGCGGTGGCTTTACAAGAAGTGAAACAACTTCTCGCTACTTACTCAACGAATGTAGCACATAAAGCATTGCAATGTGATAACCTTGAGCTATGGGAGCTTTTAATTATCAAACATACCCCCCCTCAGTATAAGATACGTGCACGTAAGACCTCAGAGACTGGGCGGGGACAGGTTGCCACACCCTCCCCCGGCAAGTCTAAGAGGCCTCGCTCACCGTCACCTTTGGCAACGGAGACGAGATCTACATCAAGGTCACCACTGAGGAAGCAGGTGACAGATTCGGGCCACTCTGCTCGTGTGTCAGCCTCAGATTTAGAAGTGTCTTACAGAAACTATAAACCTCTAGGGGGCTCGGGTGAGGGCTCTCAATCGGAGAGTATACCAAGCTCGCAAGCGAGTGACAGCCACAGCCAAGGTGTATGGCGATACTCACAGTCCTGGCAGGACAGAACACATCCCTTTGTGACTCAAGTAGTGGCTGACGTCCACCGGGATGCCGATGTACCATCTTCTATCCCAGATTTAACATGGCAGCATGTGGAGGGCCCGGCTTCGGCGGGATCTTCCCATGATAGGCCAGACTTAACGGATGAAGAACAACGATCTCTGGTCTCAGAAATGGAGGTTGAAGAGTCCTGTCACCTTCTAGACGACTCTCAGGGTACTGTCGAATCTCCACGGAGTTCGTCATCGGCTAGGTATGTAACGGCAGAAGAGATTGATGGATTACTATTGAATGCACTTAATAGGTTCTTTGGCCCTACGCCGGAAACTCCTACAGTTGGTACGGGAGCTCCCGCGACGTCGACGAATGTGCGACCTCTGGCTACATCCATTGCTTTAGCTAAAACACCTAACCCCCCTCTTGTGTCAGATCCAATTTCCAATGTCCCAGGCACAGCAGCTCTCACTACTTCCAATGTGCGAGTCATATCAGACATAACTCCCCCTCCTTCAGAAAAGGCGCCAGTCAAAAAAGGAGCTATGCCTCTTTTATACGGGCCTGATGAGTCATGGGTAGCAATGTTACCAACTAAGCCAGAGGCAGCACAAGCTACTATTTCGGGGGAGCTCCCTGTACCACATGAGTGGGTAATCCAAGGCAATAAGTCTAGAAAACTCAGAGCTTTGGATAGTCTAGGAAATGTTTTGGATGTTCATATTAAGGCCATTCCAAGTTATTATAACCATGACTTTTTTGTGTATGCATCAACACCAGCCCTACCCCCTGTCTCAGCTTCAAAGCTATTTTCTGACTGGACTAAGAATGACGGCTTTAACGACGTCAAGGCACTTTCTGCTTTGACGCCGGAGTTGGATATGTTTCCGATCACAGACTCAGCCTCTAATCCAGTCTTGCAGGTGGAGCAGTTGGGTACGGGACCTTGGGTGGAATGGGAAACAGAGGCTCAAAATTTTGCCACTACTTTCACGTCAAAATCTTCCCACCAAATCCCTCAAGAACACCATTCTTGGTTCTCTCTTCCGGTTTTTAGTGCCGGCGGAGTCCCCTCTGCTTTGTTTGATTTCTTGGCTGCCCCTAAAATCAATTTGTGCGAATTAAAAGATCCTTTTAGCACGCCTTCCCCAGCTCACCTAGACCGCGAGTTTAGGTTAAGAGGAAAAGCGTTTAGACTGTTTTCGCAATATAATGTTACCCAGCAAGTAACAAAGTCTCTGTTACGCTCTTCTCAGGCAATAGAAGCCACGGAAGTCAAGAAAGCCATTGAACTTTCCCGGCGCTTGCTTCTCCAGACTTCCTTACAGTCTTTAGGAGATATTTGGACGGCCTTATTAGAGGCAGTTCGAGCAAGGCAGGATCTGAGGATGTTCTTAGTGAAGAAACTTCCTGACCGTATTGCAAGCCAAGTAGTTCTGTCTCCAGTTCTAACTCCTTCTTTGATTTCACCAGCAGTTTGGACGACTGTTTTCAATATGGCACAAGCATTCAAACAAAGTCCCTCTCAACCTAAGAAACCTACCTTCACTTTCCCTAAACCCAAACCAGTTTCGAAAGCTCAAACTAGTGGGTCTAAGCCTTTTCATCAGCCAAAGTCCCCTTTCACCCAGGGTCAGGCTCAGTTCAGGTATAAACAGGGTAATTTTTCAGGTAAAGGCCACAAGTTTCACCAACGACCAGGTCATGGCCCGCCTCCAGCCAAACCCGGCCAGTCGTCCAAGGGTACACCTCCACCAGCAAAAAACTAAGGTCTCTCTCACTCCCGGGGCCAGTCAAAGGCGTGTTGGAAAAGAGGGTAGTCCAGCCGGCGAACCCCAGTTTGCTAACTGGGTCCTTCCGGGCATGTCATCAGGCATGACCATTAAGAACATGGGCGAGGACTGTGGAACGCAAAGGCATCACTTGGCAGTGGCTCCGGCGACCTCGCTTACGTCAGCCAACAAAGGCCAATCATGTTTCTTTAGAGGTGGAGTCACTAGTTCAGGAGATGATTACCAAGAGTGTCATTATCCCCGTCCCCCCGACTTACCCGGTGTTTACATCCAAACTATTTCTAGTACCAAAAAGGGACAGTATTCAGAGGAGACCGGTTGTAGACCTGTCTTATTTGAATCTCCACATTCACAACGTGTCCTTCAGGATGCTGACAGTTAATCAAATCAGGCTAACACTTCCGCCGGGAGGGTGGATGTGTTCATTAGACCTGACAGACGTGTATTGGCATGTCCTGGTAAACAAGAGATTTCAAAAATTTCTGGCTTTACGAATAATGCATCAGACTTATGTCTTTCAAAGGATGCCGTTAGGGTTGAACCTAGCGCCACGCATATTCACAAAATTAGTCCGGCAAGCCCTGATGCCCATTTTCGAACAAGGGATCAGGATCTTGTGGTATCTGGACGACTGGCTGGTGGTGGCAGAGACAGAAAAGTTATGCAACACTCATGTCAACATTACGTTAAACCATGTCAAATCTCTAGGATTCAAGGTCAACTTGGTAAAGTCAAACCTTGTTCCCTCACGAGTAATTCAGTGGATAGGGCTGGTCTGGGACACAGCATCTCTCACTCTGAGTCAGAGTGTGGACAATCGAAACAGATTTCGCAAGAAACTGTTTATGTTTCTCCACAGTCTGACTACGACACGGTGACTCTGGGAATCTCTAGTCGGTTCTCTCAACTGGGTTCAACTAACTGTAAAGTTGGGCCGGTTGAAAGTCAAACGTTTAATCTTGGAGGGCAACAAATATTTCCCACTTTTACCGGCGGGAATATTATGGCCTATCCCAACATTAATACACAGCTTACTAGCGGTCTGGGCGAAGAGGGAAATGTTGCACTCAGTCATGTCATGGACCTCTCCTCTGCCGACGGTATGGGTGGACACGGATGCGTCAGGGACGATAGGTTGGGGTTTTCAGTCAAACCTCGGGCATCAGGGTCAAGGGCTTTGGTCCCCCTTCAGAAACCTCTCACATAAATGCAAAAGAGTTACTAGTCCCCTTGTATTTCCTTCAGGTTCACGGCTCTACTTTACGGGAAAAGTCGGTGGCCTTCAGGATGGACAATCTCAATGCAGTTCACTGCATTCAGAAACAAGGGTCAACGAGGTCTTGGAAGTTGTTAGACGTGTCAGAATTTTTTTTTGTGCTAGCCAACAAGCTGCACATTCATCTTCATGCATCATATCTCCCAGGCGTAGCAAACGTCTGGGCAGACGCGCTGTCTCGGAGACAGAGCACAACAGTAGAATGGGCACTCAAGCAAAACATTTTCGATCAAATGATTGCAGACCCTTACCGTCCACAAGTGGATCTGTTTGCGTCAGAGGAGAATCACAAACTCCCTCGGTACCTCACACGCCGGACATTAACGCCGGCGGGGGGGGGCCCCGACGCATTGGTGACGGATTGGAACAGGTGGAGTTCCATTTATCTGTTTTCGCCACCAGACGCTTCTCTAATGTGCCACGTAGTCAACAAACTACAGATTATCGAGGCGTAGTCTCGTTAATCGCGCCCCTGTGGCCGGCGCAATTGTGGTACCAGCAATTGAGAATGTGGTGCCCGAACCCGGTGTCGCTCCCGGTCGGGTATTTCCACCTAGACACGATTGGCAACCTAAAGACCTCGCTGACTTTTGCATTGTGGACATTCAGGAGGCCAAGTCGCTCACGCCGTATGGTAGAAACGTGACAGATAAATTTATAAATCAGTACACACAATCTACCAAGAGGCAATATCAATCTCATTGGCAGTCCTTTCCTTCTTGGATAGTTAGAACAGAACAGACAGTACCTTGGGTGGCATTAGTTTTTATTTATTTAAACTATTTGTTTGAACAGAAACGTCTATCTGTAGTGACTCTAAAAAATCACTTAACAGCTATCAGGGTGCCATTCTTTGACCATACAGGTCTAACCATACCACAAGCGGAAGAAATAGGTTTAATGAGAGCATGCTTCAAACTCCGCCCACCTCCCCGTCAGCTCATGCCTACCTGGTCTCTTGACAAAGCGTAATCTTTGCTTCATTCCCGTCTGTATCAGAATACGGCAGATTTTGAATTGCTATTAAAAAAGGCTGTGTTCCTTATGGCTTTGGCAACTGGTAACAGGGTGTCTGAGCTGGCAGCGATGAGCAACACCCCTAATTGCATAAGGTTTGGTAGACTAAATGATTGCATTCATATTGCACCTTCCCCAGGGTTCATCGCCAAGAATGAACATAGTGAACATGTTTTCTCAGAGTTCACGGTGCCGGCGTTGAAACGGGGTAAAGTGCACCATAATTTGTGTCCTGTACAAGCTTTAACCAAATATATGAGAGTGGCACCTCTTAACCAACAAGGTGCTTTATGGGTATCGAGTACAGGTAAAAGATTAATGAAACGTAAAATGGCTTCTCTGCTAGTAGAAGTCATTAAAGAGAGTAATCCCGGCGTAGTGGGTAGGGCCCACGATTTACGCAAATGGGCAGTATATTTACGTTTTCTAAAAAAAAAAATCTGTTGAAGACATAGCTACTACTCAACTATGGGCTTCAAATCATACTTTTTTTACTCGATACCTGTCGGTAGCACTAGACAAACTATCAATGCCATGTATAGCGTTACGGCAAAGGGTCTAGATGGGTCTCTAAGTCACTAATTGTTTAGGTTAAGAAAGAGGGGGGAGGGGGTGCAGTCAGTGAAACATAAGACACCCTAGACCCAGCCGGAGGATATGTACAGAGTATACGAGCTGTGATACAATGTATAAGTGTTGTGATTAAAATTTCTCTGTAGTAATGCCTACGGGAAATGTTGTTAAAGTACAATGAGTACAATGGATGTCGTACAACAATGGTTTCTTTCAGGTATGAGAGCTGTGATACAATGTGTAAGTGTTGTGATTAAAATTTCTCTGTAGTAATGCCTACGGGAAATGTTGTTAAAGTACAATGGTTGTAGTACAACAACGGTTTCTTTCAGTGGGATACACTGTCGAAGCAATTTAATTTTAAGAGTTCTCGGTAGTTGCAACTCCGAGTAGCGTTTTAATAAGTTCATCTGCGATAGTACGAGAATTTATTATATTTTTGGTGTCTAATTTTAAGAAATATACACATTAGAATAATGGGGTTTATATGTGCACATGTAAACATAAAGTTTTATTTTTCACCACTTAAGTTAAGTGGGGTGCCTTTAACTTTCAGATCTGGGAACAGATTCTCATAGTTACCCTTTTTTCCTCAAGCAGGCTTCTTTGAAGCACGCCCCTGCTTGTACCCCTTTTTTATATGTTGTATAAAGTTTATACATAAATATATATTTTTACAAAGTAAGAATACTATGTGGTTGTTGTTGTAGTTGTTGTTGTTCCCCAAGCTGCCTGGCCGAACAGCCCCAAGGCCCCGAGCAGGCCAAGGCCATAACCGTGCGCCCCCACAGAACTCTCACTGCCGACCACAATAAAGCCTGGGTGACCGAAGCCACTCCATGGCGGGGAGCTGAGGAGGGTGCGGAAATGCCCAGGAAACCAAAGCCCCACCCAGGGCCCTGTGCCCCTCAGCAATTATGAAGAGAAAGTTGAGGGGCAAAGGAAAAAAAAAAAAAAAAAAAAAAAATATATGTGGTTGTTTGATTATCTGCCTTTTCTATTTGCAATGGTTATGATATGATTACGAATGTCCCCCTCCAGTCCTAGATATCAGGCATAATCGTCAATGATGGAGGGGCCACTAATAAATTATAGGTTTGACTCCTGTAAGAAGATAAAGAAAACCTAATATTTAGTAGTGGCCCCGTAATCATTGACGACTGGGGCCCTCCCGACCATCCCCTTCCCATTCGTTGATGTATTAAGGATTTTGGTATACTTGATATGTCAGTGAAGGTGGATGGATGCGCTAGCCAGCGTCTGGTCCAAGAATCCACAGAAGTACATCCACGGAATATGGAAAGCTTATGAATAGTTATTCTTATTTTATTTTTATTTTTTATTTGTTACGAAGTTTTTTCGTAGTGAGAACCCAATCATAAAGACGAACCATGAGTGATTTAGTGTGTGCTTATGATGAAGGTTCCTCTGAGCTCTGCGGCGGTAGTTTCATACTGCGCTTATGGGCGTTTGAAGAGGTAGCCTTATGTAATAGGCATAATCGTCAATAATTACGGGCCACTACTAAATATTAGGTTTTCTTTATCTTCTTACAGGAGTCAAACCTATATTATGGTCGGAGGAGGCCAAAGGAGAGAAAAGATCGATAGTATAAGAAGAGGGGTTAGAAGTTAGAAACAAGTCAAGAATGTTGGGCCGATCTCCGAGGCGATCCGGGATACTGGTGGGTTGCTGAACTAACTGCTCTAGGTCATTTAGGATAGAAAAGACGTAGGCTTATTCACCAGGTTGGTCAGTAGTGTGAGAGGAGAGCCATTGGCGGTTGTGAACGTTGAAATCTCCTAAGATGGAGATTTCTGAGAAAGGAGAAATCGATAGAATAGGTTCCTCTGTAGAGTTTATATAGTCAAAGAATTTGGAAAAGTTGGTAGAGTTAGGAGAAAGATAGACAGTACAGAAATATTTAGTAAGAGAATGACAGGAAAGTTTGAGCCATAAAGTTGAGAATTCAGAGGAGTCGAAATCGGGAACACGAGAGCAAATTAGTTTGTTGTGCACATATGCACAACATCTGCCTTTGGCTTTGAAACTAGGATAGAGAAAGTAGGAGGATACAGAGAAGGGGCTGCTGGATGTTGCTACAGACACCCTGAGTTTCGGTGAGGAAGAGAACATCAGATTTGTAGGACGAGAGATTGTGTTCAACAGAGTGAAAGTTAGAGGAAAGTCCGCGAATGTTGCATACATTAATAGAAAGAGTAACAGGGGGAGGTCCAGATAATTTTGTGTGGTAGTCAGGGGATGGTCGGTCGGGTGTGGGGGTATTTATGGCCCCCCCCCCCCCCCCCCTGGGGACTCCGAGGCTGGGCTAGAATTCATATTTTGTTTTATTTTGGTGTGGAGGAATGAATTGTGGTGTGCATGTTTAGTGTAGTGAAGTGAATAGGAAGATTGATGCAATTGTGTCTTCAACACGATGGTGCTAAGGTAGGGTTGAATTTTTTGTTTGAACTAGACCCATGTTTGGCCAACTTCTACTCTGCCTGCTATTAAGGAAACTGCTTTGCCTAAATGTGTGAGCATGATTGCTATCTTTTGAGCATCTTCTTCGCATACTAAATTTAGGACTGGATTAACCATATTATAATGTCATAGAGTTCTGCGTCATACTTGGGTATGGGGTTGTGGGGGCGTTGTGCCATCTTGACTGTTTATATGCTTGTTTCATGTGTATCTAGTTTCTAGTATCAAGAATCTAGCACAGAAAACCAAGTACATTCAATTTTCTAACCGACAGAATCTCACTGACTCCCATATATTTTTTAATGATGTAAATATTCCCACTTCCCCTAGTATTGACATTCTCGGTGTAACATTAACTACTAACTTGAGCTGGACACATTATGTTAGAAGCATTGCTAAGAATGCCTCTAAAAAACTGGGACTCCTGTACAGAGTTCGAGAATTCTTCACTGACGAGCAGTTGGCCGTAATATATAAAAGTCATGTGCGTTCTCAGATGGATTACTGTTCACCTCTGTGGAGTGGAAGTGGAGTGGTTGCATTGAGGCAGTTGGACAAAATTCAAAATAAAGCTATTAGATTAATCAATAACCCTGCAATCACACAGGACCTTCCTACATTATCCATACGAAGAAACGTTGCATCCCTTGCATTATTCTACAGATATTTTCACAGCAATTGTTCCGAGGAACTTGCTTCAATTGTGCCGCCTCTCCACATCTTTCCCCGTAGAACTAGGGCAGCTGAGAGTGCCCATGAATTTACACTTTCTCCTCCACAATGCAGAACTTCTGCTTATCAGAATTAATTTATCCCCAGAGCTACTACTCTTTGGAATTCACTTCCCTTGAATTGCTTTCCACAAACTTACAATCTACAAATGTTTAAATCCAGTTGTTACAAACATTTTATGAATGGAGGATGCCTTTAGGCACATGAACCTTTTTGTTTTATCTGTGTTTTTCCTTCCTCCGTTCATTGTCTCTTAAAAAAAATAAAAAATACAAAAAAATAAGTCTCTTGAATTCTACACTTCTCCGTGTTCAGAACCGATGCTAGCCACCATTGTTATGCTACACATAAGCGAGTTATGTGGATTCACTTAACAGGAAGAATATAGGTTTGAGTCCAGAAGGAAGGAAGGAAAACCTAATATTTAGTAGTGGCCCCGGAAACATTGACGATGCGCCTTACGTAGGTAATGGCCAATCTTTGAACACCAAGATTGCTGCTCAAATTCCCGCCAAAGGAGAACTCAAAATACGATTGCCTTTCATCGTGAGCGAAACGCTCTTAATAGCCACTCACGGACTCGTCCTTATGATGTGGGTCCACTACTAGAAGAAACTAGTAAAATAAATAAATAAAAGTAAAAATTAAACTTGACCTAGCTTTGCGCTTCCCAGACCTCTGCTCTTGGGTACCGCTCGTCATCCCGCTTACTGCGAGTGTTCCTCCTTAATCTGACATATCGAGACTCAAAAATGTAGCAGATGAATGGGAAGGGGATGGAAGGGAGGGCCAAAATCGTCAATGATTCCGGGGCCACTACTAAATATTAGGTTTTCCTTCCTCCCTTCGGGACTCAAACCTATAATTTATTAGTGGCCCCTTCATCATTGACGATGCGCCTGAATTCTCAAGACTGGAGGTGGGACATTCATCACAAACATCACATACCACTAATAAATCGGTTACGGTCCAAGGAATATGTACTAATCAGGTCAGTTTAATATCAAATAAAATATAAAAGAAGGTTACAGGCGGCGTTTCTTAAAGGAAGCCTGTGGTGTTAACGCCTTTAAGGTTCATAGAACAGTTGGTGTAACACAGGATTAAAAAATCCATTCAGTTTATATATTCCAGGGGAAATGAAACATTCATTATCACCCAAATGTATTAATATGTAGGCCTACATATTCATGGCCTTAGGTAATGTTACCAAAAATATTTATACTCTAGATCTAATCCCTGAGATTATTGAGTATATTGAAAACCTTATTGCATCCATAGTGTTTCCTCTTAAAAATTAATCAATGTTCCTGGGTAGGCTTACTTTAGCCTAGGGAACGATTATCACATGACCTTAATACTCGTTACATTTTGTCTCACTTCAGAGGCAGGTAGAGTCCTTAGCTAGGATGCTTTCCCCTCCCCCCCCCCTCTTCTTACATCACTAAATCAGCTTAAAACTAGACTTTCTGCCTTAGTGCTACACATGTACGAGAAGGTTTCATGAGATTGACGGACAGGTAACGTGTGAGAAAGGTATGATTTGATGACCACAATTTTCTGAATATCTTCTAGAGAGTAATTATGGAGGAACCAAAGTGATGCCGCCCATTTACGGATATCGTGTGATCTTGCCAACACGCCCGGATTACTCTCTCGAATGACTTCCACCAATAATGCGGCTAGCCGGCGTTTTTGTAATCGAACACCTGTCCGTGAAACCCAGAGCGCTCCCGCCTGTGATGGCCGGGAAGCCCGCATAAATAACCTAAGTGACTGTACTGGACACAGTAAATGGGGCCTGTCACCCTGTTTCAGAGCCGGAATTCTGAACTCTGTAAATACATGATTAGAATGTTCATTCTTAGCAATGAAGTTAGGAGCAGGAGCAATATGTACACCCATGTTGCGCCTTGAAAATCTTAGACAGTTTGGCTCCGAACTCATCGCCGCCAACTCATACACCCTGTCATCCGTAGCCATTACCATTAGAACAAATTGCTTTTTGTTAAGTATTAGGTCAAAGGGAGGATCCTTGCAATCTTTACGGGACTGAAGCATCTCAAGGGCCAGATCAAGAGACCAGGTGGGTGTGAGTTGACGAGGAGGAGAGTGAGGCTTGAAGCAAGACCTCATGATACCCTTTTTCTCCGCCTCCAGTACAGACAATCCAGTTAAATCTAAACATGGTGTCCTAATTGTGAGGTGATTCCTTAATGTGACAACTGACAACTTGGAATGTCGAATAGGTAATTTAAATAATTAAACAACAGAGCCACCGAGGACTGTTGTTGACCAGTTTCTACAACCCAGGTAGTAAATGACTTCCAGTGTGATTGGTACTGTCGCCGTGTTGATAGAGCATATTGATTAATCAACTTGTGAGTCACGGTTTACCCAAACTGGCCTAGCTACTTGGCCTTCTGAATATCCACAAGGCAAAAGTAAGCGAGGTCTTGAGGTTTCCAATTGTCTCTAAGTGGAAATACGAGATCGGGAGCGACACCGGTTTCTCGCACCACATCTTCAACTGGTTGTACCACACTTGAGCCGGCCACAAGGGCGCGATCATCGAGACCATGCCCCGATAATCCCTTAGTTTGTGAACTACTTTGCACAATAAGGATGTCTCTGGAGGTGTAAACCGGAGCGTGTAATGGAGCTACATTTGTTCCACTTTACCAGCAATTCGGCCGGACCCCCCCGCCGGAGTGAGATTCCAGCGTGTGAGGTACTGGGGCAGCCTGTGGCATGCTTCTGACGCGAAAAAGTCAACTTGTGGATGGTAGGGCTCTGCAATCAGCTTTTGAAAGATGTCTTGTCTGAGAGCCCATTCTACTTGAGTGCTCTGTCTCCAGGACATAGCATCCGACCATACATTCGCCACGCCGGGCCGATATGTTGCATGAAGATAAATCCCTAGCCTCGCGGCTAGACGAAATATCTTTCCCGACAACCCTTGTAACATTCTTGATCTTACTGACCCTTGCTTTTGAATGTATGTCACTGCAGTCAAATTGTCCATTCTGAAGGCTAGGGACTTTCCCGCCTGGCTCATGTTGTGCTCCTGTAAAAAGAGTAGTGGGACTAGCAACTTCTTGGCATTGATATGAAGATGATTTGAAGTTGATCATCGACCCTGACCCTGATGGCCTAAGTTTGATTGGTAACCCCATCCCAGGGTTCCTGACGCATCTGTATCTACCCAAACCGTTGGAGGTGGAGCTGTCCAAGTCAAGGAGGAGGGAATTACTTCTGGCTTCGCCCAAGCCGCCAGGAGGTTGTGGATTAAAGTTGGAATTGTCCTCAGTGTTTCCGCCTGTGAAAGTGGCAAACACTTGTTTCCTTCCAAGATAATTCTTTTGACCCATCCGCTGGATTTGCTAGATGGGGAGGAGAGATGCCTTTCCTAAGTTTACCCTGAACCCTAAGGTCTTTACATGGTCTAATACTAGTTGAACATGATGAAGGTGTGTTATCTTGGATTGGGCTACCACTAGCCACTCGTCGAGGTACCATAAAATCATGATTCCCTGTTTGAGCAATGGTAGTAACGCCTGTCAGACTAGTGTTGTGAGAGAAAAAACTCAGGGTGCTAGGTATAACCCAAAGGGTATTCTTTTGAAAGACAAACGTTTGATTCCCGTTGTGTAAGGCTAGAAACCTCTGAGAACGTTTGTTGATTGGGACATGCCTATAGGCATCTTATAGAACTATTGAGCACATCCGGCCCTGCGGCGGGAGTGACTACCTGATCTGATTCACCGTCAGCATCCTGACTGACTGATTGTGAATGTGGGTGTTGAGATATGAGAGGTCGATCACCGGCCTCATCTGAACACTGTCCCTCTTTGGCACCAAAAACAACCGTGATGTGAACACTGGCATTGACGTTGGACTGGGGATTATGATCTGCTTTTGTGCCCTCTCTTTGATAATGGATCGCGCCTTCAATGAAACCTGATTGAATTCTGTGGGGAAACTTAAACGGGTTCGCCGGGATCACCGCCACGAGAGACCTTTGCGGACCACTGTCCTTGCCCATGTTCGCCGGGGCCATGCCCGGAAAAAATCTCGGGAGTTGCCAGTCACATGACTGGCGACTCTGACTTTGGCACGGGGGGATGAGAGCTCTTGCTACCATCGTTACTGGGTTTACCCTTATGTTGGCCCTGAAACCAGCCCCCTCTACCCTTTAGGTCACCGTGCCCTTTAGGTGCCCCGGTATGAGCAGGGGTTGTGAAAGTCTTGGCTGACTGATTGAACTGTGACTGACCACGAAAGGAACTTTCAGTTCTGAAATTTTGTTTAGCTGCCTGCTCACTCTTGATTTTAGTAGTGGTGGCAGGTCGTTGGTCTAGGAGGAAATTAACTGTTCTCTATGCTTCGTTAGAGACTAAGGTAGCTGTAAAGATATTGGATAAGAGTAATTTTCTACCGATCTCTGCCGGAAAGTCTCCTCACCAATTACACTCTTATTTACAGGCGGCGTTTTAGGGAGCCTGTGGTGTTTGCACCTTTAAGTATGATAGAACAGTTGGTGTTACCCAAGAATAACCTATTCATTTAGCTTATATATCCCAGGTTAAATGAAACATTTATTATCACCCAATTTTATTAATATGTAGGCCTACATATTCATGGCCTCCGGTACTGTATTACCAAAATATTTGTATTCTTACTCTAATTCTAATCCCTGAGATTATTGAGTATATTGGGAACCCTATTGCATCCATAGTGTTTCACCTAAAAATTAATCCATGTTCCTGAGTTGGCTTACTTTAGCCTAAGGAACGGATTATCACAAGACTTTAGTACTCTTTACATTTTGTCTCATGTCAGAGGCAGGAAGAGTCCTTAGCTAGGATACCCCCCCCCCCCCCCCCCTATTTTAGACATCCCAAAATCAGCTTAAAGCTAGACTTACTGCCTTAACCCTTCCTCCCCGGGCTGTCTTACCAAATGACGGTCGCCCCTACCCGGGCGATATGGCTGAAAAACGTCTAGGCCTAGGCTACTGTATTTATGTTTATTTTCACTGCTAGAACTTTCCCACTCATCTATAATTGTAGTGCGGTTTTCAATCTGTATTTTGGCATTGAGTAGAGCTCTGTAAGTCAACTGGTTCAGCTGTGATGACGATTTCAGTGGAGCCAATATTGCAGAGATGTTGCCAATATGGGGGCTTTTTAGACACTAATTTCGTCATGACGTCAGAACAATAACATTGAGGAGTCTTCTCCTTCTTGTTTTCGGAGGTGCGGTGACGAACGCTTGGGTTTGTTGACATAAGTCGTACGCACGACGTTCGGACCAAGCTTAATTAGGCTATTAAGCTCCTGCCTTAGATAAGGCATACCGGGTAGCGGCCCTTCTTTCGTGCTGTCCTTACCTAAGGCAGACCGGGTAGGAAGGGTTAATGCTACACATGTAACCCATCCGTTTTAGTCCAGTCTGAAAAAGTTTTCCGGCGGAAGTAGGAGGCAAGGCGGGGGATGACGAGTACACAAAAATTTGGGATTGAGAAATTTTGGGAAGGCCTTAATAGTGACCCCAAGTACCTCTCCCACATGGTTCTTGGCCATTAATTTCTTCTTGTCCCTACCCTCTATAACCCAGTGCCCCGTGACAGGTAACTCACCTGTAACCAGGGCGTGTGTGAGGTCGGGGCATGAATGCCGGTCTGGGGAGCTCTCATGTCTCCGCCGGTAAGAAACTATACTGCCACTTCTTTCTTTCCCTAACACAGGTAAAACTACAGGTTCTGGTGTAGGGTTATGGGGAATAGGAAATTGGGGGGAATCGCCTGAGACTGCCTAGATGTGTCTCTTGATGTCTCTCTTTTCGCTGAGGATTTCTGTCTTGATTTTGACGGGTCCTTAGGTGTCTTCCTTCTTGATGAGGACGTCTTATGCCGGCTCGACTTTGACTTGTCCCCGGTGGCTACTGCGGAGTCAAAGTACGAGCGGGACCTCTGAGCCTCCTGGTCATCTGACGGGGGTTTGGTCCGAGGTCTCTTTCGGTGGCAGGAGGAAGTGTCTTCCGAAGAAGATCCCGGAAGGGGTTAGGTAATAACTGAACTCATTAATGAATCCTCAAGAGTTTGATCATCTAACTGGAGGGATTTATGAGCCATTGCCTTACAATATGTTACATATTCAAATTTTTAATGTGTTGAAGGATAGCCTTACATCGACTATCTTCATTGTTAATCAAGGTATTGCGGAGGGCTGAACATTTGGGACAAGCTTTTGATAACCACCGACCTCTCGAATGGTCTAGGTAAGGGACACACCTTACGCCGAGTAAGTGCCCTATAATCGCTAAACTTTGACAGCCCCGAGCCGCACCGAAAGAGAAAATACTCTTATCCATGATTACCTCCTCACCGCCACAGAGATATTAATCTTCCTAGGTGTTTCACTTTCGAACCTGTGTGAGAAAAATTTCAAGAATCAATGATCATAAGGACACGCTAGGCTGGAATAATTAATATAATAAAATTATATATCTCTACATAAAAAAGAATAAAGTTTGAATAACACTTAAACAATCTTAATTTCCCTTATTTTAAACATTCCTCAGAAATGTAATTGAGAATTGTGTAGCCTATTATGTGTTACTAAGTTGTAAAAAAGAATAAAGTTAATTCTCTTTACGTTAAACATTTATCAGAAATGTAATCGAGTATTGTGTAGCCTATTATGTGCTACTAATTTGTAAAAAAGAATAAAGGTTGAATAATTCCTAACCCTTTCAGCCCGGCTGTCCTTTTATAAGGACACCGCGGAAGATGGGTAGGACCCCGGGTGTCCTTATAACAGGCAGTAAGCTTGAAAGCCTATTCAGCTTGGTCTGAACGCCGTGCGTCCGACGCATGTAAACAAAGCCGGTCATTGCGTCACCGCACCTCCGAAAACAAGGAGACGTCGGATCAATGTTGTTGTTGTATGGTATGACGAAATTAGTCTCTGAAAAGCTCCGATATTGTCAACATCGCAGAAAAATTCGCTCCACGGAAATCGTCATCACAACTGAACCAGTTGACTTAGAGAGCTTTACTCAATGCCAGTCTACAGACTGGAAACCGCACTACGATTAGAGATCCGTGGGAAATTTCTAACAGTTGAAATAACAAAGATATGGTAGCCTAGGCCTAGACGTTTTTCGGCCAAATCGCCCGGGTACCTGACACTGTCCTTAGGAGGGTGAGCCCGGGCCAGAAGGGTTAAACAATCTTAATTCCCCTTACATTAACATTCCTTCGAAATGTTAATGAGTATTGTGTAGCCTATTCTGTGCTACTAGTTTATATATCTCTATGTAAAAAAGAATAAAGTTTGAATAACACTTAAACAATCTTAATTCCCCGTACGTTAAAATATTCCTCAGAAATGTAATTGAGAAATGTGTAGCCTATTATGTGCTACTAATTTGTAAAAGAGAATAAAGTTAATTATCTTTACGTTAAACATTTCCCAGAAATGTAATCGAGTATTGTGTAGCCTATTATGTGCTACTAATTTGTAAAAAAGAATAAAGGTTGAATAACTCTTAAATAATCTTAATTCCCTTTACGTTAAACATTTCCCCGAAATGTAATTGAGTATTGTGTAGCCTATTATGTGCTACCAATTTATAAACTTCTTACCCAAGTGCAAAAAACACTGACCTCATTCGTCTTGTGATACATGAATCAACCCCGGCGATCTTCGAGCGCTAACACGGATTATTTTGTTTCTAGATCCGGCGGATAAATCGCCCATGATAAAGCAAAACAGTAGAACTGGTAGCTACAAGACCGAAAAAGGTGAGTTTTATGTCTCGGCGTCGCCGTGATTTTGTGCGGCGATTGCTTTGCCTTGATTTGCTCGGCGATTTGTGGTTCTCCACTTATTTGAAATCGGCCGGAGGAATGGTCTTCTGTTTTAAGGCCAAAAGATGTTAATTGTGGGTGGCATAAAGCGTGATTACGAGGGGGGGCGTCACCGTTATCCTTCGAAACTCGAATTATTGTTAGTGACATGCTGGCACTACACACCCAAATCAAATTCATTTGTCAACTGTGTCAGTCGTGGGATATTGAATTTGTCTGTCTTAGGCTACAAGAACGCATTGTTGTTTGTTATTGTATTGGCGGCGGAATACGTGATTATGAGGGGAGGCTTCGCCCTTGCCCTTCTAAATTTTAATTCCTTATTTTAGCAGTCTGCCGGACACGCCAGAGTTATACTATATGCCTTAAATAACCCAACTTGAATTCATAGTAGACCCGTACGCGGCGGTGAATACTGATTTTTTTTTTTTTTTTATCTCGTTCTGAGTGTTTCCCGGCGGGGACACCACAGAACACACTGAGATACTTTGTTGTTTTAATGTTCAGTAGTACTGAACCATAAAAATCCTGTCGGAAGGGTGACCCTTCACTGTATATATATAGGGATGAACAACGTGTCTGACTGTTTTTTATCTCGTTCTGAGTGTTTCCCGGTGGGGACCCCACGGAACACCCTGAGATACTTTGTTGTTTTAATGTTCAGTAGTACTGAATCATAAAAATCCCGTCGGAAGGGTGACCCTTCATTGTATATATATAGGGATGAACAACGTGTCTGACTGTTTTTTATCTCGTTCTGAGTGTTTCCCGGTGGGGACCCCACGGAACACCCTGAGATACTTTGTTGTTTTAATGTTCAGTAGTACTGAATCATAAAAATCCCGTCGGAAGGGTGACCCTTCATTGTATATATATAGGGATGAACAACGTGTCTGACTGTTTTTTATCTCGTTCTGAGTGTTTCCCGGTGGGGACCCCACGGAACACCCTGAGATACTTTGTTGTTTTAATGTTCAGTAGTACTGAATCATAAAAATCCCATTGGAAGGGTGACCCTTCATTGTATATATATAGGGATGAACAACGTGTACATACATGGCATGGTTATATATTATGAAAATAATAAATAGTCAGTTATAAGACCCTTTAACCATATATCTATATATGCAACCTAATCAGGCCAACTAATTGGGAGCCCTTGGTGATGATTACGTCAATGGCTCAAACCTGCGATCCAGCGTCGACCCCGCTACCTGTAGATTACTGTGTAGAATGGCTCCGTGCCGGATTCCTCAACTAAGTGAGAAAATCCAAAGGTACTAGCCCCGAAGCATACTTGTTGCACACCCTGAAGGGACCGGGCAACAGGCTACAGTTCACCCTAAAAGAAGCCTCATGACTAATATGTGAACTAATAGTGGGCTGGGATAAAGAAAAACAATGCATTAGGGTTACTTGCCTTATCACAACAAGAGCACTCCTTAATTAACTTAATGCTTAGACCCAGAAAAATAGTCTCCAGGGACGGTATTTAACACTCAGCCTACACCTGATCGATAATCTAACCTAACTTCAGCACTGTCATGGACAAATGAGCAAGGACTCACTATATGATGAAGAAAAGTGACGAATGGGGCGCTGGCAGGAGTGACGGGGATACCCGTGTTATCTATGCGGGCCCAAGGAGTATAAGGAGAAAAGCTCCCAGTAAGCGGGATGACGAGCGGTACTCAAGAGCAGAGGTCTGGGAAGCGCAAAGCTAGGTCAAGTTTAATTTTTACTTTTATTTATTGATTTTACTAGTTTCTTCTAGTAGTGGACCCACATCATAAGGACGAGTCCGTGAGTGGTTATTAAGAGCGTTTCGCTCACGATGTAAGGCAATCGTATTTTGAGTTCTCCTTGGGCGGGAAGTTTGAACAGCAAGCTTTGTGTTCAAAGATTGGCCATTACGTACGTAAGGCGCATCGTCAATGATGAAAGGGCCACTAATAAATACAAGATATTCAACAAACAAATACAATATCATAACAAGGCAATTTATACAATTATAGAGAGTACAATGGTCTTATTATTACACAAAGTGGCAATATATATGACTTAGGTATAAATACACACATTGCAAAAATATGATTAGGATCATCACGAATAAGTATACAGTATTTACGGAATCAACTGTTACAAAGTTGATGCACACTCTTGATTCTTGATAGTTCAGTTACTAAACTATATGCATGGATAGTCTATAAGAACAAACTTATGGAAATGATATTGCTGTGTCTCAAGGATATAATCAAGTATAAATGATTGGAAATGACTAACATTATAATAGTCTGCCCTTACATCTGACTCAGTGCTCATTTTCTTTGACACCCGGGTGAAATAGTCTCCTATAGGTGTAGGGTATATTGTGGAAAAACTCGCAGTTCGAATAGTGTTATTGGTGGTGTTGGAATGGAATTAAAATCTTAGTATGAAATATATCTAAAATATTCTGTTCATAGAGTAACCAGAGATATTATTTTATATTAAATATCAGACACAAGGATAGTTAGTGTGCTTTGTTTTTCCTAAAGGGAATGTTTACTGGTAACCAAAAAGGGACTCGAATATTAACCCTTAATTAGCGGCTCACCACATAAGTCGAGTTAAATAAAGCTGGACTATGTGGCGGCGCTCGACATAACTCGAGTGGCAATTTCAGCACGTAATGTTGCTGAGAGAGAGAGACAAGTGGTGGCAGGAGAGTAGCGAGCGTATGACTGCTCCAGACCACCGCGGCGAACCTACTGACACGAATCTCACCTCCCTCCTACCTCTCTCACTCGCTATATAAGGAATTGTATGGGGAAAGTGCCTAATTACATGCTTTTTGCACTCGCGTTGCACGGTTATTGCAAGAAAACTAGCCATCATAAAAGGATCGTTATGGTGTCATTCGAAAGATCTGTTTATGCCCTTTCAGGGATAGATACTTGTTTTACGTTCTGGGTCTTATTTAGGCATGAAAATGATCACGTAAACAGCCCTATTTTGGCTAAAAACACCCCGCTGGGCGGTACATATAAATAAACCGCATAGGCCGCTCTTAAGGTGTTAAGACGAGAATAATTCTCGTCTTGATATTCGAGTCCCTTTTATTAGTACTCTATAATCACAAGAGGTTTGCCTGGGGTCAGGGGAGAATTACTCTATAATCGCATGAGGTTTTCCTGTGGTCAGGGGAGAATTCAAAGATTTATGGAGTGTAAGGGATGTAAGGGGGAATTCAGTAGGTTCTGAGTAGTCTTGCTGGTGGTGGTAGTGTCTGGTGTGACGCTCCTGCATAGTAGCCACGTGCGGGCATGCGCGAGTGTCGGCTGCCCAGCCGTTTAGAAAACCGGCTGGCGGCAGCCGGCCGGCCGGCTTTTCCTTAGTATATATCCTACGACAATGTAACTATTGTCTGGGATATTCTTATGTTGTTTCACAGCTTGAAGCTGCCCTTATTCTTAACCAACACATCTTAGTATATTTTATTCTCGATAGTTGATTGTTTCATTATAATATATAAGATGTAAGTCTAGTGAGAGTGGGAGGAGACGAGCGGGAGAGAGAGACCGGCTGGGGGACGTTGCTTTGCGCGGGTGCGGAATAGACTAGCTTGGGACGAGCCTGATGTTGCCAGTTGATCGCAACGTTAGGCTTAGTTTCGACTCGCGCAAGGGGTAGAGGATTTTGACCCGGCAACGGTGTTGAGTGTTGCCAAGCATGGGATGTATTTCGCAGGCCTAGGGTGGGGTCCAGACAGATTCAAGACTCAGTGCTCACCTCACTGTCGTACCCTTCGGACCCCCTTGATATCTATCCCTCTCAACCCCTCTTAGAAACTTTCTCTCTTACTTTGTATACCTTCTTTCCACTACTTCACCAATCTATTTAATTATCCCATCCCCTTGATAGACCTTATATCTATTATTGTATTAACGACGAGCTCTCAGATAACTAGATAGGATTTTGGGCCTTATGCAGAGATGTAATTGTTAATGAGACCTAGGAAGCTTTTTTGTTGTCTCATATTTGGTGGTTTCATGCTTGCTGGTGTGTTCTTGTGGCAGGTGAGCAGGGGCTAGACCGGAGGGGAGGCTTTTTGTGATCCTTTAAGTAAAGTCTGCTGGTGCGAGTCCTGTGGACCCGCACGGCTTTACTAGGATACCCGTGGGAGTCTGGGGGGCATTTTCTTGTCTGTGTGCCTGTGTGTCTAGTGTTGTGTTGTGTGAGGGCCCTTGCCTAGTCCACTCAGCACTGCCCTAGCACGTCTTGCGTTTGTTTTAGGGTCGCCCGGAGAGAGTCAGATACTTGGGATCTGAGTCTCTCAAGAGAGCACCCTTTCAATTAGAGTAATTTGGCGCACAGACTTGGGAACGTCCCTAGGCTAGAGCAGGTGGCTCAACCCGGGTATCCGAAGCCTATATCCTTCCGGCTAGACCTCTGCCACCTGGCAGATTAACAGCTAGCGGTTTATTATATCTGTATGCTTGTTATTGTGCCACAGTTTACCGTCTTTGTGAGCATTGTGAGTCAGGGTGTGGCTTAGAGACTCTGTCCGAGCAGGCTTGCCTGACTAAGAGTGAGAAGCACACCTGTATGTGGTTATGTTGTGAGTTGCTGCCTTTATTTAATTATACCTATGCCATTATACACTGTAGGTCCTATCACTAGTATTTATTCCTGCTTATTAGTTAAGAGTTCTCTAAATCCGTAACTTACTTTCTTTGCTAAGCATCAGATCCTACCGTAGCCGCATGCAGTTTAGAAACCTGCATCTTGTCTACCGGTACGATGTTTTGAGGACTGTTTGCTTTCACCTTCTTTCACGCAGGGGTGATTAGTTGTATTAATTAACGTAACGTTAAATGTACTTTCTTCTAGTTTGTTATTAAATTGTCTCTGCAATTTAATTCCGTTATCTATCTTTTCCTTGAAGCTTTAAGTCAACTTAATTGTGTGATCTTTTATATAGCCTGCTTGACTATCAGCAGTCTATAGTGCGTGCACCCTGTAACCGAGTCATAGGATACTTTGTTGTCCAGGCAGGACTCTTGACGGTTTAGGGTGGTTTGTTGCCTGGGTTTATAGATAAGGGTTGGATCTAGCGTTTTCCGTTGTTGCTTGTTGCCGCATACCTAGTCCAATAGAAAGAGCCCAGTGTTTATATATCCCAGGACGTAACACTGGTGACTTGGATCTTGTCGGCATCGGGGAATTCTTCTTTCATCTTCTTAAGTGGGCAGCATTGAGCCAACCACTTCCAATCTAAGGTAGTAGGGGTAGGCAGCCCCGCCCAGGGAAGTACTACCGCCAAGGTTTCGGGAGACTCAGGGAATAGCCTGAATTCCATTTTCTCTCCCAGGCCTTGGTAGCTGGATACATATCTTTCTGCCTCACACATCAGGGGTATCAGGAAAACCCTCTTTATATAACATACACATCCAACTTCACGACATTGCCCTACATCGCTATCCTCTATCCATAAAATACTACTCTTCCCACTACATATCATACATGTAACACCATACACTTACCTTATAAATATGGCAGTACAATTGTTAAGAGCAAACCTGGTGGTCCCTCGGATATCCACCCCCGGCAGGGTTGGGTTATTGACACAGGGCCCTCCCGGTCGTCATCATGCGACTGTGTCAAGAGCATTGCAACGTCCCAAAGCTGCTTGTCAGTACAGCTATTTCTTTAGTAATATAAGGGGACTTCACTCTAACATCAATTCTGTACACCAATTTCTTCAAGCAGAATCCCCTACTCTCCTTTTTTTGACAGAGACTCAAGTAACATCCACATCTGACACATCTAGATTTAATTTTCCAGGTTATCAACTGCTCCAAAATTTCAGACCTAAAGGTGGTGTATGTTGCTTCGCAAAATCTGAAATTGCCCTGGAGGTGGTTACTAGTTTCAATTGTCCCTATTTTGATTATTCTATATACAAATTAATTTCTGCTGGTAAATTTAAATACATATGTTGCATCTACCGTTCCCCAAATACTCCTCCAGAGCAAAGTCTTTTTGATTCTCTGTCCTCACAACTCAGTGTCCTCAACTTAAATGCTTCTTCTGAAATCACTGTGTTGGGTGATTTTAATGTCCATAATGTTGAATGGCTCACTCATTCAGCCAGGACTGATGATGCTGGTCTTGAATGTGAGCTATTTGCAGACTCATTTAATCTCATTCAACTAGTCAACCAACCCACCCGTGTACCAGATAATCCTAATCATAATTCCCACCTACTGGACTTATTTTTAACAACCAATTCAGAAAATTATGATGTTACAGTGAGGTCCCCAATTGGATCTTCTGATCACTGTCTGATACAGGCCACCTGTCTATCACCTACCACACCTTCCCACTCTGAACCTGTTTTGGTGACTAAATGGCATTACGATAGGGCAGACTGGGAGGGTCTTCAAGGTTTCTTTATTGATATTCCCTGGACCTCTTTCTTTTCTAATGATGCACACTCCACCTTGAGCCACATACAAGATTTTGTAAAAATTGGAATGGAAACTTTTATTCCTCATCAAAAGTACAGTAAAAGATCTAATTCACCTAAATGGTTTGACCATAATTGTGCTAGAGTAACTGAACAAAAAGCAATAGCCTACAATGCATACACAAGATCAAAAACACATGAAGCCTTTAATTACTTTAGAAACATCAGAAATCATGCCAAAACTGTATTAAACCTAACTAAATCAAACTTTCTCCATAAGCAGGCAAATAAACTTCTAAATAATCCAAATGATAACAAAATATTTTGGTCTACTCTTAACTCATTCAAATCCAACTTCACTACTGCTTCATCCATTCCACCATTAAAATCTCCGACTGGCAATCTTGTAAGTGACCCACGAGGTAAAGCTAACCTTCTTGCAGATATTTTCTCCACCAACTCAACCTTAGATGAAATAAATCAAGATGTCCCTGTACTTAATTTTAATTCACCTGAAATTCCCTCACTTAAGATCCACACCAGACATGTCAAAACTATTTTGCAGAATCTCTCAGTAGATAAGGCTCCTGGTCCAGATGAAATTCCTCCAATAGTACTTAAGAATTGCTCCTTGGTGCTCGCTCCTGTATTGGCAAAATTTTTCCGTCTGTGTACTCATACCTCATGCTTCCCAGTACCCTGGAAAGAAGCAAACATCCATCCAGTTCCTAAAAAAGGTGCCTCTTCAGATCCATCAAACTACAGACCAATAGCTATAACTTCCACTCTTGGCAAAGTTTTTGAAATTATATTAAATAATCACATAATTAAGCATCTGGAGAATAATAAATTAATCAGTGATAGGCAATATGGTTTTAGACGATGTCGATCAACTGCAGACATTCTTTGCCTTCTTACGCATCAAATCAACCAAGCTACAGACCAACATGGTGAAACACATACAATAGCACTGGATATATCAAAGGCATTTGATAGAGTCTGGCATCAATCCTTATTGTCGAAGATGTCACACTACGGCCTTGCATCATTAGTTCCACTAATTTCTTCTTATCTTCATAACAGAAAAATACGTGTAATGGTAGATGGCCTTTATTCTCAATTTCACTCAATAAATGCTGGTGTTCCCCAGGGATCAGTTTTGGCCCCAACTCTGTTCCTCATTCATATCAATGATCTCATATCTACCACTCATAATCCAATACATTCCTATGCAGATGACTCAACACTCCACAGTTCCTTCACATTTACCAATTCTTTCACCCAACCCGATCTTATAAATTCAAAAATAAACACTGCAATTTCTCTGAACCGGGACCTTTCTAGAATTAATGAATGGGGACAAGAGAATCTAGTTTCCTTTAATGCACAGAAAACCAAGTACATTCAATTTTCTAACCGACAGAATCTCACTGACTCCCATATATTTTTTAATGATGTAAATATTCCCACTTCCCCTAGTATTGACATTCTCGGTGTAACATTAACTACTAACTTGAGCTGGACACATTATGTTAGAAGCATTGCTAAGAATGCCTCTAAAAAACTGGGACTCCTGTACAGAGTTCGAGAATTCTTCACCGACGAGCAGTTGGCCGTAATATATAAAAGTCATGTGCGCTCTCAGATGGATTACTGTTCACCTCTGTGGGGTGGAAGTGGAGTGGTTGCATTGAGGCAGTTGGACAAAATTCAAAATAAAGCTATTAGATTAATCAATAACCCTGCAATCACACAGGACCTTCCTACATTAGCCATACGAAGAAACGTTGCATCCCTTGCATTATTCTACAGATATTTTCACAGCAATTGTTCCGAGGAACTTGCTTCAATTGTGCCGCCTCTCCACATCTTTCCCCGTAGAACTAGGGCAGCTGAGAGCGCCCATGAATTTACACTTTCTCCTCCACAATGCAGAACTTCTGCTTATCAGAATTAATTTATCCCCAGAGCTACTACTCTTTGGAATTCACTTCCCTCGAATTGCTTTCCACAAACTTACAATCAACAAATGTTTAAATCCAGTTGTTACAAACATTTTATGAATGGAGGATGCCTTTAGGCACATGGACCTTTTTGTTTTATCTGTGTTTTTCCTTCCTCCATTCATTGTCTCTTTAAAAAAAAAAAAAAAATATATCAAACCTGGCTGTTTTTGAAGACGATAATCTGCTTGGCTTTTGGGCAGCTTCAGGCCTATCACTTCCAGTCTCGAACCTGGCAGCTTTGGCAGCGTCGAGACTACCTCAGTTGGTTTAGGCTGCTTTGGGCCTACTGTATCCAGTCTCAAACATGCCTATTTTGGCAGCGTCGAGCCTACTTCAGTTTGTGTTAGCACTGTCGAACCTACCGCATCAACAACCAGATTAGGTTTGAATTGTTTGATGCCTTGTTCATGGTGGCTGAGGTAGTGGTTCCTTTCTCTGCTATCCTTGCAATGGTGGTGGTGCGGGCGAGAAGGGTTAGTATGGTGTGAGCTCCTGATTCTGGGTTGGGGTTACTGTCTTGCTGGTGATGTTGTTGGGGTGGGCAATGCACGGGGCGAGAAGGGCACTCTGGGTCTCGTGTTGAGCGAGATTTAGGTCCTTGTCGTCTGGGATCCGTAGAGGTGGTGATACTTGCTATCTTATTTGCTGAATCTTAGCTTAGCTCACAGACACACCCATAGATAGAGAGACACAAAGACAGATAGGCATACCCAAAAACCAACAGATACAATGAACACAGACAGACAAACAAAGATAGATAGGCAGATACATAGGCAGACAGATACATACAGAATATAAACATATATAAACAGGCAACCATGAAAATATATAAACGAAAAACTAGACATACAGAGATACACGTTGACTTACATACACATAGACGGACAGACCGACACATGGACAATGAGGCAGACACATAGCGAGAGCCATTACCCTGGCAAAAACACAAACCGTAATATGATTCCATCGCAGGAATCTCACAAAGTGTAACGCAAACATCAATTTTCTAAAATTTAAAACACATGTTCGGGCACATTTCGAATACTGCGACACCATCTGGGATCCACCCACTTACAATAATATTAATAAACTATAGGTCATTCAAAGCAAATCTGCAAGATGGATCAGACGTGATTACATATGCACTACATCTATCACTTTGCTCAAATAAGACATTAGACTAGACCCAATTGCAAGAAGAATACAAACAAACAGACAACAGATGTTATATATATTCACTAACAATTTAATAGACATAGACAAAGATATACATTTACACCTTACAACCCCAGGGGGGAAGGTGGCCTTCATCTAATGGTGGAGGAAAAAAAGAATATGCCTCACGCATCCTACTGCGTGTCGTGTCATAAAAGGCGATTAATAGGAGGGATGGTGATGGGCTTGTGGACCAACAGCCATTACTATACAATCAAATCTTTATCTTGGCACTATCTTGGTATGGCACTGCCGAAGCTGGTGGGGCGCGGATAGGTGCCACAGGGGACTGAGTCTTACCTGGGCCGCTGTTTTGCACCACACCTGTGTCAGCAACAGTGTTTGCATGTTGGTGCAGTGTTGGGGTAGGACTTTATTGTTCTATATTCCAAATTGCCTAATATACAGTAGAGTCTTGTTATGGTGCTGTCTTTTTGTAACACTGTTAAGGCTGGTGTGGTTGCAGATACTGCAGGTGCAAGTGCTGCAGGGGGACTCTGTTGAGTCTTGCTGAGGCACGGTTAGCACTATACCAACATCAGCCACGGTGATGACATGGTGGGGCAGTGCTGTGGCGGGATTTTATTGTATTTCAGTACACTCCAACTACTGAAGGCAACCCCGTCTGAAAAATGACGCTAAACCATTGTATGCATTGTATGTAAGTGTCGAGACTCGTAAGTAACTCGACAGTTTAGGTTAAGTAAACATACTGGAAGTTCAAATTAGGCGCCAGTACTAGGCTAAGTTATATATCTATATAAAAGATATATACTATTTCGTATTAAGTTTATATGGGTTTATTATCCATTATTATATCGGGTTGTCATTATAATAAATCCGGTATATCTTGTAGTTAGTTAAATGACGCATTGGTAGATAAGATAACTGCGCATGCGTTATTCTTGGATCTGGCGGATTCATCGCCACAAACCTCAGACTCGCTTTACCTACGACCTCATCAAGATCTCCTTCTAGCCGCTCCAATACAACCACTTGTTTCCTGCTAAGTCATCCTAATTCTTATATCTTAGTGGCCACTATATCTTCCATCTATTCCTACCACTATCATTGAGCTATCTATCCCTATCAACCAATAAAAGTAAGTTAACTCTTGTGAGTTTATAGGTAAATTTCACTTTGTTTACTCTTGAATTCTCACAATTATAGGTTTGACTCCTGTAAGGAGATAAAGAAAACCCAATGTTTAGTAGTGGCCCCGTAATCATTGACGATTATGCCTATTACATAAGGCACCCTGTTCAAACACTCATCCGCCGGAGTTTGAATCTACCGTGCAGAGCCTAAAAAATTTGAGGAGCCTTCATCATGAGCGCACGCAAACCTCACTCATGGTTCAGTCATTATGAAATTGGGTTCTCACTACGAAAAAACTTCGTAAAAAATAAAAAGAAAAAGAAAATAAGAATAGCTATTCAATAAGCTTTCCATAATATCGTGGATGTACTTGTGTGGATCTTTGACCAGACGCTGACTCAGGCGTCATTCTTCCTTCACTGAGATATCAAGTAAACCAAAATCCTTAATACATCAACGAATGGGAAGGGGATGGTCGGGAGGGCCCCAGTCGTCAATGATTACGGGGCCACTACTAAATATTAGGTTTTCTTTATCTCCTTACAGGAGTCAAACCTATAATTTATTAGTGGCCCCTCCATCATTGACGATTATGCCTGATATCTAAGACTGGAGGGGGACATTCGTAATCATATCATAACTCTAGTAAAAGCAGATAATCAAACAACCACATAGTATTCTTACTTCAAAAAGATATATATATTTATTGGCGCAGCACATATATACAAAAAGGGGTACAAGCAGGAGCGTGCTTCAAAGAAGCCTGCTTGATCAAAATGGTTAACTCTTGAGACTCTGCGAACAGATGTGTAAGTTAATAAGGCACCCCACTCAACATAAGTGGTGAAAAATAACAAACTTATAAGTTTACATGTGCACATATAACCCAATAATACTAGTGGATATATCTTGCAAAATATATCCAATGCTTAAAATTAGATTGCTTTCACAGCTAAAACTACGTACAACAACACTGTTGTTTGTACTACCATTGTACTAGCACAATTTCCTGCACTGAATAGTACAGAGAAATTTTTGTATCACAATACCCATAACTAGTATCACAGCTCCCATACTCCGGCGGGGTCTAGGGTATCCTATGTTACACTGACTGCACCCCCCCCCCCCCCCTTTTCTTGAAATTAAACAAAAAGTGACTTAGGGGCCACCTAGACCCTCTGCCTTAAAGCTATACATGGCAAGGAAGGTTTGTCTAGAGCTACTGACAGGTATCGAGTCAAAAACGTATGATTAGAGGCCCACAAATGTGTGGACGTAATATCTTCAACAGAAAAATTCTTAAGGAAACGCAAAGAGGCTGCCCACTTGCGTAAATCGTGGGCCCTACCCACAACGCCGGGATTACTCTCTTTAATGACCTCGACCAAGAGAGAAGCCAATCTACGTTTCAACAAGCGCTTACCCGTACTTGCTACCCATAAAGCACCCTGGCGATTTAGAGGAGCTACTCTCAAATATTTGGTTAGAGCCTGCACTGGACATAAATTATGGTGCACCTTTCCCCTTTTCAACGCCGGCACCGTGAACTCTGAAAACACGTGTTCACTGTGCTCATTCTTGGCTATGAACCCTGGGGAAGGTGCAATGTGAATACACTCATTAAGCCTACCAAACCTGAGGCAATTAGGTGTGTTGCTCATCGCCGCCAGCTCAGATACTCTGTTCCCGGTGGCCAAAGCCATAAGGAATACTGCCCTTTTTAAAAGTAATGTAAACTGCAGTATTTTGGTACAGACGGGAATGAAGTAACGACAATGCTTTGTCCAGAGACCAAGTAGGCATGAGCTGACGGGGAGGTGGACAGAGTTTAAAACATGCCCTCATAAAACCTGTTTCCTCCGTGACTGGTATGGTGAGACCGGTAAGGTCCCAAAATGGCATCCTAATCGCTGTTAAGTGATTTTTTAACGTTACCACAGATAAACGTTTCTGCTCGAACAGATAATTTAAATAATTAAAAACCAAAGCCACCGAGGGCACAGTCTGTTCTGTCCTAAGGATCCAAGAAGTAAAGGCTTGCCAATGCGATTGATACTGTCATTTTGTAGACTGGGTATATTGATTCATGAATTTATTGGTCACGTCTCTACCATACGGTGCTAGCCACTTGGCCTCCTGAATGTCCATAATGCAAAAGTCAGCGAGGTCGCTAGGTTGCCAATCGTGTCTAAGTGGAAAAACCCGACCGGGAGCGACACCGGGTGCGGGCACCAGGTTTTCAATTGCTGGTACCACAACTGCGCCGGCCACAGGGGCGCGATTAGCAAGACTACGCCCCGATAATCTCGTAGTTTGTTTACTACTTGGCACATTAGAGACGCGTCTGGCGGCGGAAACAGATAATTGGAACTCCACCTGTTCCAGTCTGTCACCAGGGCGTCTGGCCCACCTGCCGGCGTTATCGTCCGGCGGGTGAGGTACATTGGGAGTTTGTGAGTCTCCTCTGACGCAAACAGATCCACTTGTGGATGGTAAGGCTCCGCAATCATTTGGTCGAAAATGGTTTGCTTGAGCGCCCATTCTACTGTTGTGCTCTGTCTCCGAGACAGAGCGTCTGCCCAGACGTTTGCTACGCCTGGGAGATAAGATGCGTGAAGATGAATGTCCAGCCTGTTGGTTAGAATAAAAATCTCTTCTGACACGTTTAGCAACTTCCGAGATCTCGTCGACCCTTGTTTCTGAATACAGTGAACCGCATTCAGATTGTCCATTCTGAAGGCCACCGACTTGCCCCGCAAAGTAGAGCCGTGAGCCTGAAGGAAAAATAAGCGGACTAGTAATTCTTTGACATTGATGTGGAAGATTTCTAAATGGGACCAAAGCCCTTGACCCTGGTGCCCTTGGTTTGACTGAAAACCCCAACCTATCGTTCCTGACGCATCCGTGTCTACCCATACCGTCGGCGGAGGAAAGGTCCATGACATTACTGAGTGCAACATTTCCCTCTTCGCCCAGACCGCTAGTAAGTTGTGGATTAATTTTGGTATGGGCCATAATTTTTCCGCCGGCAATAGCGGAAAATATTTGTTGCCCTCCAATATTAAACGCTTTACTTTCAACCGGCCCAACATTACAGTTAGTTGAATCCAGTTGAGAGAGCCGACCAGAGACTCCCAGATTCTCCGTGTCGTAGACAGACTGTGAAGGAACAGGAACAGTTTCCTGCGAAATCTGTTTCGATTGTCCACACTCTGACTCAGAGTGAGAGCAGCTGTGTCCCAAACCAGCCCTATCCACTGAACTACTCGTGAGGGAACAAGGTTTGACTTTACCAGATTTACCTTGAACCCTAGAGTTTCGACATGATTTAATGTTATGTTGATATGATTTATGCATACTTGCTCCGTCTCTGCCACCACTATCCAGTCATCTAGGTACCACAAAATCCTGATCCCTTGTTTTAACAATGGCATCAGGGCTTGCCGGACTAATTTCGTGAATAAGCGAGGTGCCAGGTTCAATCCAAACGGCATCCTCTGAAAAACATAATTTTGATGCCTGATCCGTAAGGCCAGAAATCGTTGAAATCTTTTGTTTACCGAGACGTGCCAATACGCGTCTGTCAGGTCTAAAGAACACATCCATCCTCCCGGCGGAAGTGTTAGCCTGATTTGATGCACTGTCAACATCCAGAATGACACGTTGTGAATGTGAAGGTTCAGATAAGACAGGTCTACGACGGGTCTCATCTGAACACTGTCCCTTTTGTGTACCAGAAATAGCTTGGATGTGAAGACTGGGTAATTTTGAGGGACCGGGATGATGACATTCTTGGCGATCATTTCCTTGATCAGTGACTCCACCTCTAATGAAACTAGATTCGCCGTTGTCGGCTGACGTAAACGAGGTTGCCGGAGCCACTGCCAGGTGATGCCTTTGCGTGCCACCATCCTTGCCCAAGTATTTAACGGCCATGCTTGGTGACACGTTCGGAACGAGCCAGTTAGCAGACAAGGGTTTGCCGGCTGTACTACCCTCTGATCCACCCGCCTTGAGACCAGCCCCGGGAGTGAGAGAGACTTTAGTTTTTTGATGGTGGTGGAGGTGGTGGTGGTGGACGCTTAGCCGACTGGCCGGCGTTGGCAGAAGACGGGCCCTGACCTGGTTTGTTATAGCCTCGTCCTTTCTGACCTGTAAACTTACCCTGTTTATACCTGTACTGACCTTGGGGGGAAGAGGACTTAGGTAGGTGAAAGGGCTTAGATCCCCCCGGCTGCGCTTTTGCGACTGGCTTGGGTTTGGGAATGTTAAAGGCAGGTTTCTTAGAAGGGGTGGGACTATGTTTAAAGGCCGGAGCCATATTAAAAACAGTTCTCCACACATCTGGGGACATTAAAGAGGGAGTTAGCACCGGTGACATGACCACCTGATTCGCAATTCGATCAGGAAGTTTCCTTACCAGGGACATCCGGAGATCTTGCCTCGCCCGTACCGCCTCAAGCAAGGCTGTGCGGATATCACCCAACGACTGAATCGACGTCTGAAGGAGCAATCGCCGAGATAGTTCAACCGATCTTCTGGCATCCGCGTCTGCGATTGCCTGAGTAGATCTTAGCATCGATTTCGCCACCTGGTGCGTCACAATGTATTGGGAGAAAAGTCTATACGCTTTCCCCCGTAGCCTAAATTCCTGGTCTAGGTGAGTTGGGGAAGGTGTAGTGAAAGGGTCCTTGAGTTCACATAGATTGATTTTGGGGGCAGCTAAGAAAGCAAACAAACCAGATGGGACTCCGCCAGCAGAACACACTGGCATAGAGAACCAAGAATGACTGTCCTGAGGAATTTGGTGGGAAGATTTCGAGGTGAAGGTGGTCGCAAAGTTCTGAGCCTCCGTCTCCCATTCCACCCAAGGTCCCGGGCCCAACTGCCCCACCTTCAACACTGGATTAGCGGCTGTGTCTGTGACAGTTTGCAAATCTAATTCTGGAGTGAGAGCTGACAGTGTTTTTATATCATTAAAACCATCATGCTTGGACCAGTCAGAAAACAGTTTTGAAGCTGAGGCAGGGGGCAGGGCAGGTGTAGCAGTATATACAAAATAGTCCTGGTGATAATAGTTAGGAATGGCCTTAACATTAACATTTAGTACATTACCCAAATTATCCAAGGCTCGTAACTTTTTAGATTTATTGCCTTGGATTACCCACTCTCGTGGCACTGGAAGTTCCCCTGACAAGGTGGGCTGTGCGACCTCTGGTTTAGTGGGGATCAATTGTACCCATGACTCGTCTGGACCGTATAATAGGGGCATCGCTACCTTTCTTAACAGTGCTTTATCTAAAGGGGGCGGATTCACGTCCATTACAACACTTACACTAGAAGTAGTCAGTGCCGCCGAAGCAGGCCTAGCGACCACAGATGGTGATATAGAGGGAGGGTGAGGAATCTTAGTTAAGGCAATGGAAGTAATCAGAGGCCGAACATTGGAACTTGTCATGGAAACTCCCAGGTCCACTGTAGGAGTCTCCGGCTGTTGGCCAAATATTTTTGTTAGAGCATTAACCAATAACCCATCTATTTCTTCTGCCGTGACAAATTTAGTTGATGACGAACTCAGAGGTGAATCATTCCGATCCTGTGCGTCGTCTAAAACTGAACCCGACTCCTGCACCTCCATGTCAGAGATTATAGACACCTCGTCTTTGTCATCTGGCTCACCGTGAGAGGATTCCGCCGAAGCCGGAATCCCGTCGTGTTGCCAAGTCAAGTCTGGAATGGATGATGGGATCGCCGCATCCCGGTGGACATCAGCCACTGCTTGTGTATCTTGAGCCAGACGTGGGCTTTCAGTCCCTGGTCGAGAATACCGCCATACCCCCAGGCCTTGGCCTGCACTCCCTTGGGAGTCTGATACTCCCTCAATCATGGAGCCCCCACTTGACTCTGCTAAAGGACGATCACTGTCCACCGAACTCTCCAATTCTAAGGTTAGAATACTAATAGGTAAACTGTCTTTTGTTGCTCACACCACACTTGCCCCATTACATTGGATACTAGATCTGTCGGGAGTAGAGGCATGAAGAGAGGCACTAGACTTCGGTGAACGCCGGGAGGCCTTTCGTTCATGCGAATCGTTCCTGGAAGATTTGTGGCTACGGTGCGACCTAGAACTGCCTTTGGACTTTGTAGACTTCTCACTATAACTACTTGTGGACCCCTCTGCCTTGCTCTTCTTAATCGCCGGCGAAGAAGAGAGACTAGGCGACTGCTGTCTAAGAGGTGACCTGGACCTGGATCGCGCCCGTGATGAGGAGGCTGCCACCGGGGGCGTAGGTTCTCGCGGTCTCTTAGATGTGCCTGGGGCTGGAGAAAGTGTAATACCCTGTCCAGTCTCTGCCGACTTTCGTACAGTTACTCTAGAGGGACGTTTAGTAGGGGGGATGCTCAATTAGTAACTTATCCCAAAGAGTTACGTTATCGCATTGAAGTGACTTATGAGCCACTGTGGTAGTATAAGTGGTCATATGCTGCCTAACCTCCCGTAAAGCGACCGCTGCGGTCTTATCATTGTCTTGCAAAACTTTATGGCTTAATTGAGAGCAAAAGGTACAGTTCCGCATAACCCACAGACCCCTTGAGCGGTCGAGACATTTAACACATTTAATGCAAAGGGTGTGTGCAAAGATAGGGATACCTGAACAGGAGGGCATAATGCACAAAGCAAAAACAGGGGCAAAGGTAGCCATGACAGAGACTGGTGGGAAACTTACTCCAGGTTCTCTGAAGACCCGCCGGGACCCAGCTCTGGAAAAAAAAGAAAATATCCAGGAATTAATGCTCATAAGATTAACCCAACATGTTCGCACACAAGTGTTAAATAACCCGCCGGGTAACGAGACGCAATACTCAACGACTTCAGCTCGCTACGCGGTGGGGTTCCTTAGTAAAGATTACAGAATATCTTAACCTGTCCAAAAGATTTATGAATACCCTCTGACATGATATAAAGACCAGCATGGCGTTTATAACTGACTTAGTCTTCCCGGTGGTGTTTTTTTCAAGATTTTATTGGAAAAAAAAACCTAAAAAGACGCCGGCCCCCGTATTATCTCGCAGATCAAAAACTGGGAAGCCTGACAAAAATACGAGATCTGACTTCTCCCGAAGTTTTTTTTTAGATCGCCGTATGTTGAAGGCGGCGATACAAAACGTATCCCTCAATTGAATTGCAAATTCGTTATTCCCACCCTTCCAAGGAGCACCCGCCGGGTGTGAATTTAAGTTAAAAAACGTTATCCCCAATTGTGCCCTAAATCGCCGTATGTTGAAGGCGGCGATACAAAAGGCATCCCTCAATTGTCTGGTCAACTATACTGAATTTTGCAAATTCGTTAATCCCACCCTTCCAAGGTGCACCCGCCGGGTGTGATTTTAAGTTTATAACGTTAACCCCAATTGTTCCTATCCCCACTTCTTTGCAAAAGATCGCCGGGGAGGAAAACCAAACAACAACAGCCTAGCTTTTACTGGCTTTGCAAAACCGGGAAAAAACTACACACAACACGTGTCCGCATGAACACTGTTAGATGGGTACAGCCATCCCACCGGGATTCATAGGGAGCCTGACACAGGCTCCACCACAGAGACGCAGTCCTGGAGAGCCTCAAACAACCATTCACAGGGGAAAACAAGCCTGTTTTAAAACCATGCGTGGCTAAAACTCGGCAACCAGCCGGGTTTTTCACGGTGTAACCGAAAAAAAACCCGCCGGAAAAGGCAATCCACCCCGTCCAGATTCCATCTGAACGCACCAAATAGACCGTGGAGTTAGCCAAAGCACAACTAACCCCGGGCCCACAAAATAGTCCGTGGAAATAGCCAATACACAACTAAACCAGGACACATAAATAGTCTGTGGAATTAGCCAATACACAACTAAACCAGGACACACATGACACAGTAGTACATATTTATAACATAAATCAATAACGCTTGTACATGTGGCAAAGCTACGAGAGGCTGGCTAGGCCTAGGCAGACGGAAATAAAAGTAAACATGTCGTAATATAAACAAAAAGCACTGAATTATATCACAACAGGAACCACCGTCAACACACCACTGTAGCATACACTTCCGGCAAAGGGAAGAACTGACTCGGGACCCCAAAAATACTTCACTAAGTGAAGAAAAATACGCTGGGAACATCAGCAAAAACAAGCTACCTCATCAGAAAGATAAAAGGAAGCAATAATAACGCGTAATGAAAGCCGCCTGCATCACAAAGCTAGCTAACTGTGAAAAAGTTCACATGTCCACAACAGGACCACGAGGATACACCCGAAATAGATGCCCCCAAAACACGACCCAAAATACACTGCACTGCGGGCAACCCGCCCAGGACACTCCTGCTACGCATATCCTAACCTTACTCGATACATCCCGGAGTAAACAAATGAGAAAAAACTCACTAGGGACGCAGCAAATGCGGAACCAGCGGAGCGTGGGGAGACACGTCCGGGTCAGTTGAGCGCAAAGCAGAGAAGGAAGAATGACGCCTGAGTCAGCGTCTGGTCAAAGATCCACACAAGTACATCCACGATATTATGGAAAGCTTATTGAATAGTTATTCTTATTTTCTTTTTATTTTTATTTTTTACAAAGTTTTTTCGTAGTGAGAACCCAATTTCATAATAACTGAACCATGAGTGAGGTTGCGTGCGCTCATGATGAAGGCTCCTCAAATTTGTTATACTCTGCGCGGTAGATTCAAACTACGGCGGATGAGTGTTTGAAGAGGGTGCCTTATGTAATAGGCATAATCGTCAATGATGGAGGGGCCACTAATAAATATGGCCCTTCGATACCTCTGACATTTGCCTTGTGCTATCTTTTCTTCTTTGTCTTTTCTTTCTTCTGCTTTCCTATTGTCTACTATTTCCTAGCTGTTCCTTCTTTCTGTTCCCTAGTTCCGCTTCCCTGGTGTCCCCTGTAGGTTTGTGGGCTGGTGTTTGTTGTCTGTGGCCTAATTTCCGCCGGGTCCCGCGTATTTTACCCGGCCATATGGGCCGCCGCCAGCCGATGTACCACCCATTTTTCCTGGTGGTAACTTTGCCCAAGGGGGTGCTAGGGTGGACACTTTTAATTCCTCTGCGGCCTGGGAGAGCCACATCATCAATAATTAGGTGGTAGGCTATAGGCTAGGTAGGCCTATATAATTGCAACAATTAAATTAATGTAAAATAGAATTATAAGGGTTAAATTGAATTTGTTCGGTCTTAACTAGGCTAAATATAGAGGGGGTAATTACCACAAACCATTAGATGTTGGGCTAGCCTAGTTTATTATAGGTTTACAATTTAAATTGGCTTGTTATACACACTTTTGGCCTCCCCTTCCTTAGTGTACTCTAACAAAAAAATTACGCATATTATGTAAGGTTTACCATTTAAATTTAAGTGTGGAGATCCTTATGCGTTGTCCGTTTACTTTTATTATTGCGTTCTGCGTCATATTTCCTGCTTATTTTGCCCTACCCCGACATCACACTTTTCATTAATTATTACGTTTAAGTCGGGGTTCCCTATATCTTGCCTTTATTGGCGTCAGCTAACTTTCTGACTGCGCTTTACGTCCATATAGGTAAGATATAGTATTATTCTATTCTATTTCCTGTGTATTGCCATCATGTCGTTGACACTGTCCCAGTACAAGCGACGCAAGGGTGGTATCAAGAGTGGTTTGACTAGGATCACAAAAGATATTGCTACATTTTTAGTTAATGCAGATAATGATGCAATAGAGGCTAAATTGGCTTCGGTATTAAGACAGCTCGAAGATTTCAATTAATGTCGCCGCGAAATGGAAACGCTCTACGAAGATGACGCAGAGTATTTCGCGGATATAGAAACAGACGTGGATTATATAGAGTGTCTTGATAAAGTTATCATCCTCCTCAAAGGTAAGCTAAAACACAAGGAGCCAAATCGTGCTGCAGTTAACAAAAATGCCGGTATAAGATTGCCGAAAATAACCCTTCCTGTGTTTGACAGTGATCCCACTTTATGGCTGGGATTCTGGGATATGTTCCACTGTAGTATCCACAGCAATGCGGAGCTCAGTGACATCCAAAATTCACCTACTTAAGAGGACAACTGAATGGCGAGGCAAAACAACTAATTGAAGGTTTCGCAATTGAGGGAGCCAGCTACCAAACAGCGGTTGCCCTTCTAAAGAAAACCTATGGGCACAGGGATAGAATTAAGGTGGCACATATAACTAACCTTACTACTTTGAATCCTCCCTCTTACAATGTCGAGGAACTAAATGGATTCTATGCTAGGTTTGAAAGTACACTGAGGTCAATAGAGACCCTGCAAATTACCCTTCATGAAGCTAGTGTTGTAATTCTCATGAATAAATTGCCATCCCCACTAAAGGAAACATTAAAGAGAACTTTAGGTGAAGAAGGTCTGGACCTAGAAAGGTTTGTCCAGGCTTACCAGACAGAAGTGTTTAACATGGAAAGTGTAGCAGAACGGACTACGCCACACATACCAGTTGCTTCAGCATCCTTTGCGGTGCAGGAGGCCTCAGTGCGTAGGAAGGGTTGCAAGTTGTGCGAAGGGGCACATGCATGGTTTAAGTCTATCAAATTCAAAACCAGTGCTCTGAAAGTAAAATGCGCAAAGCAACTCAACCTTTGCGCCAGGTGCTAATCTTCAACCCATGGGAGCAATGGTTGTGTGAACCCTGACATCCGCAGCTGCAAGTTCTGTCAAAACAGACACTACCATATCCTCTGTCAGTCCAGATCTCAATGGGACGTTGCAAAGAAGGAGCGAAAACCTCAACAGGTAACAAAGACCAAGACGCAAACTACCACGATGTCTGTGTCGTCAAAGAAGACTAGTATTATCCACCCAACTGTAATGCTGCCAACAGTTAAGGAATCAAGAGGAACAGTCAAAATGAGGACACTGTTGGATCAGTGCTCACAGCGCACCTTCATCTTAAATTCCGCTCTAGACTCGATACATTATATGAAAGTGGGTGATGAAGAGCTAGAGTTGCGAGGGTTTACTGCATGTGAGAGCAGAAAGTACCCAGTAGTGTCCTTCAAATACAAGTTCCGGGGCAGAAACTCTCCTCTACAAGCAGTTGTGGTAGAAACTCTCCCGGATCACAAAGGATCAGAATGCCTTGAAGCAGACATGAGAGTTTTGCGAAACAAAGGTTACAAATTAGCTGATCCTCTAATGACACAGACATCTCGGCTGGACTTGTTGGTTGGTGCCGATTATTATTATGACATAGTGCGACCAGGGTACAAGAAAGAGGGTGACATAATTCTCTTGCCCACTAAACTTGGTTATGCACTAAGTGGCTCCTGCCATAACGACAAGTCTAGCGCCCAAGGAGAGGTAGTTACAATTTTGAAAGTTGCGGTCACCCCGATGGATCAATATATATCTACGGAATCAAGTAATCCATGTCATAATGAATTAAAATGTATGTGGGAACTGGATCATCTAGGTATTTCTCCAAATGAAGATTCAAAGGAAAACATGACTGCGTTGGACATATACAAGGAGACAGTAACATACTCTGCTCAGAATCAGCAATATGAAGTCAGACTGCCATGGAACCAACATAAAGAGAAGCTGCCTTCGAATTATGGTTTAGCAGCGGGTCGCCTAAGGGGTCTGCAGAAGCGTTTCAAGCAAGATCCTGTCTATTGTAGTCACTACACCAACGTTATCCAAGATCAACTTCATTGTGATGTTATTGAAGAGGTTTCTTTCGGTGTTACTGAATACAGTCATTATTTGGCACATCACGGGGTCACCAAGAATAGCACAATGACGCCCGTTCGTATTGTGTACGACTGTTCCGCTAGTATTGGCAAGGGCAGACCAAGTCTTAATGACTGCCTTTACACAGGGCCATCACTAGTGCCGGATGTAGCAAAAATATTGCTGCGATTCAGGGTACACAAATATGCCTGGATAAGTGACATCGAGAAGGCCTTTCTCATGTTGAGACTTCATGAAGAAGATCGTGACTACACCCGATTTCTGTGGCCAAAGGATCCCTTGGACTTATCTTCACCCTTACTTTGCTACCGATTTAAGGTAGTGTTGTTCGGGGCGACTTGCTCACAGTTTCTTCTTAATGCCACGATCTTAAAACTTCTTTCCATTATTAAAGAGGATCCCAAAGTTGTGGAGGCTATTAAGGAAGGTTTGTACATTGACAACCTCCAGGGTACAGGCAGTGATGACGAGACTGTCGTTAAGCGTTACTGGGATGCCCAAAGAATAATGTCTCAAGCACATTTATATCTCAGAGAATGGGCTACCAATAGTCCTCAACTACGAGACCTCCTGCAATTGGATGGTGTTGCTGCCAAGAATTAAGAGCGAGTGAAGACATTAGGACTCTGATCTGTTGACGTTCAACGCAAGTCTCCCAGAGACCAATAAGGCAACAAAGAGAGAGTGCTTAAGAGTGGCGGCACAACTGTTCGATCCACTCGGTGTACTACTGCCCGTTACAATAAGGTCCAGAATTTTCTTACAACAATTATGGAGACTGAAACTAGATTGGGACGATCCGCTACCTGATGACTGCGCTACCGAATGGTCTACAGTTACCAAGGACTGCACCTCTGCTGTGACTTTACTTATCCTCGGAGGACGGTATATGCTGATTCAGTGGAACTTCATGCGTTTAGCGATGCAAGTGGTGTTGCCTATGGCACTGCAATTTATTTTCTGAGCCCGGAACATAGATTTCTGGTCATCGCTAAGGCAAAGGTCGCTCCCATAAGATCCATAACAATACCAAGACTAGAGCTAACTGCTGCTTTGCTAGCCGCCAGATTAATCAAGTTTGTGGAGGAAGCCTATCATAAAATTGTAAAAGTCAACAAAATTGTATTATGGTGCGACAGCCAGGTTACATTGCATTGGTTGCGTAGTAAGAAGAAGCTTCCAGTGTATGTCGCAAACCGTGTTGACGAAATAAAATCCCTTCTTCCGACTGTAGAATTCCGGTTGGTGTCCTCTAAAGAAAACCCTAGTGACTTACTGTCTAGAGGTGTTTCGGCAAAACATCTAAAATCTTCTGCGTTTTGGTTGGAGGGGCCCATGTGGCTCCGAAACAAAGACGAGTGGCCAGAAGACATATTACCAGATGACCCAACGCCAAAAGTAACTAGCCAAGTCATTGGGACTAATGATGAACAGGACACACGGTTATTGAACTGGGAAAAATATGGCAGTTATGATAAATTAATTCGGATAGTTGCATGGACTATTCGATACAAGAATAATTTGAAGGCAAAAATTAAAGGGACGTCTCCCACAGACAGTGCCCTCCTCAGCATAAAGGAGCTAAAAGTAGCAAAAAAGATTATAGCTCAAAGATGCCAGCAGGAATGCTTCCCAAAGGAGTACGAGATGCTGTCTGGTAACAAGGGTACTCGCAATAATTTGGTAAACCAACTAGGACTTGTCATGAGAGGAGGATTAATTGTATGTGAAGGTAGAGTGAAGTTAGCGGCTCTTCCGGATTCAATGAAATATCCGATACTACTGCCTTCCAAACATCCTTTCACTACCATGCTCATCAATATGTATCATCGTGTCTGTTGTCACTATGGAGTTAATCACGTGGTTGCATATATAAGGCAAAGGTGGTGGATTCCTAAGATAAGACAAGCGGTAAAACAAGTGACCAGTAAGTGTATAACCTGTCGTAAAATACAGGGTAATACCTACGCGAAAGCTAGAGTACCTCCTCTACCAGACATCAGGACTACTCCTAGAGATCCCTTCGAGGTCACGGGGGTTGATTATACAGGAGCAATTCCTGTCCGGGGCTCACACAACAACAAGCTTATATGCTTTTATTTATGTGCGCTACTACACGAGCTATCCACATTGAAGTAGTTAGCAATATGACCTGTGACAGCTTTATCCATGCGTTCCGGAGATTTTGTAGTAGGCAGGGATTTCCGCAGATAATGTTAAGCGACAATGCTGCTACATTTGTAGGAGCTTCCAGACACTTGGAAGACATCCAAAGCGATCCTAGTCTTCAGACTCATCTTGCCGAAATCCGATGTGAATGGCGTTTTATCCCAGCACGTGCGCCTTGGTTCGGAGCTATTTGGGAGAGAGCCATAGGTATTGTGAAGGCTGGGCTTAAAAAGGTACTAGGTCGTGCTCTAGTCTCCTTTGAGGAACTAACTACTGTCCTATTGGAACTGGAGGCTACCGTGAATGATCGCCTTCAACATTTGTCTCGGGTGATCTGGACGACCCTTGCCCTATTACTCCATCCATGCTGGTTAAAGGTCGTAGACTTCGTGACTTCCCAAAGGACCTAATTCAGCTAGATGAGCTGCAGGATCCTAGTTACGATAGTAAAGCAGCGATACACAGCAGGTACAATTACATCAATAATTTGATCCGGGACCTATGGAAGCGTTGGTCTAGTGAATACTTGGCATCACTAAGAGAAGCCTATAAGAATAAAAGAGGCTCATCAAGCAGTGTATGGCCAAACATAAATGACATCATGCTTATACATGACGAGGGACCTCGTGTCCTTTGGAAACTTGGTAGGGTAGTTAGACTCTATCCCGGACGAGATGATCTGGTAAAAGTGGTCCAGATTAGAACAAAGACTGGCCTGACCACTCAACCCATCGTCAAGTTGTATCCATTGGAACAGGAAATCGAAAGCATTTCGATCCCTCAACCGGCAGTCACTTGTGATGGTGTTAGTTCTCACGACTCCACCCCTATGTCACCAGCGGTCGCTGGACCATCTGCCAGTAATGATCCTGTTGGAAGATTATCTCTTCGCCGGGCCGCTGTTAGCTCTTCACAGCTATGGAGATCTAACATCGCTGCAGGATTTTTGTAGATAATGTAAATATTGGTGGTGGGAAAGTGTCGAGACTCGTAAGTAACTCGACAGTTTAGGTTAAGTAAACATACTGGAAGTTAAAATTAGGCGCCAGTACTAGGCTAAGTTATATACCCTCATTGTTCCCTGATTAAATAACACTGTATGAATATTCCCATATTCAAAATATGTTAAAGGGGGACAATGCCTAGTAAGTTCACTGCTCAATAGGTGGCATTCTGAAAGTGAGGGTCTGAGTCTGGAGGGTGAGACGGTGAAGCACTTGAGCGAAGCAACCAGCTGCTTCAGAGATGGAGCTGCTTCGAGCCATGATGGATGCTTCACATGTCTCACTCCCCAGACTGGAACAAGACCTCACGGGCTTCACCGTGTTGAGCGGTGGAATGTACAGGCTCTCAGCCTATGCCCGAGAGGGAGTAGTTGGAATATAGAAAAAACAAAAAAACAAAAAAAATCTATATAAAAGATATATACTATTTCGCATTAAGTTTATATGGGTTTATTATTCATTATTATATCGAGTTGTCATTATAATAAATCCGGTATATCTTGTAGTTAGTTAAATAACGCATTGGTAGATAAGATAACTGCGCATGCGTCATTGTTGGAACTGGCGGGTTCATCGCCACAAACCTCAGACTCGCTTTACCTTCGACCTCATCAAGATCTCCTTCTAGCCGCTTCAATACAATCACCTGTTTCCTGCTAAGTCATCCTAATTCTTATATCTTAGTGGCCACTATATCTTCTATCTATTCCTACCACAATCATTGAGCTATCTATCCCTATCAACCAATAAAAGTAAGTTAACTCTTGTGAGTTTATAGGTAAATTTCACTTTGTTTACTCTTGAATTTTCACAGTAAGCATTCGATTTAGGAGACGAAGCCACAACTTAACATACATCACCTACCAGGCACGCACGGACATAATTATGTAGACACTCATTTTCCCCCGCAGTATCCAAGAGTGGCATTACCTCCCATTTCATAATAGTTAATTGTCTCGCTTTTGATTATTTTAGAAGTAGGATCACTAGTTATTACCTCCCTAATCCTAATCCTTCTCCTGATCCTATTCCTAATCCATAATCACCCTGCACAATCCCGGCATATAATGCCGCCCAAGAGTGGCACTCTACGGGTCCCACACCGAAAATAGTAAACATATTGACAGACAGGTGCGTAGTTAGACACACAGACACATAAACAGATATACAGGAAAATGAAGAATCGTTTGTTTGTTTTCAGTTGACGATATATATAATTCTTTAGCCGCACTTTAATGGTGATAATAAAACGTTTCATAACATAAGAAAATGGGAGTCTGCAAAAAGCCGATCGGCCCATACAAGGCAGTTCCCTGTTACACACAACCCCAATTACAAGGCCCAATTATAGGCCCAACTCACTAATACCTTGAGTACTGCCCCCACCAAAATGGTCAGGGATTAACACAAGATTACGGGGGTCTGCTGAACGCCGATTGGCCCACACCTGGTAGATCCCCCTCACACCCAACCCATCTCGTCCATATGCCTATCTAATTTTATCTTAAAGTTCCCTATCGTTCTTGATCCCACTATATCACTTGGTAGCCTATTCCACCCATCTACAACTCTGTTACCAAACCAATATTTGCCTATATCTTTTCTGAAACGAAATTTATCTAATTTGAAACCATTTGTACAAGGTCTTTCGCTATCACTGAGCTTTAGTACATTTTTCATGTCCCCTTTATTAATCCCACTAACCCACTTGAATACCTATATCATATCCCCTCTAACTCTGCGTCTCTGTAACGAATGTAAGCCTAATTTCTTCAACCTTTCTTCATACGGAAAATTTCTAATATTATGGATAATTTGTGTCATTCTATGTTGTACTCTCTCCAATGAATCTATGTCCATTCTGTAATAAGGACACCAAAATCGGACAGCATGATCCATATGGGGTCTCACTAATGACAAGTAAAGTTGTAAAGTTGTAAAGTTGTAAAGTTGTAGTTGTAAGTTGTTAAGATAAAATTGGATAAGCATATGGACGAGAAGGGTTGGGTGTGAAGGGAGATCAGCCGGGTTGGGCCAATCAGCGCTCTGCAGACCTCCATAATCCTGCGTTAATCTCTAACCGTTTTGGTAAGATGATCCTCAGGGTATTAGAGTGTGAAGCCTATAATTGGGCTTTGTAATGAATTGGGGTTGTGTGGGACAGGGATCTGCCTTGCTTAGGCCAATCGGCTTTCTGCAGACTCCCATTTTCTTATGTTCTTATGTTCTTAAGATAACATCAGCAGTTCTGTTACTCACACTCCTAGATATGAACCCGAGAATCCTGTTTGCCTTGTTACGAACGCTTATACATTGTTTTCTAGGCTTCAAATCATTGCTAACAAACACACCTAGATCTTTCTCACAGTCTGAGTTTTCTAATTCCATATTAGCTAGTTTATATTTAACATTTGTATGCATCTTCCCTATCTTTAATACCTTACATTTGTCAATGTTAAACTTCATCTGCCAATTTACTGACCATTCGTGTAAGGTATCTAGATCCCTTTGCAGACACTCTATATCTCTATCTGAATCAATTTTTCTCCTCATTTTGGTATCGTCTGCAAATTTACTTATCCTACTAGTTATACCTAAATCAAGGTAATTTATGTATATAATAAACAACAGATGACCTAATACAGATCCCTGGGGGACACCACTTTTGACTGCTCCCCATTCTGACTTGGTACCATATATGCTGACTCTCTGCTTCCTACCAATTAAACATGACCTAATCCATCCTAACAACGCCCCACCTATTCCATGTGCCTCAACCTTTCTCATCAATCTCTCATGAGGGACTCTGTCGAAATCTTTACTGAAATCTAAATATATAATATCATATGACTTGTCATTATCTACTGCTTCATATACCTCTGAGAAAAAACTAAGCAAATTAGTAAGGCAAGACCGTCCCTGAGTGAATCCATGCTGAGAAGAATTAATTAAGTTAAATGTTTCTAAGTGGTTTCTCATTTTCCTAGCAATAATTGACTCTAGTACCTTTCCTATGATTGAAGTGAGACTAATGGGACAGTAATTGGATGCAATTGAGTTATCACCTTTTTTGAAGATCGGAACTACATTTGCAAGCTTCCAAGCTTCTGGAACTATACCTGTTTCTAATGACTTGTTAAATAGAAATGTTAATAGGTAACTTAACTCATCTCTGCATTCTTTTAATACTCTAGCATATACCTCATCAGGACCAAGCGATTTATGAGGTTTCAGTCTGTCAATTTCCTTAAGCACATAATTTCTACTTATAGTAACCTACTTAACCTATTTTCTATACTGTCGCTATATACCTTACGGACTTCTGGAAACTGTGCCAAATTTTCATTAGTGAAAACTGAAAGATGTTTACAGTAAGACAGTTATGCGAGAAGTATTTAGAGAAGCATAAGGAGATATTTTGGGCTTTTATGGACTTGGAAAAAGCGTATGATCGTGTGGACCGTGAAGCAATGTGGAAGGTGTTAAGGATTTATGAAATAGGAGGACATTTGTTAGAAGCAGTTAAGAGTTTTTATGAAGGGAGCAGAGCATGTGTGAGAGTAGGAAATGGTGAGTTGAGTGAATGGTTTGAGGTAAAGGTAGGTTTGCGACAGGGTTGTGTAATGTCACCATGGCTGTTTAATATGTTTATGGATGGTGTGGTGAGGGAGGTGAAAATGAGAACTATGGGAAGAGGATTGGGTTTAGTAGGAAAGAATGGTAGAGATTGGGAGTTGAATCAGTTGCTGTTCGCTGATGACACAGCATTGGTGGCGGATTCTAATGAGAAACTGCAGCGGGTAGTCAAAGAGTTTGGTGTGGTTTGTGGAAGGAGGAAACTGAAGGTGAACGTCAATAAAAGTAAAGTAATGGTGTGTAATAGGGGAGAGCATAGGGTGAATCTAGATGTGAGGCTGGATGGGGAAATATTGGAACAAGTAGAGTGTTTTAAATATCTAGGAGGAACGATAAGTAGGAGTGGAGGTATAGAAATGGAGGTAAAACAGAGAGTGTGTGAAGGAAGGAAGGTTTTCGGAGCAATGGGAAGTATGTGGAAGACGAGAAATCTCGGAGTGAAAGTAAAAAGTGCACTGTATCAAGGAATTGTTGTGCCAACGGTGATGTATGGGGCTGAGACATGGGCTCTGAAGAAAAAGGAGAAAAGAGGGCTGGATGTGATGGAGATGAGCTGCTTGAGGAGTATGTGTGGAGTTACTCGTAGAGACAGATTGAGGAATGAAGAGATACGTAGGAGAGTGGGGCAGCAGGAACATTTGTCAGCCAGAGTGGACAGAAGGGTGCTGAGCTGGTATGGTCATGTTGAACGAATGGGAGATAAAAGGCTTACAAAGAGAATATGTGAGTCAGGTACAAGGGGAGATAGAAGGGCAGGAAGACCCCCATTGAGATGGAGAGACTGTGTAAGAAAAGCTTTGGATGATAGAGGAATGACTATAGATCAGGCAGGGGAAGTGGTGGTGGACAGGAGTGAATGGAGAATGCTTGTGAATAGTTGAGTGAACACGTGGTCATTTGGAGTAAGGGGTCGGGCTCAAGTTGGACTAGATAATAGTCCATCAGGCGCCTGGCCCGGGGAGACGATTAATATGAAGGGTGCGCCTGGAAGTGTGGTGGGAGGGCTTGTGGCTTTGGCTCCGCTGCATGTCTGCCTGCCGAGATCGGAACCTCTCTGGGTGGTCGGGGGCCGGGGGAGTGCTGGAGCGACCTTGGTGACCCTGGTCTCTAGGTCTTCTCCTGGGTGACCTGGATGTGTGTGAGTTTGTGCTTTTTATCTGTGTTTATTCGTTGTTTTTATGTTGTTTTTGTGTTTTCCCTGTTCTTGCTCTGTCTTGAGTCGGCTATCCCCAAAATGGGGATTGGGCCTGAGCATATAGATAGATAGATAGATAGAAAACGGAAAGAAATTGACTATTTAATGTACTGCACATTTCTAAATAATTTTCTGTCATTTCTCCTATCGAAGTTTTAAGGGGACCAATTACATCTCTAACCTTGGATTTATATAGTTGGTAAAAAGCTTTAGGATTATTTTTTGAGTCATTGGCAACCTTAATTTCATAATTTCTTTTTTCTTTCCTAATATCCTTTTTTACCTGTCGTGATAGATTCTGATAGTAAGCAAGTAGGTGAATTTTGCCTTTCTTAATTTTTCTATATATTCCTCTCTTTTTTCCTAGAAGATCTAATAGTCTATTATTCATCCATTTGGGTTGGTTCTGTGTTGATCTAAATTTTCTTTTGGGGATATATTTATTTTGCGCATTGAATACTGACTAGATAAAATTATCGTATGTATCTACCAAGTTTGACGTCTCTTCCTGACTTAAGATGACAGGTGCCTGAGAAGGGGTACACTCATTTGGACACCTGGATCGACTTAATTTGTTTTGACCATAGGGTCCGCTAATAGGGCTCTTCTTAACCCACCATAATTGTTTTTTCTGAAGTCAGGTATTAATGTTGTATTCTCTCTGGTATTACCTTTCCATTGTATATTAAAATACACAGAATTGTGATCACTATTTCCAAGGTGGTCCCCGATTTCTACACTATTTATCATATGTTCATTGTTACTGAAAACTAAATCGAGAATATTATCACCTCTAGTCGGCGTATCTATGAATTGAGATAAAAACTATCTTGTACTACCTCAATAAACTCCTTTGAATCAGAGTCGCCTATTTGTTGCTGCCAATCTATATTAGGGAAATTAAAATCCCCCATAATGCACACGTTGCTAAGCCTTGATGCTATTTTAATTTCCTCCCATAATGATGTTCCGTCATTTCTACTCATATTTGGCGGTCTATACATAACTCCAATAACTAAAGTCTCACTACCTTCGTTAACTTCTACCCAAACACTTTCATTTTCATTATTTACTCTAATACCTGATTTAGTACAGCTTTTTAATGAACTCCTGACAAACACTGCTATACCGCCACCCCTCTTACTTGTTCGGTCATATTTAAACAAACTATATCCTGGTATATCAAACTCTGCTAAAAATGCCTGGTTTCTGTATTAATCCATGTTTCAGTTAGCGCTATTATGTCTATATTTTCTTTGCTAACCAGTGCTCTAAGTTCGTTCATTTTGTTACATAAACTCCTGCAATTTGTATAATAAACACTCAAACTATTACTTGTATTTGCAACTATTTTTCTATTGTTTTTAACTAATTTATTTTTACCTGTTGAACTACTGGACCTAGACGGAAAATCTACGCTATCAGAATGTTCGTTATTACTATCAATTTGATGTGGCTGGGATTCTATTTTACTTACACACCTATGGTTTATTAACCAAACCCCGCAACAAACTTGTCGAGTGAGCTGGCTAAGGTCGAAACTCCTAGTCGAGAGAGATGTACTCCATCCTGGGCATACAGTTCATCCTTACCGTAGAAGAGGGTCCAGTTATCCAGGAATGGAATAGTATTTGCCTTGCAATACTTCTCCAGCCGGCTATTTACACCAATAGCCCTGGAGGACCATTCCTTCCTTACCCCTCTTCTTGGTAGGATACTGTGTACCACAGGAACTCCACCCTTCTCCTTGATCCTCTCCAACATTTCCTGGTACGTGGTGAGCAACTCCTCAGTCCTGCATTTCCAAATGTCGTTGCTCCCTGCGTTGAGGAAGATGATGGGGTCCTCTCCACTCGCTTCCATGACACCATCTAGCTTTTCTGCCACCTTCTCGACTCCGGCACCAGGCAGACAGACAACTTTACCAACATGTGTGTTAGTAGCCCTACCAAGGTATTTAATCATTGAATCCCCTACAATTAAAATAGACTTAGCTGTTTTCTGTTGTCGGCGTGTAGCAGCAGTTGTAGCAGCAACAGCAGCAGACTTCCCCCCCTCCCCTCTCACTGCCTCGATGATCGCCACTTCCTCGCCATCACTCTCATCAGCCAAGGTGCTGAAGTTGTTGTGGGTCTTGAGTGGCTGCCTTTTCAGCTTGCAGGCCGTTGCACTGGTTGACACCACTTTCCAAGGGGCTTCACGATCCCTGGGAACACTTCCGGTAGCCTCACACTTCTTTTCCGCCATAGCTAGTCTCAAGGCCAAATTTTCATCTTTGAGACACTGAATCTCCTGCTCCACACTCTCCAGTCTTTCTTGCAAAGCAAGACAAAGCTGGAGAGTATGGGAGGAGACAGCAGACTCATCAACAACAGCCATCACTAAGAAAGTTCACTAGGACCTCACTAAGGGTAAACCGGTTCACTAGCGGTCACTGGGGACGTCCGCACAGGTCAGGGGTCAGAGGGCATGTTTAGTTAGGCATTTTGGAGGGGTTACCATTTTGTCTGTACACATTCACGGTGTCTCCCTACCTTTTACTTGGTTGTCTGCTGGGCTATTTAATGCTAGACTGGGGTGAGGCCATTGTTGTTGTGATTTCCGATGTGTACCAGGTTTTGTTGAACCTGTACAATCGCAACGGATACGTGGGAAGCCTAGGTGGTCTTTTTGACTGTGTACCTTGTGAGCTTAGCACTGTGTTGCGAGTGAGGGCTTTTGCCTCTGCCACCCAACACTGTGCTAATTCGTTTTGCTTTGACTTTGAGAGGGTCGCCAGGAGAGAGCCAGATACTAGCGATCTGGATTTCTCAAGAGAGCACCCCGTCATTTAACGTAATTAGGCCGTACAGTCTTAAGAACCTCGCTAGGCTACGAGCCGCTTGCTCAGCCATTGTTTCCTAGCCTACTACATCCCAGCTAGACTTTATTCGCCTAGCAGACACCCGTTTAAGATTATAAGCTCTTATGTTATGTATGCAGCATTTTTATTCACGTTGATTGTAAGCCTTTGTTGTTGTTAAGTTGCACAACCCGAGCAGGCTTTTGTGTTGTCTGAGGAAGTACTTCTTTTGTTGTTGGAGATAATACTATTGCGCATTTATCATTTTTCCCGTGCCAGTTAACACTGTATGTCCATACACTTGTCATATCTTGTTCCTGCTTTATATAACAGTTCAAAATCCGATTCGATCATCTTAAGCAGCATCAGACTTTCTTCAGAAGATTCCTGCTCGATGCTTTAGGACTTTCGTTCACTTTCTTTAATATAGGAGTGACAGATTATTATTATAAGAACATAAGAACATAAGAAAATGGGAGTCTGCAGAAAGCCGATTGGCCTAAGCAAGGCAGATCCCTGTCCCACACAACCCCAATTCATTACAAAGCCCAATTATAGGCTCCACACTCTAATACCCTGAGGATCATCTTACCAAAACGGTTAGAGATTAACGCAGGATTATGGAGGTCTGCAGAGCGCTGATTGGCCCAACCCGGCTGATCCCCCTTCACACCCAACCCTTCTCGTCCATATGCTTATCCAATTTTATCTTAAAGCTCCCTACAGTTTTAGATCCCACTATAGCACTTGGTATTCCATTCCACCCGTCTACAACTCTGTTACCAAACCAATACTTGCCTATATCTTTTCTGAAACGAAATTTATCTAATTTGAAACCATTGGTACGAGTTCTTTCGCTATCACTGAGCTTTAGTACATTTGCCATGTCCCCTTTGTTAATCCCACTAACCCACTTGAACACCTCTATCATATCCCCTCTAACTCTGCGTCTCTCTAACGAATGTAAAGCTAATTTCTTCAACCTTTCTTCATACGAAAGATTTCTAATATTATGGATCATTTTTGTCATTCTACGCTGTACTCTCTCCAATGAATCTATGTCCATTCTGTAATAAGGACACCAAAATTGGACAGCATAATCCATATGGGGTCTCACTAATGACAAGTAAAGTTTTAAGATAACATCAGCAGTTCTGTTACTCACACTCCTAGAGATGAACCCGAGAATCCTGTTTGCCTTATTACGAACGCTTATACACTGTTTTCTAGGCTTCAAATCATTGCTAACAAACACACCTAGATCTTTCTCGCAGTCTGAATTTTCTAATTCTAAATTAGCTAGTTTATATTTAACATTTGTTTGCATCTTCCCTATCTTTAATACCTTGCATTTGTCAATGTTAAACTTCATCTGCCAATTTACTGACCATTCATGTAAGGTATCTAGATCCCTTTGGAGGCACTCTATATCGCTATCTGAATCAATTGATCTCCCTATTTTAGTATCGTCTGCGAATTTACTTATCCTACTAGTTATACCTAAATCTAGGTCATTTATGTATATAAGAAACAACAGGGGACCTAATGCCGATCCCTGGGGGACACCACTTTTGACTGCTCCCCATTCTGACTTGGTACCATTTATGCTGACTCTCTGCTTCCTACCAATTAGCCATGACCTAATCCATCCTAACAACGCCCCACCTATTCCATGTGCCTCAACCTTTCTCATCAATCTCTCATGAGGGACTCTGTCGAAAGCTTTACTGAAATCTAAATATATAATATCATATGACTTGTCATTATCTACTGCTTCATATACCTCTGAGAAAAAACTAAGCAAATTAGTAAGGCAAGACCGTCCCTGAGTGAATCCATGCTGAGAAGAATTGATTAAGTTAAATGTTTCTAAGTGGTTTCTCATTTTCCTAGCAATAATTGACTCTAGTAGTTTTCCTATGATTGAAGTGAGACTAATGGGACGGTAATTGGATGCTATTGATTTATCACCTTTTTTGAAGATCGGAACTACATTTGCAAGCTTCCAAGCTTCTGGAACTATACCTGTTTCTAATGACTTGTTAAATAGAAATGTTAATGGATAACTTAACTCATCTCTGCATTCTTTTAATACTCTAGCATATACCTCATCGGGACCAGGCGATTTATGAGGTTTCAGTCTGTCAATTTCCTTAACCACATCATTTCTACTTATAGTAACCGTACTTAACCTATTTTCTATACTATCGCTGTATACCTTACGGACTTCTGGAAACTGTGCCAAATTTTCATTAGTGAAAACGGAAAGAAATTGACTATTTAATGTACTGCACATTTCTAAATCACTTTCTGTCAATTTTCCTATCGAAGTTTTAAGGGGACCAATTACATCTCTAACCTTGGATTTATATAGTTGGTAAAAAGCTTTAGGATTATTTTTTGAATCATTGGCAACCTTAATTTCATAATTTCTTTTTTCTTTACTAATATCCTTTTTTACCTGTCGTGATAGATTCTGATAGTAAGCAAGTAGGTGAATTTCGCCTTTTTTAATTTTTCTATATATTCCTCTCTTTTTCCTAGAAGATCTAATAGTCTATTATTCATCCATTTGGGTTGGTTCTGTGTTGATCTAAATTTTCTTTTGGGGATATATTTATTTTGCGCATTGAATACTGACTTGATAAAATTATCGTATGTATCTACCAAGTTTGACGTCTCCTCCTGACTTAAGATGACAGGTGCCTGAGAAAGGATACACACATTTGGACACCTGGATCGACTTAATTTTTTGACCATAGGGTCCGCTAACAGGGCTTCTCTTAACCCACCATAATTGGCTTTTCTGAAGTCAGGTATTAATGTTGTATTCTCTCTGATATTACCTTTCCATTGTATATTAAAATACACAGAATTGTGATCACTATTTCCTAGGTGGTCCCCGATTTCTACACTATTTATCATATGTTCATTGTTACTGAAAACTAAATCGAGAATATTATCACCTCTAGTCGGCGTATCTATGAATTGAGATAAAAAACTATCTTGTACTACCTCAATAAACTCCTTTGAATCAGAGTCGCCTATTTGTTGCTGCCAATCTATATTAGGGAAATTAAAATCCCCCATAATGCACACGTTGCTAAGCCTTGATGCTATTTTAATTTCCTCCCATAATGATGTTCCGTCATTTCTACTCATATTTGGCGGTCTATACATAACTCCAATAACTAAAGTCTCACTACCTTCGTTAACTTCTACCCAAACACTTTCATTTTCATTATTTACTCTAATACCTGATTTAGTACAGCTTTTTAATGAACTCCTGACAAACACTGCTATACCGCCACCCCTCTTACTTGTTCGGTCATATTTAAACAAACTATATCCTGGTATATCAAACTCTGCTAAAAAATGCCTGGTTTCTGTATTAATCCATGTTTCAGTTAGCGCTATTATGTCTATATTTTCTTTGCTAACCAGTGCTCTAAGTTCGTTCATTTTGTTACATAAACTCCTGCAATTTGTATAATAAACACTCAAACTATTACTTGTATTTGCAACTATTTTTCTATTGTTTTTAACTAATTTATTTTTACCTGTTGAACTACTGGACCTAGACGGAAAATCTACGCTATCAGAATGTTCGTTATTACTATCAATTTGATGTGGCTGGGATTCTATTTTACTTACACACCTATGGTTTATTAACCAAACCCCGCAACAAACTTGTCGAGTGAGCTGGCTAAGGTCGAAACTCCTAGTCGAGAGAGATGTACTCCATCCTGGGCATACAGTTCATCCTTACCGTAGAAGAGGGTCCAGTTATCCAGGAATGGAATAGTATTTGCCTTGCAATACTTCTCCAGCCGGCTATTTACACCAATAGCCCTGGAGGACCATTCCTTCCTTACCCCTCTTCTTGGTAGGATACTGTGTACCACAGGAACTCCACCCTTCTCCTTGATCCTCTCCAACATTTCCTGGTACGTGGTGAGCAACTCCTCAGTCCTGCATTTCCAAATGTCGTTGCTCCCTGCGTTGAGGAAGATGATGGGGTCCTCTCCACTCGCTTCCATGACACCATCTAGCTTTTCTGCCACCTTCTCGACTCCGGCACCAGGCAGACAGACAACTTTACCAACATGTGTGTTAGTAGCCCTACCAAGGTATTTAATCATTGAATCCCCTACAATTAAAATAGACTTAGCTGTTTTCTGTTGTCGGCGTGTAGCAGGAGTTGTAGCAGCAACAGCAGCAGACTTCCCCCCCTCCCCTCTCACTGCCTCGATGATCGCCACTTCCTCGCCATCACTCTCATCAGCCAAGGTGCTGAAGTTGTTGTGGGTCTTGAGTGGCTGCCTTTTCAGCTTGCAGGCCGTTGCACTGGTTGACACCACTTTCCAAGGGGCTTCACGATCCCTGGGAACACTTCCGGTAGCCTCACACTTCTTTTCCGCCATAGCTAGTCTCAAGGCCAAATTTTCATCTTTGAGACACTGAATCTCCTGCTCCACACTCTCCAGTCTTTCTTGCAAAGCAAGACAAAGCTGGAGAGTATGGGAGGAGACAGCAGACTCATCAACAACAGCCATCACTAAGAAAGTTCACTAGGACCTCACTAAGGGTAAACCGGTTCACTAGCGGTCACTGGGGACGTCCGCACAGGTCAGGGGTCAGAGGGCAACTCCTCTAGATTTAGAGTAACTTTAATTATACCTTCTTCTTGTTTGCATAAAATCATTCCAGTGATTTAATAAAGCTCTCTATCTTTTTTCTTGTATACATTATTAACGTAAATGTATGTTGTTGTGATCAGGCTGTATCAGAGATCATCAGCCTGTAGGTGTAGTGCATTTATACCGAGTTATAGGATACCCCGTTATCGCAGATTTAACTCTGGAGGGTATAGGTGTTTTTGTGCGCCGGCATTATAAGTTCGAGGGTTGGATCTAGTGTTACCGTTGTGGCTGTGTGCCTTTCTAGTCCAATGATTAAGAGCCCTTGTTTTATACGAGTCCCGGTCGTAACATATTGTTCTGCACTGAGGCCCTTGGGGGAGGTACAAGACTCTATTCCCACGATTTTACAATGCCCCCCTGTTCTATCCTCAATATGTTTAGCCAAATCATTTATTTTACTGGCTAACTCATTAACTACCGTATCACCAAAAATATAATTACCTCCGACTATCAAGAATGTGAGATCCGGACGAAACTGTACAAGATTATCGAAGGCTGGCGAATTACGGATTGAATCAACTGTGGCCCGACTTTGTGCCAGAAACTTCAGCTGGAAGCCTTCACGGAGTATAGGAGATGGCGTATGAGTGTCCAATCACCGCAACTTTAGGTAACGGTTGTTTATCATGCGATGGTGACGGCTCAAAATTCTCGCCAATACAGCCCCAACACCTTATCTTAGAACGTCAGCTTGGTAACAAGTGAAGCTAGGCATGCGCAATCATTCTCGATGCTGCTAACGTTCCTCATATTACTTTAATTACTATATTAAATAGTACTTAATACTTATGGAATACTATATTCTCGAATTAACTCTTTATAGAATAAATGTACACCATAGCCTATACCTTAATTACCCCTTATATATTATTCATCTGATATACAAACCCAATTAACTTTACATGATACTTTGTGTATATACAGAATTATAGATCCCATTTTTAACCAATCCCAACTGGAAATAGAAAGGTCTATCGTGGAGACTGGTAAGTCACGATACAGACAGACAGATACATATACAGACAGGCATATACATATACAGACAGGCAGATACATATACGGACAGACAGATACATATACAGACAGTCAGATACATATACAGACAGACAGATACATATACAGGCAGGCAGATGCATATACAGACAGGCAGATTCATATACAGGCAGCCAGATACATACAGACAGACAGATACATATACAGACAGGCAGATTCATATACAGGCAGGCAGATACATATACTGACAGGCAAATACATATACAGACAGGCAGATACATATACAGACAGGCAAATACATATACAGACAGACAGATACATATACAGACAGACATATACATATACAGACAGACAGATACATATACAGACAGGCAGATACATATACAGACAGGCAGATACATATACAGACAGACAGATACATATACAGACAGACAGATACATATACAGACAGACAGATACATATACAGACAGGCAGATACATACTAAGGCAGGCAAATACATATACAGACAGGCAGATACATATACAGACATATACATATACAGACAGATACATATACAGACAGACAGATACATATACAGACAGGCAAATACATATACAGTAAACATATAAATAGACAGCCGTCTGCATACATGTACACATAGAATTACACAGACAGTCACACAGACAAAGGAAGGCATGCAGATTCCAGATTGAAAGTCAGATAAACAGACAGACAGACAAACACATAAACAAATATATGCATACATGGAAAAACACAGACAGATATATGCACAGACAGACGGACACATAAAGAGAGAGAACCAAGCTCATTGGCATACATACACATAAACAGACACACTCATGTAGACAGGCGCATTAAGGGGGGTCATCTGCATTTGTTTCTCTTTCTCTCATTTTCTCTCTTTCTCTGGCTTGTATCCATTCGTCCCCATTCAGCCAACGGTTTTAAGACGTTTATCCCCATCCAGGTGTCGATTTCTTCCTGGCGAGCGATAGCAAGCCATAATTGTATGGAGAAATCCGGCTTCACCGGAGACATTTTTCAATCGAAAAATGTACATATTTAGTTTGCAGTCAGAATAAAAAAATATATATATATGCTGGCTCGCAAATGCTCGCCAGGAAAATATTGACACTGTAATGTCAATATTGTGAGAAAGATCTAGGTGTGTTTGTTAGCAATGATTTGAAGCCTAGACAACAGTGTATAAGCGTTCGAAACAAGGCAAACAGGATTCTCGGGTTCATCTCAAGGAGTGTGAGTAACAGAACTGCTGATGTTATCTTAAAACTTTACTTTACTTGTCATTAGTGAGACCCCATATGGATTATGTTGTTCAATTTTGGTGTCCTTATTACAGAATGGACATAGATTCATTGGAGAGAGTACAACGTAGAATGACAAAAATGATCCATAATATTAGAAATTTTCCGTATAAAGAAAGGTTGAAGAAATTAGGCTTACATTCGTTAGAGAGACGCAGAGTTAGAGGGGATATGATAGAGGTGTTCAAGTGGGTTAGTGGGATTAACAAAGGGGACATGACAAATGTACTAAAGCTCAGTGATAGCGAAAGAACTCGTACCAATGGTTTCAAATTAGATAAATTTCGTTTCAGAAAAGATATAGGCAAATATTGGTTTGGTAACAGAGTTGTAGATGGGTGGAATGGACTACCAAGTGCTATAGTGGGATTAAAAACGATAGGGAGCTTTAAGATAAAATTGGATAAGCATATGGACGAGAAGGGTTGGGTGTGAAGGGGGATCAGCAGGGTTGGGCCAATCAGCGCTCTGCAGACCCCCGTAATCCTGCGTTAATCTCTAACCGTTTTGGTAAGATGATCCTCAGGGTATTAGAGTGTTGAGCCTATAATTGGGCTTTGTAATTGGGGTTGTGTGGGACAGGGATCTGCCTTGCTTAGGCCAATCGGCTTTCTGCAGACTCCCATTTTCTTATGTTCTTATGTTCTTATGTAATGGGGGTAAGCGTCTTAAAACACTTGGATGAATGGGGCCGAATGGATACAAGCCAAAGCGAGAGGAAGAGAAAGAGAAAAAAAGCGAGGTGGGCTCCCTTAACAGACAGACACGTAAACCGATAAACACATGATGAATGACAGACAAAGACAGACAGGCACGTAAACATAAGTTGCCTCAAGGAGACATACAGACACACAGGTAAACATACTCATAGACAAACAGACACAAAGGCAGAGACAGACAATCACATTATCATACATACACAGACAAGTTCACGGAGGCAGACATACATATAGCCTTATAAACACATAAACAGACACAAAGGCAGAGACAGACAATCACTTTATCATACATACACAGACAGGTTCACGGAGGCAGACATACATATAGCCTTATAAACACATACACAGACAAACAGACACAAAGGCAGAGACAGACAATCACTTTATCATACATATACAGACAGGTTCACGGAGGCAGACATACATATAGTCTTATAAACACATACACAGACAAACAGACACAAAGGCAGAGACAGACAATCACTTTATCATACATATACAGACAGGTTCACGGAGGCAGACATACATATAGCCTTATAAACACATACACAGACAAACAGACACAAAGGCAGAGACAGACAATCACTTTATCATACATAATTATACAGACAGGTTCACGGAGGCAGACATACATATAGTCTTATAAACACATACACAGACAAACAGACACAAAGGCAGAGACAGACAATCACTTTATCATACATATACAGACAGGTGCATGGAGGCAGACATATATATAGCCTTATAAACACATACACAGACAGACACAACACAGACTCACTCATAAACATATATAGACGTACAGACAAATGGAGACAGACAAGCAGTAATATGGATATCTAGAGAGGCACTCGGTAGAGCGCATACCACCGCTTATGCCAGGAATATCATAGGCCTAAATATTCTTCTGGTTCTGGGTTACAAGATATGATCCGGATCACTTCCTAACTTGAATAATTTCTTCCTTGGTTCATATCATATTTGCCCAACAAATTTAGGGAACATCGATTCATAACTTTGTGAGATGGTATGTTTATAAACAAACAAACAAACGGACTGACAAACTTATTATGTACAGATCGCCTCCTAAACTAAAATATTTCTTCCTTGGCACATTTCGTATTTGCTCACCAAATTTCGTGAAAATCGGTCGATAAATGTGTGAGATATATTGCTTACTGACAAACAAACAGACAGAGAAACAAACGGAGATGAACACATAACCTCCGACCAACTTCATTGACAGATAAACACACAAACACATAAAAGGAAATCCGCACAGACTATCAGGCGGACACAAACAGATATGCAAATACATTGATATAGACATACAAATACATGGACAATAACTTATATGGACAGACAAGCTTAATTACAGCCAGATCGGCCCATAAACAGACACACAGGCAAAAAGGCAGACACAAGGACAGACATACATACAAATACACAGACAAACTAGAGGGGCGCTCGGGAAAACTGTTAACTCCGCCTACGCTGCCAGAGGTATGCGCTCTACTGATCGCCTCCTAAATGGAATAACTTCTTCCTTGGGGCATATCCTATCTGCCCATCAGGTTTCGTGAACATCGGTTCATAACTTTGTGAGCTGCGTACGCTGGCGGAGGTATGAGCTCTATTAATCACTTCCTAAAATTCACCACTTCTTCCTTAGGTCATAATACAATCTGTTCTACCCACCGAATTTAATGAGCATCGATTCATAACTTTTTGAGATATCTTGTTTACAGAAAAACAGACAAACAGTCGCAAAAACATAGCCTTCGTTGGCGGATATAAAAATAACACACATCGGCAGACAGACACAGATTAATGCAAGGTCAGAGATGGAAAGACACATGGGCACTGGAAGACACGTCGACAGCCAGAAAAAACACCTAGACACAAACTCAGACACATGGGCAGATGAACAGACCCATAACACAGACTTACAGACACAAGAGATGAAAGATAAACATTTTACTGCAGACATGTACACACAAAGGCTGAAAGACACATATGTAGACCATAAGAGAGACATGTACACATAAACAGACACATAGCCAGGCATATAGAAATAAAACTATAGGGTCTTCAGAATGAAAATATTGGACAGCTTTTTACCAAGACCTCAATCATAACGTTGATAGATAGCGTTTGTGATAGCTTGTACATGAACTCAATGTTTCAATGGAGCTTGAACACCAAAGTTGTATTAAGGGGAGATGGGTCGATTTTCTGGTCCCCTTTCTCCCTCGTGTTGAGCCCCATTTGTTTTGAGATTATAAGACGTTCGGCCCATCAGTTTGGCGATATTAACACCTTTCGCGCCATTGTCAATTTTAAGACCTTTCGTGTCATATAAGTGTCGATTTTTCCTGGCGAGCGATACCAAGCCTGAAATATTTAGAGGAACTGGCCTTCGGACGAGACATTTTTCTACCGAAAAATGTACAAATTTATCTTGAAGGGGGGTCTAGGTGGTGTTTTTCTAAGTTTGATGGAGGTCTAACGAGGAACCTGAGAAATAAATTAATAAATTAATTGACCCCCAAAACGGCCCATCTCCCCTTAACACATATTTGCCTAAAAATAGTTTGGTATTGACAAAGGTTCGTAATGATATTAGCAGACTACAGTATACGAGAAGTTTGTCCAATATCAGTGTACTGAAGGGTCTGTAGGGTCAGTATGCTGGTGGCTGACATAAACAAGTGTGATCTATCCTCGGCTCGGAACTCCCCCCCCCCCCCCCGTCTCTCTCTCTCTCGCGCCCATGAAATCAGAGGGGATCGAAACAGTCTCAGTAAAACTATATTTAAAAGAAGGGACCCTTAATATCGTTAACGTATATATATCACAAAACTGTTTTCATGCCAGTGCTCTGCCTGATAGTTTGTATAATGGGGTTACTCTTGTCGCTGGGGACTTAAACGCTAGATATAATGAATTTGAATTCGACGGGAAAATAAATACGAATGGTAGAAGATTTTATCAATTTGTACAAGATTACCAAGACATTAAATTACTAGGATCGGAAGAAGCAACCCATATTAAGGGAGGGAGACTCGACTACGCTTTTATACTAAATGGACAAGGGCTGGATGGAAGCTGCGTAGTAGAGACTGAACTACTCAGTGATCATTTTGCTCTTGATATTAAAATTCCACTAGGGAAACTAGCTTTCGGGGCCAATAGAAAAAAATAAGGCTTCCAAAAGACGATATACAAAACTTTATTGAATATATTAAAAAATGGTACAGTAATTATCATCCTACATCAATTGAATCTTTCTATGATGACATGATTAAAGTTATAGAAACCTCATTAAGCCGTAATGTTCAGACGACAAAGAAAAGAAAACGGCCGAACAATAATAAATATGCCCACGATAAAGTCCTCCAAGGTTGGAACAAAATGCTCAAGGTCGCGCATAGAAAATGGGTAAACGATGGAAGGGAGGACGAAGCAAAAAACACGTTGCTGGAGACAGCAAAAATTTGCGGGGAGGCTAGACAAGAAGTTAGAAGGGAGTATTGGACGAATTTTACAAATAATATCGGAAATAGTAAAAATATAGGTGATATTTGGAAAGAGGTTAAAAAAGTTAAAGGAAAGAAAATCGATAATGTGGCACACCCGACTCCTGAAAAATTCGCTAACGAGCTAATGAAGAAATGGTCACTCGCGTCAAGCAAAGACAGTATACCTCAGGAAATCAAAGAGGCAGTAAATAAATGGGAAGGGGACAGGAGAGAAGTAATTATGAACGCTTTAAATACAGGGGATAACACTGATGTAATGTTTACTAGGGATGAACTACTTCGAGCTATTAAACATGGGAAATGTACAGCCCCTGGGGAGGACGGAGTAATCTATGATATACTAAACTGTCTGGCAAGCATTGATAATGGTCCACTACTTGATCTATTCAATATGAGTTATCAAGAGGGTCGATTACCCCGAGCATGGAAAACTGCTATCATTATTCCTATCCCTAAGCCTGGAGGAGGATTTAGGCCAGTCTCTTTAACATCTTGTTTTTGCAAAATGATGGAAAGAATGCTTTTAGAAAGATTGCAATATGTTATAGGAGGTAAATTAAGTAATAATTTATATGGGTTCATCAAAGGTAAAGGAACTACTGATGCCGTCATCAAGTGCCTATCACACGATGCTGACTACTGCAGGGCATTTGTCGATCTCAAGGGTGCATTCGATAAAGCCAACGGAGAAATTATACTGCATGAACTAGCAGGTATGGGGGTGTCAGGAAGGATGCTTCATTGGATAGGAGACTATTTACATGGCCGAAGGGCTAAAGTCTCTTATCAAGGAGCATTGTCTGAAGAAGGTAGTTTGGATTTAGGGACACCACAGGGTGGGGTACTAAGTCGAATGTTGTTCAATGTACTATTGAATAGACTTGCAAGTCTAAAATTAGCCGATGGGGTTAAAATTAGAATTTATGCAGACGATATTATGCTACAAAGCAAAACGGTTGATAAAATGCAACAGGCGCTGACTAAATTTGGGAAGTTAACACAGGAACTAGGATTAATAGTAAATGAAGATAAAACAAAATTTCAATGTCGAGCAAGAACTGACAAGCAACTAACAATAAATAACATGAATATAGAAAGAGTAAATAGTTATAAGTACTTGGGAATGTATGTGGGTTATACAGCAGAAGCTAAAGAAGCTGAGGTGAATTATATAACTACACAATGTAAGGCACGAATGCAACCCTTGAGAGCCTTAGCTTGGAGTGGTAACGGTGTCGGTGTTCCTGTACTAAAAATTATGTACATTAGTACTATTAGGTCAGTCATTGAATATGCCAGTCCTGTCCTGTTTTGCCTTGATGAAGGAAGGTTCGATAAACTTGAAAAAATACAAAACGAGGCTATGAGAATTATTTTAAACTGCCCAAAAAATGCAATGATTGATGCAATGAAGCTTGAAACAATGCTACCGAGCATTAAACATAGAGTAGAACAAACTAATATTGTAGCAGCAATTAGACATGTAAGATTAAAAGGTGGCAACGAACTACTGAAAGACATAAAGGACTGCATGAATAATACTCGCACCTTCTGGAGACAAGGCAAAAAAGGATATATGAAACATTTGGTGAACAAAATACAACATTATGATTTAATAAACAACTGTATTAATTACGAAAATGAACAACCTGTCCCACCATGGGAGGAGAAAGACGTAATTTTAGATATTATGCCATTACAAAAGAAAAAGAACATGTATAATACAATAGAATTAAGAAACATTTATGAAGAGAGAATAAACAAAATGTACACTGGTAAAGTAGAACATGTTTATTGTGACGGGTCGGTAATGGAAAATGGTAGGGCAGGTTGTGGGATTTTAATTAGAGATTACATGCAAGACTCCAACATGTGGCTAGAAACAGAATATAATTATAGGCTAAGCGATAATATATCATCAACTCAGGCTGAATTGTATGCGATATTATATGGACTTAAAGAAATCGAAGGAGGAGAAGGGGATGTAAGCTTCTTTGTTGACAGCAGAGGAGCTCTGGACTCCCTAAACTGTAAAACACCAGTATACGAAAATATTGTTATCCAATGCCGGAATATTGTACATCAACTCCAATTAAAAGGGAGAAAAATTGTGTTTTCATGGATACCATCACATACAGGGATTACCTATAATGAAAAAAGTTGATATAATAGCTAAAAATGCTACTGAAAAATTGGAAATTGATGTACAATGTACCCTATCTTTGAAACAGGTAAAAAACAAAATAAAGAAATGTCAAGAAGTAAAAGAAGCTAGAGATATCGAGTGTAAGTATATAGCCAGGCCTAGTGCCACCATGCATCATTACAGAGAGGTGGTAGATAAAACTAAATTCAATTATGGGAATGTTACAAGTAAGTGGAAAGATTCTGTATGTACTAGGTTAAGACTAGGCTACAAATATTACTGGGAATTAGGCATTAATACTGCAGAGAAGGATAGGAGTTGTAGGCTGTGCAATAGGTCAAGATCTCACACCCTTCAACATTATATACTGCAATGTATAACTAATAAAATATAGAAATAATACAATTGAAAATGTAACTAAACAGATAATATGGATGTTCAACAGTGGAACTATGTACAACCTTTTAAAAGAATGTAAAATTATAAAACATATAATTTGATGTGTAGCTATGCTCTTCAACTAAACACATGTACATTCTAGTGGTGCCTTACAGGCCACCCTGGGTCAGCGAACCTACGCTCCCTAACCGTACAGCTGTATTGTCCTCAATATTCTCGGCTAATGGCTTGATGTACAAGTACCTCCGGATATGCGGCACATCCCTCCCGGAGGACTACTTGCACCTTCCCTCCGAATATTATTTTATGGAAATAAAATAATATGAATCTGAATCTGAATCTGTATGGCTGTATGTTTTGGGTGCTGGGGTCTGGTGACTGGGTCACGACGGTTAGGGTCCCTCTAGGATGTTTAAGGAGGGATTAACACGGTCGGGGCTCAGTTGGGGGTCTTGTGGGACAGCATGCGTGTTTAAAAACAAAACACAATCTGATCAAGGTCTATAACGGGGACTCATGTATTTTAGACATGTCTTTATTATAATACTGTATATACTAAACTTAGGTAGTGTTAAAAATTATCTTCAATATCAATGTATTACTCATCTAACTATATATGTAATGACATAGTTTAAGCTAGAAATAGGGTGAAGATTGCGTTTGCACCTTCGCCCTTTTGAGATAATGTAACTATGATACTTGTGTAACATTTGTACTTTTCTCAATAAAACAATCAAATCAAATCAAATCTCTCTCTCTCTCTCTCCTATTCAATGGTTCCTTTATAATACTTCTTTCGTATTCTATGTCTTCGTGTTCTTTCCTCTCTGTAATAATATTGATACCAGCCAGCACTTTGAATTCCCATATTTGTTTCCTTAATGTAGTTTATGAGCTATTGATCATCTGTAGTTAAACGAATAGCCTATTTTGCATTTATTCGTTCTGTATTCTTAGCTTCTATGATTACTGATCGGTATTATTATCTTTGATAAATATACCCATTGTGGTCCTATGCAAATTATTAAAGGTTTATGTTAATGTCGAAAAGACACTATTCATTGCGACAAACAAATCGAACAACTTTTCACCCTAACCTAAAAGTGTGAGTTGATATAGTATTGTAAAATACCCTACATGTTAAACATATTCATATTAAACATCAACGTATTCTAATTAAACATATTGGCCTACACAACATCTCTACTGATTGTGTTTTGTAATATCAAAGACGCAAAATGTGGCTGTTGTCCAGTCTCTGTCTACTGAAAGGTCACACAAGCGTTTTCTGCCAAATTTCTATATATACATTTTTGTTTTAGGCAGCATTTTGGGTGTCTGCACTGGTTATAAAAATAACCTGAAGGTAAATATTTGTTCGTGGTTTAAAACTGTTAGAAGTTTAATTTCAATGCTGTCAGAAACAAATTATCTGAAATTAATAGTCAGAAAAAAGTGCTTGTGTCTCAATATTAATGCTGACTTTCCTTCTCTCACTTTCTAAATTATTTAGCCTTTGTATGTTTGTGTTTCAATTCACGTCTACACTGTTCATATTCTCTAAAATGTTTACGCAATGGTAATAGTCTCGATTTATTTATTTTCTCAGCGGTAAGATTAGTATGTGTTTGGATGTATAAATATACGGAAGTGTATATAAATAGATATATGGCTATATATGAATTAATAGCTGTGTGGATATGCCTAGGATGTCACGAGAGATCTTCAGATACTTCAAAAACTTAATGATTGTCATGTTAAGTAAAACAATGTTTCAGACATAGTTTGCTTTAGCTATGACCCCTTAAAGGGTGACAGGTCAGTTGAACCAGTGCCACTTCAACCAGTGCCACTTTAACCAGTGCTAACTCAACCAGTGGCCACTTCAACCAGTGACCATTTCAACCAGTGACCATTTTAACCAGTAGGTTAGGTTAGGTTAGGATAGGTTAGGTTACTGGTTAAAATGGTCACTGGTTGAAATGGTCACTGGTTGAAGTGGCCACTGGTTGAGTTAGCACTGGTTAAAGTGGCACTGGTTGAAGTGGCACTGGTTCAACTGACATGGAACCAACTTAAAGGCATAATATGTTAGTGTCTTGTCATAGTTAACTCTGTTTTCCATTTATAGGAAATGGATAGGCTAAAAGTATGAGTATCGTAGAATGCAGTATTGTATCACGATATATAAAAGACACAGTATAGGTTCCTTCATCATCCCGTAGCATTGAGTTGAATATAACAAACAAAACACAAAACTTAATGTTTAATGCATCGCCACGGGAAGATGAATTAAACTACAGAAGGGTTTATGATGTTTATTTTAAGGATTTATACCACTACTTAGAATTTTACTATCTCATTCACCCTGAGGGAAAAGTGAGTTAATATTGTCAAAACACATACAACTAACTGGCACTATGGTGTCCCGAGTTCGAATCCCGGGAGGACCATATGCTTTGATTAGTTTATTCAATTGCATTGGGGTTTGTAATTGATATTTAATGTTAAGAACGCGGTGTTACTTAATAGAGAGGGAATTTCAAACCGTTTAACCAATTTATCATCAAAACTAAATGTAAAGGGTAAACAAGATATGTAGTGTATGATGAAGCATGTAAAACATCAAGAAGACACACACACACACACACACACAAACACATTGTATCTACGTTGAACTTAATGGCTATGATTATAACGTCATACATTAGACACCAAAGCGACAATGAACATACATTAATTGTTATTATCTATAAATGTCTACATGTTATCAATAGTGAATCCATGTGGAAATATGGTGCCAGTACAACGTCAATGATCTGACGTCAAAGCGACAGTGATATGAAATGAAGGTTGTTGGTATAGCACAACACTATCATGATAACAACATATAATGCGAGTTGAACAAAAACAAACGACTTGTATCAATGTCCCTTTACAGAAATAATATCAACTTTGAAATAAAGTCTCAACTAAAATTTTACGTGATTTGAAAGACAATGGAAACCAGGCAGCTATTCAATATCGCCCAAGTAACTTTGAATCCATGTTGAATTTACATATTCTAACGTCAGGATCCCATTTCACCTAAGTTTTGACATCGACGCTATATACAGTATATATACAGTATATATGCAGTATACGATCGTTTAATTAAACATAAACAATACAATCGGGGCATCAGGCTACAGGAGGGGTTACACTAAATTATACATCCATATTAAAAAAAACAAAAACAAAAAACATATAATTATATATTATCAAATCACAATGAATGAGTTACCTTGTTGATTGGACTGGTCGTGGTTTAAGTTGTCGCGGGTGACCAGCTGGTTGGTGGCAGGCTGGCCCAACGAGTCCCTGTTGGGCCATGATGATGTTATGTCACCGCCGGTGGACTTAACATAAACCATTGTCCACAGTATTACCGTGGAGGATGCCACCGTCACCCACGTCGACCACATGATGTCTTCTGAAAGGTGGAGATGTACGATATCACGAGAGAGACATTTACTGTGTAGCGACGCGCGCACCAATTGTGACTCTCAGGCAAGGGGAAGCGTTGTATATACCAGATGAACCAGAGCAAGGTCATCCTTACTGTTTATTATCTTTAGCGAGCCCACAACCGAGCCCCTCTCCGGCCCCTTCTCTCTCTCTCTCTCTCTCTCTCTCTCTCTCTCTCTCTCTCTCTCTCTCTCTCTCTCTCTCTCTCTCTCTCTCTCTCTGTATCACACACACGGATATAAGAATAAGGAATGTTTACAAAGTAAACCTTATCCGGCAGCTGCCATTGCTACTGCCGCCATCTCATCCATAAAATTATCTGAACTAATTAATAATGTTCTCCACCATCCTTGATCGTCCATTTAGTTCTTGATTAACAATTCTGCTCCCATATTTTCCACTGTATTGTTTAACCCTCTCTAATCCGTAGTATTATGCTAGATCACCCATTTGGATCTCTTATTTTGGAGATTTTCAGATGTTTCGTGCCATTCAGGTGTTGTACCAGGTCAGTACCTGCCTGACCTTTGCTGAGTGAGGACCTGTCCCTAGTGACTCCCAGTGAATATCTTTGCCCATAGTGTGGTGATAGTATTAACGCTTTCTTAAAATGGCTGGTGTTGACGAGATTGCTACCTCCTCTCATATTCTCCAGCTTTGTCTTGCTTTGCAAGAAAGGATGGAAAATGTGGAGAGAGAGGTGCAGTCTCTCAAAGACGAGAATTTGGCCTTAAAGCTGACTTTCGCTGACAAGAAAAGTGAGGATAGTGCAACTGCTGTTAGGGATCGTGATGCTCCCTGGACAGTTGTTCCAACAAGTGCAACAACCTGCAAATTTCTACGGCAGCCAGTTGCCCTCAGCAACAAGTTCATCACCTTGGATGACGAATGTGATGGTGAGGCTGCGAGTGCTTCCTTCGGCGAGGAAACCAGGAGAAAGGTAAGTAAGTTGCCTCCAACAGGGAAGGGTGTGACTGCTGCCCCCCCAGGAGTACCTTCAACTGCTGCCTCAGGAGTTCCTGCCGCTGCCACAGCTGCTACCAAGTCATCGACAAGGAGAGGCAAGTCCTTCTCAATTGTTGGGGACTCCATGGTCAGACACTTAGCTAGGTCCACCTGTACTGATATTAGGAAGCTTGTCTGTCTGCCTGGTGCCGGGGTTGGGAAGGTGTTAGAGGACATTGATTACATCATGAAAGATATTGGAGATAGCCCCATTATCTGTCTCAGTACAGGGAGCAATGATGTTGGTAAAGGTAGGACGGAAGTACTGCTTCGGCAGTACAGGGAGGTGTTAGATAAAGTTAGGAGGAAGGGAGGCATACCTGTAGTACACAGTATCTTGCCACGGAGAGGGGTCAGCAAGGAATGGTCATCTAGGGCAATTGGTATCAATTGTCGGCTGGAAAAATACTGTAATGCAAATGCAATACCATTCCTTGATAACTGGACCCGTTTCTATGGTAAAAATCAGTTGTACGCACAGGACGGGGTTCATCTTTCTCGGCTAGGGGTGGCAAATTTAGCTAGGTCAATAGATAGGATTGTCGCGGGGTTTCGCTGAAAATAAAGCCTGAGAATATGAGTAAGAATAATTGTCTAGATAGGGTAAATTGCCGTACTGGTACATCAGATAGGAATAGAAAATATCAGTCACAGGATTTTAATTGTACTGCTAGTAGAAATATTAAAGGTGTAACAGAAGATGGGAATTCAGTTAGAAATAAAGGTAAATCCGATACCAGTAAAATAAATTCATTGCGATTATATTATACAAACTGTAGGAGTTTATGTAACAAAATGGATGAACTTAGAGCACTTGTTAGCAACGAAAATATAGACATTATAGCACTGACTGAAACATGGATTAATACAGAATCAAGACATTTTTTAGCAGAATTCCATATACCAGGATATAGTTTGTTTAAACGCGACCGAACAAGTAGGAGGGGCGGCGGAATAGCAGTGTTTGTCAGGAGTTCTTTAAAAAGCTGTATTAAATCAGGTATTAGACTAAATACTGATAACGAAAGTGTTTGGGTTGAGGTTAGCGAAGGTAGTGAGACCATAATTATTGGAGTTATTTATAGACCACCAAATATGAGTAGAAACGAAGGTACAGCTTTATGGCAGGAAGTGAAAATAGCATCAAGGTTTAGCAATGTGTGTATTATAGGGGATTTTAATTTTCCGAATATTGATTGGCAGGATCAAATCGGCGACTCAGATTCAAAAGAGTTTATTGAGGCGGTACAGGATAGTTTTTTATTTCAATTCATAGACTCGCCTACTAGAGGTAATAATATCCTCGATTTAGTTCTCAGTAATAATGAACAAATGATAAATAATGTAGAGATAGGAGACCAACTAGGAAATAGTGAATGACTCAAAAAATAACCCTAAGGCTTTTTACCAGCTATATGAATCTAAAGTTAGAGATAAAATAGGCCCCCTTAAAACTTCGATAGGAGAAATGACAGAAAATGATTTAGAAATGTGCAGTACATTAAATAGTCAGTTTCTATCCGTTTTCACTAATGAAAATTTGGCACAGATTCCAGAAGTCCGTAAGGTATATAGAGATAGTATAGAAAATAGGTTAAGTACGGTTACTATAAGTAGAAATGATGTGCTTAAGGAAATTGACAGACTGAAACCTCAGAAATCGCCTGGTCCCGATGAGGTATATGCCAGAGTATTAAAAGAATGCAGAGATGAGTTAAGTTACCCATTAACATTTCTTTTTAACAATTCATTAGAAACAGGTATAGTTCCAGAAGCTTGGAAGCTTGCAAATGTAGTTCCGATTTTCAAAAAAAGGTGATAAATCAATAGCATCCAATTACCGTCCCATTAGTCTCACTTCAATCATAGGAAAGCTACTAGAGTCAATTATTGCTAGGAAAATGAGAAACCACTTAGAAACATTTAACTTAATCAATTCTTCTCAGCATGGATTCACACAGGGACGTTCTTGCCTTACTAATTTGCTTAGTTTTTTCTCAGAGGTATATGAAGCAGTAGATAATGACAAGGCATACGATATTATATATTTAGATTTCAGTAAAGCTTTCGACAGAGTCCCTCATGAGAGATTGATGAGAAAGGTTGAGGCACATGGAATAGGTGGGGCGTTGTTGGGATGGATTAGGTCATGGCTAATTGGTAGGAAACAGAGAGTCAGCATAAATGGTACCAAGTCAGAGTGGGGAGCAGTCAAAAGTGGTGTCCCCCAGGGATCGGTATTAGGTCCCCTGTTGTTTCTTATATACATAAATGACCTAGATTTAGGTATAACTAGTAGGATAAGTAAATTCGCAGACGATACTAAAATGGGGAGATCAATTGATTCAGATAGCGATATAGAGTGCCTCCAAAGGGATCTAGATACCTTACATGAATGGTCAGTAAATTGGCAGATGAAGTTTAACATTGACAAATGCAAGGTATTAAAGATAGGGAAGATGCAAACAAATGTTAAATATAAACTAGCTAATTTAGAATTAGAAAATTCAGACTGCGAGAAAGATCTAGGTGTGTTTGTTAGCAATGATTTGAAGCCTAGAAAACAGTGTATAGGCGTTCGTAATAAGGCAAACAGGATTCTCGGGTTCATCTCTAGGAGTGTGAGTAACAGAACTGCTGATGTTATCTTAAAACTTTACTTGTCATTAGTGAGACCCCATATGGATTATGCTGTCCAATTTTGGTGTCCTTATTACAGAATGGACATAGATTCATTGGAGAGAGTACAGCGTAGAATGACAAAAATGATCCATAATATTAGAAATCTTCCGTATGAAGAAAGGTTGAAGAAATTAGGTTTACATTCGTTAGAGAGACGCAGAGTTAGAGGGGATATGATAGAGGTGTTCAAGTGGGTTAGTGGGATTAACAAAGGGGACATGACAAATGTACTAAAGCTCAGTGATAGCGAAAGAACTCGTACCAATGGTTTCAAATTAGATAAATTTCGTTTCAGAAAAGATATAGGCAAATATTGGTTTGGTAACAGAGTTGTAGATGGGTGGAATGGACTACCATGTGCTATAGTGGGATCTAAAACTGTAGGGAGCTTTAAGATAAAATTGGATAAGCATATGGACGAGAAGGGTTGGGTGTGAAGGGGGATCAGCCGGGTTGGGCCAATCAGCGCTCTGCAGACCCCCATAATCCTGCGTTAATCTCTAACCGTTTTGGTAAGATGATCCTCAGGGTATTAGAGTGTTGAGCCTATAATTGGGCTTTGTAATTGATTTGGGGTTGTGTGGGACAGGGATCTGCCTTGCTTAGGCCAATCGGCTTTCTGCAGACTCCCATTTTCTTATGTTCTTATGTTCTTATGATATATTTTCAACGTGAGAGCTTACAATTTATGAGAAACAATCCTCCAGCAGGGAAGATATATATATATATTCATATTTATATATAAATATAATATATATATATATATATATATATATATATATATATATATATATATATATATATATATATATATATATTGTGAGGAATGAAGAGATACATAGGAGAGTGGGGCAGCAGGAACATTTGTCAGCCAGAGTGAACAGAAGGGTGCTGAGCTGGTATGGTTATGTTGAACGAATGGGAGATGAAAGGCTTACAAAGAGAATATGTGAGGCAGGTACAAGGGGAAATAGAAGGGCAGGAAGACCCCCATTGAGATGGAGAGACTGTGTAAGAAAAGCTTTGGATGATAGAGGAACGACTATAGATCAGGCAAAGACAGTGGTAATAAACAAGAATGAATGGAGAATGACTGAATAGTTGAGTGAACACGTGGTCATTTGGGGGAAGGGGTTGGACTAGATAATAGTCCGTCAGGTGCCTGGCACGGGGAGACAATTAATATGAAGGGTGCGCCTGGAAGTTTGGTGGACGGGCTTGTGGCTTCGGCTCCGCTGCATGTCTGCTTGCCGAGATCGGAAGCTCCGGGGGGTGGTCGGGGGCAGGGGAAGTGCTGGAGCGACCTTGGGGACCCTGGTCTCTGGGTCTTCTCCTGGATGACCTAGATGTGAGATGTGTGTGAATTTGTGTTTCTATCTGTGTGTTTTCGTTGTTTTATGTTGTTTTTGTGTTTTCCCTGTTCTTGCTCTGTCTTGAGTCGGTCACCCCAAGAAAAAAAGAAAACAGAAATAATAAAATAGAATAAAAAATAATATAAACAGAAAATTAGAACAAATGGTGATTGGGCCTGAGCTTATATATATATATATATATATATATATATATATATATATATATATATATATATACCGGTATATATATATATATATATATAATATATATATATATATAGTATGTATATATATAGTATGTATATATATATAGTATATATATATATATATATATATATATATATATATATATATATATACCGGTATATATATATATATATCGTATATATATACAGAGAGAGAGTGAGAGAGATAGAGAGAGAGAGAGAGAGAGAGAGGTGCGTCGATATATCCGTGTATCGCATCTTTACTCACATTTAGTTAACATGTATGGAAGAGATATTTAAGGAAGTGTAAGTAATATAAACATGGGTCTTTTTAAACAAGCAATTGCACATACTAAACTCCCGAGAAGAAGAGTGACCCTTGTGGATATCCTGGTTGGTATTTCCTAGCGCTGTGAGAGGGTGGTAATCCCAAGCTGCTCCAGTGGTTGTAACAGATATGGTCTGTCTTACCCTTGACAAACAAGGAAACACTGTACTTGTATTAGAATACCAGCGACTCTGCCTCCGGCGGTTATTATACTGTAGTGTAACTAATGTATGATCATACTGTAGCATACATACAGTTTTTCATTGTGAAATATTATGTAGACTCTCTTGATACATTACTATCAGAACTATTGTTTAAAAAATATTCCACAAAATGAAGCTATAAGCATACACTGTAAATAAAAGTGTATGTTTAAATGTAACATAATTTGTTGTTGCGTTTGAACACAAAGTCCTTACAATGTAGGATGAGTTGCTGTGAGACGTTGTTTGTGTTTCACTTTATGCTGACTACACTTGTAACATTATATTAATCCATTCCACATAGTGACGTTATTCTGTCTTTTACTCTGGCAACCATTATACTATTATATTAATCCATTCCATATAGTGACGTTATTCTGTCTTTTACACTGGCAACCATTATACTATTATATTAACCCATTCCATATAGTGACGTTATTCTGTCTTTTACTCTGGCAACCATTATACTATTATATTAACCCATTCCATATAGTGACGTTATTCTGTCTTTTACTCTGGCTACCATTATACTATTATATTAACCCATTCCATATAGTGACGTTATTCTGTCTTTTACTCTGGCAACCATTATACTATTATATTAACCCATTCCATATAGTGACGTTATTCTGTCTTTTACTCTGGCAACCATTATACTATTATATTAACCCATTCCATATAGTGACGTTATTCTGTCTTTTTCTCTGGCTACCATTATACTATTATATTAATCCATTCCACATAGTGACGCTTATCTTTTCTTCCACTATTATACGCGGCTTGGGAGTGACCTACCAGCAACAGGTTTCATCGGCGTATTGTTTTCCACTCTGAATCCCGGACACCTACTGTATAAAGTTGAGTAATATCGTCCAAAGTTAGCCAATATTAAACTGAGAATAATAGTGTCCTGGTATAGTGAAATGGTTAATATAAGACTTACTTCGTTACGGCACTATGTTCATGTGTGTTAACTGAAATTTATATGCTAGATGAAAAAACAAAGAGTGTCATGAAATATTTACTTATTCACCATAACGAACTTTACATGAAAGTGTAATTTGTTCACTCCAATGGTTAGGTCAATGTTCCTAAAATGTAATGTTCGAGTCGTTAATCAATGTGCAGTCCCCTCCATATATTACCCTCCTCAATATCTGATAACGACTCAGTTTCCGTTCACAGCAACATTGCAAGCTACCATTAAGGCCAGTGTGAAACCAATGGAAGCGATTAATCCGTGGCCACCCCCTCGGCTTCGAGGATCAAGGCGTATGGCTAGAGATAGATAGTTTGGTGGAGATTAAAATATAGTCCTACAATAAATTATTTTTTTATAACTGTGATTTAAACAATTCCATGCGACCTTACCCATACAACACTATTTTCAATAATGAACGTACTCTTGGATGATAATGCTGATAATGAAAATAACGTGTTTTTAAATGTTTGTATTTTATTTTGTCTATGTGAGTAAGAGAGACAAAAGGCAGAACTGCCTTTGGCGAGTGCCTCCCCCAGAGTTGAAAGTGTGATAGGGCCAAAATTAAGGGACGTTCGAGCCAAAATGCCTGGACACACGGAGTTTGAAGCAATTTAAGTCAAAGGAAGAAGGAAAAACTGGTTCTGGGAGAGAGTTCCAAAGCTCAGCTATTGAATAGAAGAGAGATTGAGAATAACGTTTCACTCTTGGGTTGGTTAGAGAGTTGCACAGTGTAGGGGTGGGTTTGTGTTGCAAGACGAGTGCTACGTGCTCTACGAAGAGCGGGTGGTATACACTGAGAGAGCTCTGAGGAACACTGATTATTGTAATAGTGGTAGAATAGAGAGAGAGATTCATAATTGCGGCGAAGAGAGCGAGACTGCAGAGAATTGGTGAGTGAACGTGAGTTATTGAGACGGAAGGATTTCATTTCTACTTTATATAGAAGTGCTGTGTGAAAGGATCCTCCCCACACGTGTCAACAATACTCAATACATGGATGTACTGTGCCCCTGTACAGAGCAAGTGTTACGACCGGGGCTACGAATAAAACAAGGGCACTTAATGATTGGACTAGTAATAGGGCACTATGCAACAACGGTAAGCTAGATCCAAATCCTCGAACTTATATGCCGGCGAACAAAACACCTATACCCTTCAGGGTTAATCTGTGATAGCGGGGTATCCTTAACTGGGCATAAATGTACTCTATTTCAGGCTAACCGACACTGGTATAGCCTGATAACAAACAAGATGCAAGTTACGTTAAAATGCATAAAAAGGAATCTATGGAAAGATCAGTTAAATCACTGCAAGATTTAATACAATAAAAAGATGCTTCAATACAGTTACTCTAAACAACAATAAACTCTTCACTCCTATCTGAAAGAAAGTGAAGTATAGTCCTACAGCATAGACCTGGAAACTTCTGAAGAAAGTCTGATGCTCATAAGATGCTCGTACTGATCTTGAACTATATAAAGGCAGGAGGCAGGACACCACACGTGTAAATCGAATACAGTAAAAAATAGGACACATAATGTTAACTGACACGAGAATACTATAAATGCGCAACGGTAGCAATGCTAAATGAAGTATTTCCTCATCAACGAAACAGTCTGCTATGGTTGTGTGGCTCAACAACATCCTAGACTAATAAATGCTGTGAATAATAATGCGTACATATCAAAGAGCTTATATTAAATACTAACAATTGTCTACTCGATTAATAATGTCTAGCTGGGATACTCTAGCTAAGGAACTGTGGTTGAGCAAGACAGGCTCGTAGCCTAGCGATGTCCTTAAGACTGCATCCTTTGAGTTACGTTAATTGACTAGGGTGCTCTCTTGATAGATCCAGATCACAAGTATCTGGTTCTATTCTGGCAACCCTCTAAAGCCAAGCAAAGAGGCAGCAAAGTGTGGAAATGGTACAGGCCAAAACCCTCAGTCAACACAATGCTGCACTCGCAAAGGACGCAACCGAAAAGACAACACAGGCTACCACAGGACCGGTCGAAGTCGTGTAGGTATAAGCAAACCGTACACACATCGGAGACAGCGACTACAGTTACCTTTTCCTAGTCTAGCATTAAATAAAAGAGCAGAAACACTAAATCAATAATGGAGACACACAGAGTTCATAACCTATACTAACTAAGAACCTTCAAAACCTATTCTAAGTACATGTAAATATCTCTGAGGACGGTGCATGCAATACAATGGGCCGGCTATGGAAACAGTATGCAGAACCCAAGGGGATAAGTAATTGAATAAAGGCGAGAAGCAATGGAAAAGAAGAAGTTCAGAGAGAGAAACAGTTCTAAAGGTGGTGATCGGGGGAGAGTAAGCAAAGGGATGTTAGATGCACGCACGCCTAGCCTGTCCCACGAGGACAGCTCCTGTGGACCCAGGTGTAGGAGGTTAGTTACACAGGAGCCCGCAAAGGTGCGATGGTCGGCCAATCACGGGCCGAGACGTCACAAGACAGCAGGTATCATGTGGGATGCTCCCGCACCTACAGACACTCACTACCATCTCGCTCTGAAAGTCTGTCTCATTCCCACGCTGGTACTATCATCACTACTATTGATATAAAATACAACCCGTTGTCACATACGAAAACAAAGACCACCACTGGACTGTCTGTGACAATACGATTACTAGGAAAAAAAGAACAACATTCTCTGATAACTGTAGCCCATTTCGATGTTCCTGGCGAGCGCTAGTGGCTAACGAGAGACGATTCTGCCAACGCCGGTAGACGTCACACCCCGCCCAAGATATGGGATGCTCAACATTAGGCGAGCACCATATCTGACAAGGCAGAATGCCGACAAGACCCGCCACACCTAGCCACTCCACCAGAAATGAAATGCAAAGCTCAATCTTAAATAAAACAACATATTAGCATAAAGAAAATCTTACAACCCCTCCCCAACACAATAGTATAATTTAGCCTGCTATGCTCCCTGAGCGAGCTTCACAGAGCCCAGCCTACTAAGTGAAAGACAGGTTCAACTTAGGACTTTAGCTATAACATTGGCAACTTACAATTAACTATAAAAAAGAAAGAGTTTTTATGTGATTTTGTTTTTATTTAATTTTAATGTTGTTTTTGGTGGCTGCTCTACAGGGGCAAGCCTGTTTTTTTTTCTCAACTCTCAAACACACACTGACTGAACGGCGAGGGTGCTCCTTGAAGCATACCCTCCCGTGACAAACAATCAGCCACAACATTATCAGCGCCCTTAACATGCCACACATCCAACTTGTGTTCCGGCAGCAAAACAACACCTGGCACTGATAAACTGCCCAGTTCATCACAAGACTGGCACTTCTCTTCACTCTTTCCGGCAACGGGACCTGCCAATAACCTTTCACTAGTTCTACCTTCGTGATAAGCGATGCAGCCCCGATGCGGTCTATGGTGTCGTCAACTCTAGGTAAAGTATGGGCGCCTGTCAGGGATAATGCACACACACTCTTGCAATCAACATACACACGGATCTTGCCACTTAACACAGGTTGCAAAGTTACAGGCAGCGACCACTCACGATATCCCTTATCCCTCAGGCCATTTGTAAACATGTAGTCCAGCTCTGCTTTCACAACAGGCTGTCGAGCAGGATTTATACGGTACGGAGCCACTTTGAGCCTTGCACTGTCTCCAGCCTCCATGTCGGATTCTACCCCGTACATGAGGCCCGGAGAATGAACAAACATGCGGATGCACTGCCACAGCCTAGCAAACAACTTCTCTTGACACTTAGGAACAAGAGGTTGCAACCTATCTCGACGAACAACATGCTCATTGCCCTCCCACAACCAAGCCGAGACTGCAGTTTCTACACTATAGTCTGCACTAGTTTCTACACTATGGCTGTTCTCCGCCTTTGTCCCTAGAACAGCTAGGTCATGAGAGGGACAATCTGTACCACCTGTGCAGTCACTCCCATAGTTCATAATTGCTAATGCTCCCCCGCCGATACCGTACATGCGCACCCTCGCATTCCTTGCAACTACATCTGCCTGCGAAGCGTCACCGCCATCAGCGATATGGCCAGATACAGTCGGTCTATGGTAGGGCTGTTGTATAATACTAGAGCAGCATTGGGAGGCTATGCGACGACCGGGCACATCCACTCCACAGCCAACCTCACCAATCTGCTCAATGTCCTGATTCTGACCACTACCCTTAGCAGCCATGGGTCGACCCTGACCTGACAACCATGCCAAAGCCTCGTCGCCCACCTTGAACCACTGAAACAACGAGGCCAACGGTCTACTCACACTCAAGTGACCTGTCAGCGGAACCTCGTGCACCGCAAGAGTCGTGAGGCCTGGGTGCTTGGCACAAACGGTGGGGTATGAACCGAGCGGGTGCTGGAGCTTTGCACACTGCTGTTCAGGCAGGTACTCTAGCGCTTCCACAGCCACCTGGCTCGAGTCCCCCACCCATTGCTCCGCCGAGACATGACAATCCCAACTCTCCTCCACCTGCGCCTCACTGCCCCCCTCTCCTTCTCCACCTTGGCCGCTGCAGACCAACACAGGGACAGTAGGCTGCTCAGGTGGCACAAAGTCTAACAGGTTCACATGACATGTTTCTCCGTCCTCATTGAGTTCAATAGCCCCGTTACTACACTTCTGAAGCTCAGGATCATCTAACTGCAGCCGACAGACATCCGAAGGAGCCAATCCATCCAAGCGCTCCTGAAGCAACTTATGGCCTCCCCCGATACTGGACTGCTCGATCCCATCCTGCTCAAGTGTGCAACTCTGCCGTCTCGGAGCTTTCTCACGCCCTACCTCCTCACCAAGTGTGACAGGTTCTGGGGCCACTCCGGACCTAAACGTTGGTGCTAATACTGAGTCGCCAAGAAGAGCCGCTGGATCAAAACTCACAAAACTTCTCCCAACTTTAGCTTTCTCCTTCCGACCGTTCCTCCGCTGGTCTAGAGACTGAGGAATAGGCTGTGACACCTTAGATGCACGAGATCGGGTGACAACACACGCCCTCTGCTGTAATTGACACCTCTCGACCAACTCCTGCCCCTCCCTACTGACGTCGGCCGCCCTCTCGGCAGCGACTAAGGGTGGAACCTCAGAAGTAGGCACCGCAAAGTCGTTGCCGAGAAGAAGGTCGACGCCCTCTACTGGCAGTTTCTCTACGATTCCAACATCTATCTCTCGTGTCACACCATCAACCTCCAGCTCCACTCGAACCAACAGGTATGACCGTGTAGCATTAATACGCTGCACCACAACTACCCGGGCCGCGTTTATAGGTTGGCCTGTAAAGTTTTTCATCAGAGTCTGGGATGCACCTGTATCTCGCAACAACTCCAACCCATGCTTACAACCAACCCAACTCACCCAGCCACGCCCTCTATGGTCGCAAAAAGCATCGCGGACAGGTTTCGAGCCTTCCGGACACTCCTTCACTGGCTGTGCCCCCGCATCTGACATATCACCCCGGGTAAATGCAGAAGACCTCAGAGACACCCCAATGTTGCTAGCCAAAGACACGACTGCTGTAGGTTGGTTACTAGGGCAGGAACGTGCAAAATGCCCCTTGTTATGACACTTAAAACACTCTACTTCACCCTTGGACTTCTCCTGAGGTGGGGAAGGGCCCTGACCTTTCTCAAACGGGACGGTTTTTGGTTTGTGATCAAAATGAGTATCAATTCTCTTGCTTTTGTTACTAAATGTTGCATCACTGACTCGGGGGGGTGGAGTGTTGCGCCACTTGTTAACTGCATCGGTCCGTTGTGCAGACCCGCACCCACAAATCAGCGATACTCTCAGGTCAGCCAACTCAGCTGCCTTTTGTAGAGTTTTAGGCTGTTTCTCTTTGAGGTTCAAAGTCAGGTCGCCGCCTGAGCATTTAAAAAATTGTTCTAGAAGGACTAACTGATCAATCTCTTCGAACGTCGTCACCTTCTCTGACCTCAGCCAATTTCTCAAAGCATCAGACAGTTCCCGGGCATGTTCTAGAAAAGTGCACTCACGACCCTTCGTAACACCCCAAAACTTCAACCTATATGTCTCTGGTTGTAACTCGTACGCCCGCAGAACAGCTTCCTTTAATACCTCATAATCGATGCAAGACTCCAAGGGCAACACATCATATGCCTTGAGTCCTTTGCCAACCATCCTAGAGGAAACAAGGGCTGCCCACTTAACCTCGGGCCATTGGTGCTCCCGGCACTTCTTCTCAAAACGCAGGAAAAACTCGGTGACACCCGACTCGTCAAATGCAGGGACTAACTTAAGAAGGTGCGATAAAGACTGATCAAGACCTCGATTCCCAGAACCGAGACGCTGCCCTGTCGACTCCACCCGAGACTTCTCAAGCTCTATGTCTGCACAGTACATGGCCTTTCTCTCCTCAGCCTGAATCTTAGCCATCCCCAGCTCAACCTCTCGCTGCCGCTGCTCGAGCTCAGCCTCTCGTATGGCCTTTCTCTCCTCAGCCTGCTGGTTAAGTTTGGCGAGTTCGAGCTGAAACAACATCTCAGCAGACAAACCTTGAGGAGGGGGTGCTACTATCGGGGACCCACCCCGTGAATTACCTAGAGGCATACCCAACCGCCAGCGGGCATCGGCCTGCGGGAACGTACCCAGCTCCGGAGCCCGAGGGGGCGCTATGGTAGGAGTCGAGTGGAATGGGGACTGGGCAGAAGGTGCCCCAGCTCCCGCTCCACCCGAAGCCCCACGCACCCCACCGAGCACACAGGTAACCAGCTCACCTCTCGACAAACCGCTAGTACCGGGAAACCCTAAGACCCTGGCTACACACTGCAGTCCGTACCGGTCTAGCCCCGACACCCGATCCGCCGACACAGGCTCCTCCAAATAAATCCGAGCATCCTCCTCACTGTTCACCACCCAAGCACCGCTAGACAACTTCACCTTCTCCACCTCCACGCCTGTGCCCTCACTATGTACTGATCCGTGGTTCGACATAGTGTCCACCGGAAATCCTTAACTTTTATAAAAAAAAACTACCCAAACTCTCATGTAGCACTACTCACTCAAAAAATGCATGAAGACAACTCAAGTGCTATACTACGTTGCCAAAAAAAAACCCAACGTGTCCAAAATATTGCTCAAAAAACAAATGTCCAAAAATCCTACAATTATTTCTTAGTTCACTAAATCCTAGACTAAGGTCGCCATTTGTTATGACGACTAAGATAAGATAGTAGGCAAGGTCGTCATTTGTTATGACCGGGACTGCGAATAAAACAAGGTCACTTAATGATTGGACTAGTAATAGGGCACTATGCAACAACGGTACGCTAGATCCAAACCCTCGAACTTATATGCCGGCGAACAAAACACTTATACCCTCCAGAATTAATCTGCAATAACGGGGTATCCTTAACTGGGCATAAATGTACTCTACTTCAGGCTAACACACACTGGTATAGCCTGATAACAAACAAGATGCAAGTTACGTTAAAATGCATAAAAAGGAATCTATGGAAAGATCAATTAAATCACTGCAAGATTTAATACAATAAAAAGATGATTCAATACAGTTACTCTAAACAACAATAAACTCTTCACTCCTTTCTGAAAGAAAGTGAAGTATAGTCCTACAGCATAGACCTGGAAACTTCTGAAGACAGTCTGATGCTCATAAGATGCTCGTATCTTAAACTATATAAAGGCAGGAGGCAGGACACCACACGTGTAAATCGAATACACAAAAAGATAGGACATATAATGTTAAATGACACGAGAATACTATAAATGCGCAACGGTAGCAATGCTCGACACTAAAAGAAGTACTTCCTCATCAACGAAACAATCTGCTATGGTTGTGCAGCTCAGCAACAACCTAGACTAATAAATGCTGTGAATAATAATGCGTACATATCAAAGAGCTTATATTAAATACTAATAAATGTTTACTCAATTAATAATGTCTAGCTGGGATACTCTAGGTAAGGAACTGGGGTTGAGCAAGACAGGCTCGTAGCATAACCATGTCCTTAAGACTGCATCCTTTAAGTTACGTTAATTGACTAGGGGACTAGGGTGCTCTCTTGATAGATCCAGATCACAAGTATCTGGTTCTATCCTGGCGACCCTCTAAAGCCAAGCAAAGAGGCAGCAAAGTGTGGAACTGGTACAGGCCAAAACCCTCAGTCAACACAATGCTGCACTCGCAAAGGACGCAACCGAAAAGACAACACAGGCTACCACAGGACCGGTCGAAGTCATGTAGGTATAAGTAAACACCGTACACACATCGGAGTCAGCGACTACAGTTACCTTATCCCAGTCTAACATTAAATAAAAGAGCAGAAACACTAAATCAATAATGGAGACACACAGAGTTCATAACCTATACTAACTAAGAACCCTCAAACTTATTCTAAGTACATGTAAATATCTCTGAGGATGGCGCATGCAATACAATGGGCCGGCTATGGAAACCGTATGCAGAACCCAAGGGGATAAGTAATTGAATAAAGGCGAGAAGCAATGGAAAAGAAGAAGTTCAGAGAGAGAAACAGTTCTAAAGGTGATGATCGGGGGTGAGTAAGCAAAGGGATGTTAGATGCACGCGCGCCTAGCCTGTCCTGACGAGGACAGCTCCTGTGGACCCTGGTGTAGGAGGTTAGTTAGACAGGAGCCCGCAAAGGCGCGATGGTCGGCCAATCACGGGCCGAGACGTCACAAGACATCAGGTATCACGTGGGATGCTCCCGCACCTACAGACACTCACTACCATCTCGCTCTGAAAGTCTCTCTCATTCCCACGCTGGTACTGTCATCACTACTATTGATATAAAATACAACCCGTTGTCACAGACGAAAACAAAGACCACCACTGGACTGTCTGTGACAATACGATTACTAGGAAAGAAAGAACACCATTCTCTGATAACTGTAGCCCATTTCGATGTTCCTGGCGAGCGCTAGTGGCTAACGAGAGGCGATTCTGCCAATGCTGGTAGACGTCACACTATTCACGTCGGCCGCCCTCTCGGCAACGACTAAGGGTGGAATTTCAGAAGTAGGCACCGCAAAGTCGTTGCCGAGAAGAAGGTCGACGCCCTCTACTGGCAGTTTCTCTACGATTCCATCATCTATCTCTCGTGTCACACCATCAACCTCCAGCTCCACTCGAACCAACGGGTATGACCGTGTAGCATTAATACCCTGCACCACAACTACCCGGGCAGCGTTTATAGGTTGGCCTGTAAAGTTTTTCATCAGAGTCTGGGATGCACCTGTATCACGCAACAACTCCAACTCATGCTTGCAACCAGCCCAACTCACGCAGCCACGCCCTCTATGGTCGCAAAAAGCATCGCGGACAGGTTTCGAGCCTTCCGGACACTCCTTCACTGGCTATGTCCCCTCATCTGACATATCACCCCGGGTAAATCCAGAAGACCTCAGAGACACCCCAATGTTGCTAGCCAAAGACACGACTGCTGTAGGTTGGTTACTAGGGCAGGAACGTGCAAAATGCCCCTTATTATGACACTTAAAACACTCTACTTCACCCTTGGAATTCCCCTGAGGTGGGGAAGGGCCCTGACCTTTCTTAAATGGGACGGTTTTTGGTTTGTGATCAAAATTAGTATCATTGCTCTCACTTTTGTTATTAAATGTTGCATCACTGACTCGGGGGGGGGGGGTGGAGTGTTGCACCCCTTGTTAAGTGCATCGGTCCGTTGTGCAGACCCGCACCCACGAATCAGCGATAATCTCAGTTCAGCCAACTCAGCTGCCTTTTGTAGAGTTTTAGGTTGTTTCTCTTTGAGGTTCAAAGTCAGGTCGCCGCCTGTGCATTTAAAAAATTGCTCTAGAAGGAGTAACTGCTCAAGCTCTTTGAACGTCGTCACCTTCACTGACCTCAGCCAATTTCTCAAAGCATCAGACAGTTCCCGGGCATGTTCTAGAAAAGCGCACTCACGACCCTTCGTAACACCCCGAAACTTCAACCTATATATCTCTGGTTGTAAATCGTACGCCCGCAGAACAGCTTCCTTCGATACCTCATAATCGATGCAAGACTCCAAGGGCAACGCATCATATGCCCTGAGTCCTTTGCCAACCAACATAGAGGAAACAAGGGCTGCCCACTTAACCTCGGGCCATTGGTGCTCCCGGCACTTCTCAAAACGCAGGAAAAACTCGGTGACACCCGACTTGTCAAATGCAGGAGGCTGAGCTCGAGCAGCGGCAGCGGGAGGCTGAGCTCAGGATTCAGGCTGAGGAGAGAAAGGCCATGTACTGTGCAGACATAGAGCTTGAGAAGTCTCGGGTGGAGTCGACAGGGCAGCGTCTCGGATCTGGGAATCGAGGTCTTGATCAGTCTTTATCGCACCTTCTTAAGTTAGTCCATGCTTTCGTTGCTCAAGCTCAGCCTCATGCTTTCACTGCTCGAGCTTCTGCTGCTCAATCTCAGACTGCTGCTTAAGTTTTGCGAGCTCGAGCTGAAACAACATCTCGGAAGACAAACCCTGAGGAGGGGGTGCTACTCTTGGGGACCCACCCCGTGAATCACATGGAGGCATACCTAACCGCCAGCGGCCATCGGCCTGCGGGAACGTACCCGGCTCCGGAGCCCGAGGGGGCGCCATGGTAGGAGTCGAGTGGAATGGGGGCTGGGCCGAAGGTGCCCCAGCTCCCGCTCCACCCAAAGCCCCACGCACCCCACCGAGCACACAGGTAACCAGCTCACCTCTCGACAAACCGCTAGTACCGGGAAACCCTAAGACCGTGGCTACACACTGCAGTCCGTACCGGTCTAGCCCCGACACCCGATCCGCCGACACAGGCTCCTCCAAAAATATCCGAGCATCCTCCTCATTGTTCACCACCCGAACGCCTCTTAACAACTCCACATTTTCCACCTCCTCGCCTGCTTCCCGTACTGTGTCCTCACTGTACACTGATCCGTCGTTCGACATAGTGTCCACCGGAAATCCTCAACGTTTATAAAAAAAAAAAAAAAGTACCTAAACTCTCATATAGCACTATTCACTCAAAAAATGCTTGAAGACAACTCAAGTGCTATACTACGTTGCCCAAAAAAAATCCAACGTGTCCAAAATATTCCTCAAATAACAAATGTCCAAAAATCCTGCAATTATTTCTTAGTTCACTAAATCCTAGACTAAGGTCGCCATTTGTTATGACGACTAAGATAAGATACTAGGCAAGGTCGCCATTTGTTATGACGGCTAAGATAAGATCCTAGGCAAGGTCGCCATTTGTTACGACCGGGGCTACGAATAAAACAAGGGCACTTAATGATTGGACTAGTAATAGGGCACTATGAAACAACGGTACGCTAGATCCAAACCCTCGAACTTATAGGCCGGCGAACAAAACACCTATACCCTCCAGGGTTAATCAGTGATAGCAGGGTATCCTTAACTGGGCATAAATGTACTCTACTTCAGGCTAACCGACACTGGTATAGCCTGATAACAAACAAGATGCAAGTTACGTTAAAATGCATAAAAAGGAATCTATGGAAAGATCAATTAAATCACTGCAAGATTTAATACAATAAAAAGATGCTTCAATACAGTTACTCTAAACAAGAATAAACTTTTCACTCCTATCTGAAAGAAAGTGAAGTATACTCCTACAGCATAGACCTGGAAACTTCTGAAGAGCTCATAAGATGCTCGTACTGATCTTGAACTATATAAAGGCAGGAGGCAGGACACCACACGTGTAAATCGAATACACTAAAAGATAGGACATATAATGTTAACTGACACAAGAATACTATAAATGCGCAACGGTAGCAATGCTCGACACTAAAAGAAGTACTTCCTCATCAACGAAACAGTCTGCTATGGTTGTGTGGCTCAACAACAACCTAGACTAATAAATGCTGTGAATAATAATGTGTACATATCAAAGAGCTTATATTAAATACTAACAAGTGTCTACTCGATTAATAATGTCTAGCTGGGATACTCTAGGTAAGGAACTGGGGTTGAGCAAGACAGGCTCGTAGCCTTAGCGATGTCCTTAAGACTGCATCCTTTGAGTTACGTTAATTGACTAGGGTGCTCTATTGATAGATCCAGATCACAAGTATCTGGTTCTATCCTGGCGACCCTCTAAAGACAAGCAAAGAGGCAGCAAAGTGTGGAACTGGTACAGGCCAAAACCCTCAGTCAACACAATGCTGCACTCGCAAAAGACGCAACCGAAAAGACAACCAGGCTACCACAGGACCGGTCGAAGTTGTGTAGGTTTAAGCAAACCGTACACACATCGGACACAACGACTATAGTTACCTTATCCTAGTCTAGCATTAAATAAAAGAGCAGAAACACTAAATCAATAATGGAGGCACACACAAAGTTCTTAACCTATACTAACTAAGAACCCTCAAAACCTATTCTAAGTACATGTAAATATCTCTGAGGACGGCGCATGCAATACAATGGGCCGGGTATGAAAACCGTATGCAGAACCCAAGGAGATAAGTAATTGCATAAAGGCGAGAAGTAATGGAAAAGAAGAAGTTCAGAGAGAGAAACAGTGATAAAGGTGGTGATCGGGAGAGAGTATGCAAAGCGATGTTAGAAGCACGCGCGTCAAGCCTGTCCTGACGAGGACAGCTCCTGGGGACCCTCATGTAGGAGGTTAGTTACACAGGAGCCCGCAAAGGCGCGATTGTCGGCCAATCACGGGCCGAGATGTCACAAGACAGCAGGTGTCACGTGACACAGCAAGACATGCCGTCCAATAGCGAGCGAGAGGCAGGAATGCTCCCGCACCTACAGACACTCACCACCATCTCGCTCTGAAAGTCTTTCTCATTCCCACGCTGTTACTATCATCACTACTGTTGATATAAAATATAACCTGTTGTCACAGACGAAAACAAAGACCACCACTGGACTGTCTGTGACAATGCGATTACTAGGAAAGAAAGAACAACATTCTCTGATAACTGTAGCCCATTTCGATGTCCCTGGCGAGCGTTAGTGGCTAACGAGAGGCGATTCTGCCAACGCTGGTAGACGTCACACAAGAAATTGCGAAGGGGTAAAGAACCCTTGGAGGCAGTTGAGCACACCCAGCTTCAGGAAGCTGCCTTAGCAAGAGTGGTAATATGATCTTTCCAACAGAGATCATAAGAAAAAGAGACAATGATAATATAAAGAAAGATGAAAGGGTAATTTGTATGTTGTTGAAGAGTTGGTCATAGTTTTCTGGAAGAGAGCGACGAGTAGACATATAGAGAAATTGAGTTTTGGAAGCATATAAAGTAACAAGGTTTTCTTTGCTCCAATTATAGATAGTAGAGAGATCAAAAGATAGGCGTTTCATGACCTCCTTACGAGAGTTTTGGAGTTCCTGCTGTGAATGGTGTTGTGGAAAGCTAGTTGAATAGTGTAATGTAGAGTCGTCAGAATATGAATGAATGGGGCTGGAGGTGCAGTTGAGAAGGTCGTTAATGAATAATAGAAAGATAATTGGAGATAGGACGGAACCCTGAGGAACACCGGAGATGATAGGTTGAGGAAGTGAACGGTGGCCGTCCACAACTGAGGCTATGGAACGGCTGGAAAGGAAATTAGAGACAAAGGCACAGATGGAGGGATAGAAACCGTAGGAGGGTAGTTTGGAAATAAGGGATTTGGTCCAGACTCTATCAAATGCCTTCGATATGTCTAGCGAAACAGAAAAAGTCTCACCGAAGTCCCGAACGGAAAATTACCAAGAGTTAGTAAGATAAGAAAGAAGATCATCAGTAGAGCGGCCCTTATGGAAGCCATACTGGCGGTTTGAGAGTAGGTTATGGGAAGATAAATTCTTAAGAAATTTTGAGGTAAGACTAGTTTTAAAAACTTTAGAAATGCAAGAAATGAGAGCAATTAGGCGATAGTTGGAGGGTTGAGAGCGGTCACCCATCTTTGGGACAGGTTGAATGAGAGCAAACTTCCAGCAAGAAGTGAACGGTGCCCTATAAATGCTTCCTCCTTATTGCAGGCAGCAATAGAGCAATCCTGAGTAAACCAAGATTTGTTTGAAATTAGACTGAGAGAAGGAAAATGGAGGGTATGCTTCTACGCCCTAGAGGATTACCTCGGTAATGCGTATAGCACTCTCCGAGGGTCCGAGGCCACGGAAGCAAAAGTCATTCCATGGTAAGTCAAAGAAGTACTGCTGAAGAGCCTCCCAGTCGGCAGTGCCAAAGTGCCACAAGCGCCGCCGACTGGGAGGATCGGGTGGCCGTACCGGCGAGATAGGAGAGGTGGCTGAGATAAGCTTATTATCGAAGGAGCCCAAAGGAGAGAAACAGATTTACAGTATAAGCAGAAGGGTCAGAAGTTAGAAATATGTCAATAATGTTGGGCCGATCACCGAAGCGATCCGGGATATGGGAACTGCTCTAGGTCATTTAGGATAGAACAGATATAGGCTTGTTCACCAGGTTGGTCAGAGGAAACAGAGGAGACGCATTGGCGGTGGTGAACGTTGAAATCTCCTAGGATGGAGATTTCTGGGAAAGGAGAGATGGATAGAATGTGTTCCACTTTAAAAGTTAGATAGTCATATAATTTTGGATAGTCAGTAGAATTATGAGAGAGATAAACAGAGCAGAAATATTTAGTTTGAGAGTGACAAAAAAGCTTTTGTTCTGTCGGGTTATAAAAGTTTACAATCCGTGATATAGTCTTTATAACGATCCAATTATGGACTGATAGACCTTGATAAAACTTGACAGGGACATCCCGAGCGTATTATTAATCAATGAAAAGGGTATTCAATAGGATAATACAGAACTTAATAACAACGCAAACCTGAACATATAAATGGTTTTATTATGATAAGGGTATCAGTGGGGACGAAATGGATCGGCTAAGCATAATAGTATCTATCTCCAGGTTGCGCATATAATTACGTAATCCTGGGTGCCTTCTGAATTGTAATAATAATAATATTACAATCAAGAGACTTAATTGCATGGATACAGGAACGACTCAATTGTGAGAATCCTGAATAAATTTTACAAATGGCAAATATACAACAATGATAAAACAGTAGAAGAATAAATATAAGCCCTCAACAAAATAATCAATGAGGGTCGAGCATCTTCCGTGAACAAAATAATAAAGTAACTCAGTTAGGATTACACCTGACAAGAGAAATGGGGAGAATTGAATTAAACAAATAGACACACAGGGGAGCGGGTGAGTCACACGGTACGTCAAGGTGGGTTGGAAACTAGACCGCGTATACTAAAGTGACCTCAGGTAAAGGTAAGCGAGTCAGGTCATTCGGGAGACTGCGGTGGTGAGAAATTAGTTTTAAGTTAATGCAACTATAATTATAATATAAGTTCAATGTCAAATTCACTGGTGGCAGAGGAATAAGTTATTTAATTCGCATCAAATGAAGTTCACGAAAGCCTCAAAAGTATAAGTTCTTATTTTACTTAATATTCTCGTTAAATAATCGAATGCAATGGTAACGAATCAAGCTTAGGAATTCTTAGATGATCAATACGATATAATAAATGGAGGTTAGAATAATTCAATGACACAAGTCAAAGTGGAGACAGATGTGCGTAGATCAACAAGGTTAATTAAATCTGCTCAAAGAGGGAAGTACAAGTGAAAATGTACGAATCGAATTACTATAATATGAATTAGTAATTAAATGGGCGCACATGACGAAGTTATGCTCAGTAATACTTATAGCAGTATTAGGTTAGGATTCTGAACGTGTTAACAGAACTATATAAATAACTTCCACGAAAGGAACGAAGTGTAAGGCGAATGATGTATAATAAAGTCATTAGAAACTATGCGGTCGAGAATTCCTACGCATGAAGAATCGAATATCACTTACATCAGTAATCAAATGAACGGAAATCGTAGCTCATAAAATAATTACTAAATTAGTTAATGAACAAGCGTAAATATCAAGTTCGAAGTTTAAGGGGGGTAAATGGAATAAATTGGATATTTCTCGTTAGGAAATTGAGCGTAGGCTCTGGGTAGATATGTATAAATGAAAAAATTAATTCACGGAATACACTGCGACTTCAACTCACAAAATACATTACAGAATACATATAACTAGAAAATCTGCGAGCGTGTGGTGAATTAGAATAATTAACACAGGTATGTAACGTATGCGTAAGATGTAAAAATTAAAGGTAGAATTAACACGGTACAAACTGAATACAAAGTTAACACAGATAAGATCAAGAGTTCAGAAGGATTAATTGATTACACACGTACAGGATCTAGGGCACAGCTCACAGAATAAATTCAAGCATTATGTTTCCCATATTTTGCCTAGAATACCTCACAACAATAACACAAACAGAAGATACACAGGGACATTTATGTGAATTTGGAGGGCAGGGGTCGAGAGTACAAGTCTGGCCAACGTGGAGCGAGGGTGGTGGACAGCACTTCAGGGTTGTCTGGCGTCACTCGAGCAGAGGTCCAGGATTCAATACTTCAGGTAGGCAGGTCGGCCAGTCCAGTGGCGTCACCAGGGGGGGGGGGGGGGGCTTTGGGGGGCTTAGCCCCCCCAAATCAAGGACTCAGCCCCCCCAAAAATGCAAACCTTCCCTGTCAGTAATGCCAAATGTGAGAGATCCTTTTCTGTCTTAAAACTGATCAAAACATACCTCAGGGCAACAATGGGACAGGAACGGCTGACCAGTCTAGGTACAATTTCTATTGAAAAGGCTGTGGTGAATTAACTTGATCTTGATTTGGTAGTTGACAAATTTGCATCTCTTCCAATACCGTCACAGTCAGGGTCAGGTGAATCCACCAAAAGGCGTTTGTCCCTTACTTAATATGGGGCATGGTGATTGGTCATGGAATGAAAAGCAATTTAGTTAATTTATCTCATTTACTATATTTTTTTTCTGTTTGATAATTGAAAATTTGAAATACCTTGAACTCTGATATTGCAAGTATATAATTAATAATTTGTCACTTCTTTATCAAAAGGAAAAACTAAAGAAACAACCAAGGATATCAGTTTTATAGAATAACAATTGTTTGTAATCTTGTATTTTATCAATAGGCTTATCTAAAGTAATTGCTTTATGATTTGGAGTTAATAAATTATACTTTTTTGTTTTAAGTGAACTGTTTTGTTTTTCTATCACAGTAATGGAAGAAAAATCTTGCCAATTAAATCTATATAATGGTACAATAATAAAAGTTCTTCAAATTATCCAATTTAATATGCTAAGAAATCGTTACAAACTATAGTATATTCATTATAAGTAGGCGAAACATCTAGACCGCTTACCTCTATACCTAAGGAAAGACTGGAGTAATCAAGCTAATATTTCTACCTTTGGGAAGGGTCAGCCAGGCAATAAGTATGGACATTTACAACCCATTTGCTCTAGCCATTTAGCGAATTACAAAGGTTAGGGGTCACAATGTCTGGCCTACCTAAAATGAATGGACTATAGTATGATAGTATATGAAGAAAAAACTATTCTCTGCACATAGGCTTTATACCCTACAATTACCATTGGCCTTGTAACTTACTGACTGATGCCTGGTATCAGGCTCATCAATATTTATGTGTCATATGTTTCTTACTTATACACATTTATAGGCCTCAAAAAGGCCCCAGAAACTGCTCAAATTTCAAAATTTTCAGGGGGGGCTTACAGCGCCCCCCCCCCGGACCCCCCAGCTGCTCAGGCTCGCTTCGCTCGCCACCCACCCACCTATCTATGCCAGGGCTACAGCCTCCCCCAAAATGTTACCCCTGGTGACGCCACTGTCGGCCACAGACAGGGCTATAGTAGTACTTCAGACAGGTACTCTCAAAGGGTCTAGGGGCAGGCTGGTACACTTTTACTTTGCTACTCTGAGCCCGAAGGTTTTTAGAATAGTAGTGGGGTGTGGTTTGCATACTCCTCTACTATTCTCCAGAGGTCATATGCGGCATTATTCTTGACACTCGTTTCTCTGGTTTCGGGGTCACAAGGTTATGGGGGAAAAGGTTATGTGATCATTGTGAGCTAAATACTTAACCTAGCTTTAGAAGTTAGGTATTGATATAATGGCATACTTCCAAGGTATAAATCTTACATATATGATACTCACTAACTTGGGTTAAGGCTGGAGTAATCTTACATAAACTAGTATAGGACTTTAATCCTAGTTACATCTTCAGCTTTGAATATCTGTTTAGTTAGATACAGTTACCTGGATATTCTTTTATTTATTCGGTGGTTGATTTTCAGGTTATGTGTTATGTCCATTTATACCTGTAGGCCTCGGGTCGTTTATGTGGTATTTCCATAAACATATTCTCATCATAGTGTAGATTTGGCTGGAACGAATATGTTGAGGGATGAACCGTTGACTTCATTTGAAAGCTGGGCTGTGGTTGGCTGGTCCAGGTGGGCTGTGATTGGTCAGGTATTCCCGTTTTCAGGTGAGGCGGCAGGTAGATTGTATAACAGTTTGGAATGGTTTGGAGGGCCAATTGAGGTGTTTTGATGAGGTTATTTAGGGGTGACTTGTCCATTCTTGGTTTGTTTACTCTTGGTTTTCTGGTCTTCTGCTTAAGTGGTCGCACTTGTAGACTGGCTATTTTGCAGGGGGTGACTTCCTGTTTTGTTTTGAGGACGGTCATCTCACCACATTCGTTCATAAAAAAAGTTGCGACCTCGCGATTTAATGGTATACGATCTGGTAGTGGGAGAAGGTCCTATCGGCGTCAGTCCTTGCAGGATGAGGAACCATAGTGTGGTGGGATCGTCTGCAGGTGTTTTGTTGTCCATTGTGATATGAATATACCAGTCTTCTTCAGCTTTCCTGGCTATTTGTAAGAGTTCGCTGGGCGTTTTTATTACCTCGAACTTGGCCTCGTTGATGAAGGCCACTTTGTTTATTTTCATCTTGGTTGCTGGTGCAGGGGAAGGTGCTGCCGAAGGTGTAGTTGGACCGGTAGGGCTTGGTGTGGCGGGAGGTAGGTTGCTGGCTGACCTGTTGTCTGGGGCTGGTGGAGGAGTACTGAGGACCTCGGAGGCAGCTGGAGGAGGTAATGTACTTGTCGCACTAACAGGTGGAGGTGTGGTTGGTGATCCTCTAGTGGGTTGCATTACTTCTTTGCGGAGGTAGGTTGGCTGGAAGGTGGGTGCCCGTCATTGAGGTGGAATCACACGTCGGCCATATCTTGTCCATGTAGGATTAGACCGAGAAGCGATTAGAGAAGGTTTATTGAAATGAGATTTTGGGGATGGGGAGGAAGCTGAGCTAGGTGAAAGAGGTGGCCTAGTAAATTTGTTCGGAGTAGGCCGAATTAATGGAGAAGAATGAGTGCTAGTAGTAGGGAGAGAACTGTGTCTGGATAGAAGAGGGACAGGTCGAAAAGTTGGCTTTTGTGCAACACAAGAACTTGTAGGGGTTGGTGATTTCAGTTTTGATGCGTAGGATGGTTTTTGTGTTACCTGTGACATTAAAGGAATAGGTAAAGTTAGTGGAAGCGGTGATGGAGGGGAAGGAGAAGAAGTAGTAGTAGGTTGAGTGATAGGAGGAATGTTAGTTATTATAGTTGTTGTATAGGTGTTGCCGGAGGATTCAGAATATGAAGGCAAAGTGACAGATGGAGAGGGTTGGACAGGTATAGATACGGAGGTGATAGAAGGTTGGGTGGGGCAGAAACAGTGCGAGGAGGCAAAGTGGGAATGGGAGTGTGCACGAGAAGTGAAGGAAGGGATTGTGGAAGGGGTGTGGGTGTGTGAGATAGGTGTTGAGGAACAGGTGAGTGAGTCTTAGGTAAGTTGTTCAGATTGATAGGAGGTTTTTGTCGGCGTGATGGAGAGATAGGTAGAAGTAGCTCAGGATGGGTGGGCTCTGTGGATCCTAGGTTGTTATTATTAGTTGCAAGCAACATGTCATTCTGGTCAGGATTAGCAAGCATTACATTATTATCATTGATAGGCTGAAATCTACGTATATGCCTGTTACAATACGTGCGTGACTCACCAAAATGATTAATGGTAACCTGGTAACAGTTAGGTACAGCTAAAATCTCTCGAAACAACCCTTGAATCTTGGCTTTAATTTGGATGGAACTGGTAGGTGTACAACCATGACGAGATCGCCAATGTAATGTGGGCTGGCTTTGGGTGTTTCATCCGGTTGTAGGTCTTGTACATATTGGATCTGTCGTAGACAGTTCTTGAGGTGTACGAGAGACTGGTCGAAGTTGGAGGAGGGCTCATACGGGGCAGCTAGATGACGGAGGGGAAGAAGTGGAGGAGTTACTCCAAATACTCGCTCATGAGGTGAAATTCCGTCTTCTCTTGGGCAGGTGTTGATTCCCCATTGCACAATTTTTACTTGACTGGATCAATCCTTGGAATCCATTTGTTGCAGTCTGGTCCGGATTTAGTTTGCAATGGTTCGGTGGCTCCTTTCACAGATGGAGTTCCCTTGAGGCCAGTAAGAAGAAGAATGGCTGATCTTGAACCCACACATTAATGAGAGTTGTGACCAGATATGGCTAGTAAATTCGGGGGCATTGTCAGAATGAATGGCTTCAGGCAAGCCAAAATAAGGGAAGACATGTTGAATGAGAGCTTCTGCAACATAAATGGCTGAATGTTCTTTGGCTGGGCAGGCGATGACATACTTGGAATAGGTATCGACAAAAGTGATGATACACCTATTTCCATGGCTATTCTCAAGTGGGCCCATGACATCGACTGCTAGTAATTGCCAAGGCTTGGATGCAATTAGTTTACCTGAAGGACCAGCTGTTCAGGTTCTATCCTTTCCCAAAGTGCATGCTTTGCAGGATTCGGTATTTCTCTTCGCAGTTACATATGGAGATGGAGTACAGTACACTTGTTGGAAGGTGGTGATTAGTCGTCTTTGTGCAAGGTGGATGCCATTATCCATGTGAATGGATTGCATGGTTGACAAGGCGTTTTGAGGGGTGACTACAATTTTCCCTTCTAAAGTAAAAAGATTGTCGCCTCGTCTGGTGAGCTGATTAAAAAAATCTTGGGCATCCAATCTGTTTTCCGTTTTTGTTGATATTGCAACAACAATTCTTGCTGGCTGTTGACTAACGGGCCTTGGTGGTGGATTGCAAGAATAGTGTGGGGTGAATCATCTTGAGTAGATGTAGTGGTGGTTGGTAAGGGAAGGCGAGAGAGAGCATCAGCATTTGTGTGTAGTTTCCCTGGACGGTACACGATATCCATATCGAATTCTTCCAGGGATTCTCTCCATCGGTCAGTCAGAGCATTTTTCGTGTCTGACTTTCTGAGCCATTGAAGGGCGTAGTGATCGGTGATGACGGTGACCTTGACTCCAGCCAGGTAGGCCTTGAAGTGTTGTAGCGCCCAAATCATTCTTAGGCATTCTCGCTTCGTGACGGGGTAATTAATTTCTGCTAGGTTCAGGGTTCGACTTGCACATGCAATGATGTGCTCTTTTCAGTCTCTGGTTTGACTCAATATAACGCCAATTCCAAATTGGGACACGTCTGTGTTAAACCGGAATGGCTTAGTGTAGTCAGGGAAAGAGACCACGGGGGATGCAACTAGCTTATCTTTAAGACTGTTGAAGGGTTGTAGTCTGGAATCAGTCCATATGAAAGGTTCTTCTTTTTTAGTTAAATCATGAAGGGGTTTGGCAATGGTAGCAAAGTTTTTCACAAAACGTCTATAATACGACGCAAGGCCTAAAAGGGCACGTACACTATTTACGTTAGTGGGAGGGGTGATTTTACTTATGGCTTCTAGTTTGCAGGGGTCTGGGACAATACCCTTCTCGGATACAACATGACCAAAACAGTGTACTTGATTTTGTGCTTAGGTGCACTTGGAGGGTTTCAGCTTCAAATTTGCATCCTGGATCCTCTGAAAAACTTGTTTGAGGCGTTGTAGGTGTTCGGCCCAGGTAGTGCCAAACACAATGATCTCATCTAGATAGGCTAAGCAAGTCTCCCATGTTAACCCTTGCAACACTGACTCCATCAACCTGGAGAATGTGGCTGGTCCATTGCAGAGTCCAAATGGAAGGACTGTGAATTCATACAACCTCCCTTGACTGGTGGAGAAAGCTGTTTTTTGTTGGTGTTCTGGCAACACAGGCACTTGCCAGTAACCAGCTTGCAGGTCGAGAGTGGTGAACCATTTGGCACCTAATAGGGAATCAAGGGAGTCATCGATTCTAGGCAGAGGGGTGGCGTCCTTGATGGTGACGTCATTCAGTTGCCTATAATCAATGCAAAATCGTGTAGATCCATCCTTTTTCAGAACTAAAACTACTGGAGAAGACCAGGGGCTGGTAGAAGGTTTTACTACTCCGGTGGCAAGCATATCAGTAACCTGTTTTTCTTCTTCCTATCTTTGGATGGGGTTCTTTCTTCGGATGGGTTGTTTGATGGGGTGACCCACTGTCTGAAGGGGATGATGTAAGATTTGGGTTTTTCTCATATCTCGATTGGATGTGGAGAAAATATCTTGATTGGAAATAAGAAGATTTTTTAGGTCAGTTTGTTGATTGTGGGTAAGAGTAGTAGGTATGTCAGGTAGGGGGTTCTTTTAGGGGGGGGGGGGGGGGAAGAATCAGCAGGGACAGAAAGTTCATCAGGGTACATTTCGAGCTCGCCAATAGCTAAGCCTTTGGGTAATGTGACGGGCTTATCAGAAATTTTTGCAATTTTTATGCAATGAAGGTGATGTGGTAGCAGGCTAGGAGCGGTCAGGCATGCCCCATTGAAAGGGCTTTGGAGGTGTGGGGTCACAAGGACATTTCCATGCAGTGTTGGTACAATGGGAATCCATTTCTCATGATGAGGAGGAATAGTAATGGAATTGGATGTTATGGTGGGAGAAATGACATTGCTGGAACATTGGATGTGGTTGAGGTCAGGTTTGGGCTTTTCAGTGCCACTGTGACAAGGTGTTGGCTAAGGAATTGATTATAGCTGATTGAGGCTAGTTATGGGAGGGGATGGCGTTTTTTTTCAGGTTTGGACGGAGGGTCATACGACAATTGGAGTATTGCTAACTCCAATTGTTTCAACTCCAGCATCCACCACCACCCCAACGTCATCTGCCAACAATCCGACACCTGCAGTAGCCACTGCAACAGATGCTTCTGATGAACCTGAGCCGACATCAAACCAGGACAGCCGCCCTGTTCACCTTAGTCTCTCCCCCACTCCTCGTGCAAGAAGCCTGCTAGCACAAACAGTGCCAACCCCTCGCCCCCGTTCTAACCACTCCTCTCCCCGACCAGTACGCAGAGTCTCGCCACCACAGATTTCCGGATTTACACCAGTGAGGAACGGTGCACGACCAACGCAGAAAAGGTCTCATCTATCAGTCACAATGTCAAACAGATTTGAGATCTTGGTAGAGATGGAAGACGAACCAGAAGAGACCAGGCTCGTTGGGGATTCCATCCTACGAGGACAGGTCGAAGAGTTCTGCGACAGAGTCCCAAATCGACGAAAAAGATTTTGCATCCCAGGAGCTGGACTGGACGACATTGTGGAAGCCTTCGAAGATACCACAAAGGACGCAAACGAAAATACCCTTTTTGTCATCCATGCTGGTTCAAATGACATCATGCGCACCAGATCCGAAGAGCTGATGGAGAAATATCGCAAGATGATCCAGCACTACAAAAACAAGTCAAGGAATATCATCATCTCAGGCATTCTCCCCAAGATCGACGCACCTGACAAATTCTACGACAAGGCCTTCAGCACAAATAGCCGACTAAAATATTTGTGTCTGAAGGAAGAAGTTGAATTCATCAACCTCTGGGATAATATCTATAACCAGCCTACTCTGTTCCGCAAGGATGGCACTCATCTAAACCCTGTGGGTTCAGCATGCATGGGTCGTCTCCTACACGAAGCAGTCCGCAGCCATGGATCAAAAAACGCCATCTGAGAAGAAGCAGCAGTGACATAAATCATCCAACGCCAAGCAAAAAACAGAGGCAACCGAGGACCACCAGCGATAAGGACCGAAGACAGTGAGGACCGAGGACAGCCATGAACATACAGTACATGTAGATCCGACAAGAACCAACAATATTATTAAAGAGCGTTCCGAGAGTTCTAAAATAACAAATTTAAAGGTTTTCTATGCAAACGCTCGTAGCATACGCAATAAATTTTCAGATTTAGAGGAGCTAGTGTTTACAGAGAATTATGATGTGATTGGCATAACAGAATCTTGGCTCAATACAGAAGATAGAGACTTTTTAGCAGAGTATTCACTTCCCGGTTATGTAATGTTTGAGAAAAGCCGAATAAATCGAAATGAAGGTGGCGTTTTACTTTATATCAAAGAAAGTCTTAACCCTACCCTCTTGTCAAAACCTCAAATTGTGAACGTCGACACATCTTTTGTGCTAATAAAGAATAATAAAGGTACAAAAATAATACTTGCATTAATATACAGACCTCCAGCTCAATCAGTGCAAACTGACCGAGAAATTTACGAACAAATTGCAGATGTAAGTAACTCACAAGATACTGTAATTTTTGGCGACTTTAATTTACCTGTGACCAAGTGGGGCGATACTCTTACTTCACACTCCGGACATGACTTGTATACGAACTTGCAAGAGAGTTCGCTTTATCAATTTGTTCGAACACCGACCCGTGGTAATAACGTTCTTGACATTGTACTTGCAACAAAAGAAGAATTAATAGAGAATTTGAATGTTGGTGATGAATTCAGTAACAGCGACCATCGTACGATAACTTTCACTTTAAACTTTACTAGTAACGAACCAAATAGTAGCATCGAAAAAGTTCCTAATTTCAAGAAAGCAAACTTTCATAAACTTAGAGCTATGTTTAAAGAAACTGACTGGAGCTTTTTAATTAACAATAAAGACATAAATACATCTTGGAAGTTATTCGAAACCACTTACCTAAAAGCTGGACGAGGTGTGCCATGATGTCAGAATCGAACCGGAACTTCTGCCTATGGACGGACAGCGCTTGGCCCACAATACTGCAAATACTTCAAATGAAGCAAGAGTGGACGTAAGTGCTCGAGGTTTTTGGACGAGGGGACAACCGGCTTTTTTCGACATCAGAATCTTCAACCCAAGAGCACAAGCATATCGTGAGCGAGGACACAAGGCGGCATACTTGAGAAACGAAAGTGAGAAAAAACGCGCTTATGAAGAAAGAATTTTGAACAGGGATCAAGGAAGCTTTACTCCTCTGGTCTTCTCATCGTCGGGAGGTATGGGACCTTCTGCAAGTGTCTTCTATGCCAGATTAGCTGAACAAATATCGGAGAAAAAGCGCCAGCATAGAAGCCAAGTCATAACTTGGATGAGATGCCGGCTCTCTTTCTCTCTTCTCAGGTCTGCACTCCTATGTCTCAGGGGTACAAGGTCCTCCCCGCTACAGAGGACAAGAGTGAGAGACTTTGACTTTGAAATGGTCGTGGCAGAGGGACGAATTGGGGAACAACTAGGTTGATTGTATGGAGGTACTGGTACAACAAGATAAATACAATGTAACTAAAATAAGATAGATTGTACACCACTTTGTAACTGTCACCTTAATAAAAAAAAATAAAAAAAAAGCAGTGCAAGACTGAATACCATCGAAAATACGGCATCCAGGCCATAATAATAAGCCCAAATGGTGGAATAAAGATATTTCAAACTGCCTGCTTGCTAAAAAAATTGCTAATGATAGATTAAAATCCTCACAAAATGACGAAGAACGGGTAAATTTTGTAGAGCTACGACGCAAAGCCAAAACAATAATTAAGCAAAGTAAAAAGAACCTAGAGTTACATATTGCGAATCAAAGTAAAACAAACCCGAAAGAATTCTATAGTTATATCAGAAAGAAAAAAGTAGTTACTTCAACTGTTGGACCGTTAGTCGATGAAAATGGAGAATACACCAAAGACGAAGTACAAATGAGTAATGCCCTCAATACCTTCTTTGCATCAGTTTTTACAACAGAAGATCTCAGTGATATCCGTACACCATCGCCGATTCAGATTGATAATTCAGATGTTCTAAGCAATATCACCGTTACAGAGACAGAAGTATTGAATTGTTTAGATAAACTCAAGGTAAATAAAACGCCTGGACCTGATACAATCTCGCCTAGAGTTCTAAAGGAAGCTAAGGATGAGCTCTCCAAACCACTGTCATTACTATTCAATAAATCCTTGCAGTCTGGAACTATGCCTGATCAGTGGAAGATAGCCAACGTAACACCGATATTCAAAAAAGGCAGCAAATCCCTACCCAGTAACTATCGTCCAATTAGCTTAACCTCAGTTGTATGTAAAATGCTAGAAACGGTCATACGAGACAGACTCGTAAATCACTTAGAGGAAAATAACATACTTAAAGATACTCAACACGGCTTTCGTAAAAAACGTTCCTGTTTAACAAACCTCTTAGACTTCTTCCACGATATCCTCAACCTCTACGATGAGAGTAAAGCTGTAGATATTATATACCTTGATTTTCAAAAGGCCTTTGACAAAGTTCCCCACAAACGTTTACTGCTAAAACAAAAAGCGCATGGAATACAAGACGGTGTGTTGAAATGGATAGAAAATTGGCTCAGCGACAGAAAGCAAAGAGTAGTCATAAACGGTAAAGCATCTAAATGGACCAATGTAAGTAGCGGGGTACCCCAGGGATCGGTACTAGGACCAATTCTCTTTCTAATTTGCATCAACGACATAGATGAGGGTCTCACCTGTACAATCTCAAAATTTGCTGACGATACAAAAATTGCATATAGCGTACTCTCAAAAGAACAAGTTGACGATATGCAACACAATCTAGATAAATTGTCACATTGGGCCCAAATTTGGCAAATTAATTTCAATGAGGATAAATGTAAAGTACTACATATCGGATACCTAAATGAGAAAGCAAACTATTCGATGAATGGCACTCAGCTTAAGAATGTAAACAGATAAACCGATCTGGGAGTAACAATATCGAGTAACCTAAAACCGAGTCAACAATATTCAGAAGTTGTTAAGAAGGCAAACAAAATAATTGGCTTTATAGGCAGGTCATTTGAGCATAAATCCAAAGATGTTATCCTAACCCTTTACAATTCCTTAGTCCGCCCTCTTCTGGAATACTGCGTTCAATGCTGGTGCCCTTATTACCAAGAAGACATAAACAAGCTTGAACGAGTTCAACGTAGAGTTACCAAAATGATATCTAACCTAAAGAACAAACCATACGAAGAGCGTCTTAGAGAATTAAATCTATTTCCTTTAACCCAGCGCAGATTAAGAGGTGACTTAATTCAAGTGTTCAAAATCATCAAAGGCATCGACAATATGAACTATAGTAAGTACTTCACTATCGACCAATCTAATTACACGCTGGGAAACGGTTGCAAAATTATTGGTAAATCTTTTAACTCGCACGAATCTAAGAATTTCTTCTTCAATCGAGTTGTCAACTTGTGGAATGGGCTTCCCCGAGACGTTATAGACTGCAGCACTGTTGATTCATTTAAACTCCGCCTAGACAAATAACTCGCATCAAACCCGCGACTGCCTGCGTTTGTAAATGAATAACTTTATTTTATCCTCCCCTCAGTTACTAACCTATATGTCCCCTACTAACTTCCTAGTCCTGCCACGGACATCAGTTCCAGGGCAGTAGTTCCCTTTCCAATGTTCCCTTACCCACTCTAAACCACTGTTTGGACACATGATCCTCAGTGTTTTGGAGGACAAGCAGCCTAGAAGGGTCACTAGACCTGTTGTTGCTTGATTTCCTTTGACAACGTCCTGTACCTACAATTTATTGAGGCACTTAAGGAGATTAATAAATCAAGCCCCAGATATCCATCATACTTGGCTTCACTGGGGTTGTAGATCACAAAAGAGTGGTGAACTCCGTGATTAGGATGAGGGATGTTAACATAGATGGGACGTGACTGACCCAGGTTGGCAATAACCTGGTCATTTGCACTGATTAATATTTTGGAAGAGGACTGAATTTCGCCGAAAGCATGTTGATGCTTACGGAAAAAAGGAAGGAAAAGACAAGAACGGGAAGTTCCCGTATCGATCAGGAGTCGAACTTTCACCCCATTCAGAGTGATTTTGTGGTACACCGGAAGTCCTCCCTCTGATGCTCCATCATGAGCCCCCGCCATGGTTACGACAATTTGTTTGGGGGGGGCACTCTAAAAATCCAACGATTCCGGCTGGATTGGCTCCGGCTGGTATGATGGTTGTTCAAGTTCTCCTTCGGTGTCTCCTTCGTCTATTCCTGCAGTTCCATCTTCTATCATTGCTGAGATCTGGCGTGGATTGGTCCATGGGATTTGTGCCCACCAACTTGGGGTCCGGGTATTCTTCCGGGTTAGTTCGCCGAAGCATCTCTTCAGCGACCAGAGCATACAGGATCCGGTGCAGGGTTTCCAGTCTGCTGGTCGTATCCTTGCCCATTCCTCAACCTTATCTGACGGGCGAGGAGCTGTAGGGCTGCGAGGAGAAGAGGGACCGGAAGTGGGGTGTGTAGTGACCTTACTTATCACTGCTATCTTGTTGGTGGTGCTTGGCTGTGTTTGTTCCCTGGCTTGCCGTAACGCCATGATCCTCCTTATCACCGGAAGATCCTTGTCATAGTGGGTCGGTTCAACTATAAAGAAGTGATCTGTCACGGGATCAGGTAATATCCTGACCAGTGCCTTGAAAATAGTCTTCTTTCTCTGGGCGGTTGTCTCGTCAGGGAAAGCAGTCAATGCTAACTGTTGCAATTTATCTATGGTTCCATCCAAATCGCCTGAATACACGACTTGATGAAACTGTTTATCTGCAATAGTTTGCCCTAATACGGGACTGATAGCTGACCTGACATATACCTCAAACTGTGCCCAGGTTAACCCATGCATATTGTCATGCACGTATCCCGATACCTTTGTTGCATATTTCCCAAGTTTAACTACAATAGTGTGAATCTTGGAAGCATCTTCGTTTCCGAACATAATGTCCAGGACCGGTTTGACTATTTCCAGGTATGTGTATATTTCATAGTCCTCGGGTTTAAAAGCCGGGATATCAAGAGATCTAAGTGCTGCTGCCATGATGAATACTGTATCGCCAATTGAATACCAAAAAAAAAAATTATATAAGAATTTTCTTGCTGGTATGCCGTATCAAGACACCGCTGCCGCCAGTGTTATGTCGGGTTATAATAATTTACAATCCGTGATATAGTCTTTATAACGATCCAGGTTGGTCAGAGGAAACAGAGGAGACGCATTGGCGGTGGTGAACGTTGAAATCTCCTAGGATGGAGATTTCTGGGAAAGGAGAGATGGATAGAATGTGTTCCACTTTAAAAGTTAGATAGTCATATAATTTTGGATAGTCAGTAGAATTATGAGAGAGATAAACAGAGCAGAAATATTTAGTTTGAGAGTGACAAAAAAGCTTTTGTTCTGTCGGGTTATAAAAGTTTACAATCCGTGATATAGTCTTTATAACGATCCAATTATGGACTGATAGACCTTGATAAAACTTGACAGGGACATCCCGAGCGTATTATTAATCAATGAAAAGGGTATTCAATAGGATAATACAGAACTTAATAACAACGCAAACCTGAACATATAAATGGTTTTATTATGATAAGGGTATCAGTGGGGACGAAATGGATCGGCTAAGCATAATAGTATCTATCTCCAGGTTGCGCATATAATTACGTAATCCTGGGTGCCTTCTGAATTGTAATAATAATAATATTACAATCAAGAGACTTAATTGCATGGATACAGGAACGACTCAATTGTGAGAATCCTGAATAAATTTTACAAATGGCAAAATATACAACAATGATAAAACAGTAGAAGAATAAATATAAGCCCTCAACAAAATAATCAATGAGGGTCGAGCATCTTCCGTGAAAAAAATAATAAAGTAACTCAGTTAGGATTACACCTGACAAGAGAAATGGGGAGAATTGAATTAAACAAATAGACACACAGGGGAGCGGGTGAGTCACACGGTACGTCAAGGTGGGTTGGAAACTAGACCGCGTATACTAAAGTGACCTCAGGTAAAGGTAAGCGAGTCAGGTCATTCGGGAGACTGCGGTGGTGAGAAATTAGTTTTAAGTTAATGCAACTATAATTATAATATAAGTTCAATGTCAAATTCACTGGTGGCAGAGGAATAAGTTATTTAATTCGCATCAAATGAAGTTCACGAAAGCCTCAAAAGTATAAGTTCTTATTTTACTTAATATTCTCGTTAAATAATCGAATGCAATGGTAACGAATCAAGCTTAGGAATTCTTAGATGATCAATACGATATAATAAATGGAGGTTAGAATAATTCAATGACACAAGTCAAAGTGGAGACAGATGTGCGTAGATCAACAAGGTTAATTAAATCTGCTCAAAGAGGGAAGTACAAGTGAAAATGTACGAATGGAATTACTATAATATGAATTAGTAATAAAATGGGCGCATATGACTAAGTTATGCTCAATAATACTTATAGCAGTGTTAGGTTAGGATTCTGAACGTGTTAACAGAACTATATAAATAACTTCCACGAAAGGAACGAACTGTAAGGGGAATGATGTATAATAAAGTCATTAGAAACTATGCGGTCGAGAATTCCTACGCATGAAGAATCGAATATCACTTACATCAGTAATCAAATGAACGGAAATAGTAGCTCATAAAATAATTACTAAATTAGTTAAGGAACAAGCGTAAATATCAAGTTCGAAGTTTAAGGGGGGTAAATGGAATAAATTTGATATTTCTCGTTAGGAAATTGAGCGTAGGTTCTGGGTAGATATGTATAAATGAAAGAATTAATTCACGGAATACACGGCGACTTCAACTCACAAAATACATTACAGACTACATATAACTAGAAAATCTGCGAGCGTGTGGTGAATTAGAATAATTAACACAGGTATGTAACATATGCGTAAGATGTAAAAATAAAAGTAGAATTAACACGGTACAAACTGAATACAAAGTTAACACAGATAAGATCAAGAGTTCAGAAGGATTAATTAATTACGCACGTACAGGATCTAGGGCACAGATCACAGAATAAATTTATAAGAACATAAGAACATAAGAACATAAGAAAATAGGAGTCTGCAGAAAGCCGATTGGCCTAAGCAAGGCAGATCCCTGTCCCACACAACCCCAACTCAATTACAAAGCCCAATTATAGGCTCAACACTCTAATACCCTGAGGATCATCTTACCAAAACGGTTAGAGATTAACGCAGGATTATGGGGGTCTGCAGAGCGCTGATTGGCCCAACCCGGCTGATCCCCCTTCACACCCAACCCTTCTCGTCCATATGCTTATCCAATTTTATCTTAAAGCTCCCTACAGTTTTAAATCCCACTATAGCACTTGGTAGTCCATTCCACCCATCTACAACTCTGTTACCAAACCAATATTTGCCTATATCTTTTCTGAAACGAAATTTATCTAATTTGAAACCATTGGTACGAGTTCTTTCGCTATCACTGAGCTTTAGTACATTTGTCATGTCCCCTTTGTTAATCCCACTAACCCACTTAAACACCTCTATCATATCCCCTCTAACTCTGCGTCTCTCTAACGAATGTAAACCTAATTTCTTCAACCTTTCTTCATACGGAAGATTTCTAATATTATGGATCATTTTTGTCATTCTACGCTGTACTCTCTCCAATGAATCTATGTCCATTCTGTAATAAGGACACCAAAATTGGACAGCATAATCCATATGGGGTCTCACTAATGACAAGTAAAGTTTTAAGATAACATCAGCAGTTCTGTTACTCACACTCCTAGAGATGAACCCGAGAATCCTGTTTGCCTTATTACGAACGCCTATACACTGTTTTCTAGGCTTCAAATCATTGCTAACAAACACACCTAGATCTTTCTCGCAGTCTGAATTTTCTTATTCTAAATTAGCTAGTTTATATTTAACATTTGTTTGCATCTTCCCTATCTTTAATACCTTGCATTTGTCAATGTTAAACTTCATCTGCCAATTTACTGACCATTCATGTAAGGTATCTAGATCCCTTTGGAGGCACTCTATATCGCTATCTGAATCAATTGATCTCCCCATTTTAGTATCGTCTGCGAATTTACTTATCCTACTAGTTATACCTAAATCTAGGTCATTTATGTATATAAGAAACAACAGGGGACCTAATACCGATCCCTGGGGGACACCACTTTTGACTGCTCCCCACTCTGACTTGGTTCCATTTATGCTGACTCTCTGTTTCCTACCAATTAGCCATGACCTAATCCATCCCAACAACGCCCCACCTATTCCATGTGCCTCAACCTTTCTCATCAATCTCTCATGAGGGACTCTGTCGAACGCTTTACTGAAATCTAAATATATAATATCGTATGCCTTGTTATTATCTACTGCTTCATATACCTCTGAGAAAAAACTAAGCAAATTAGTAAGGCAAGAACGTCCCTGAGTGAATCCATGCTGAGAAGAATTGATTAAGTTAAATGTTTCTAAGTGGTTTCTCATTTTCCTAACAATAATTGACTCGCACCACGTTTCACATATTTTGCATAGAATACCTCACAACAATAACACAAACAGAAGATACACAGGGACACTTATGTGAATTTGGAGGGCAGGGGTCGAGAGTACAAGTCTGGCCAACGTGGAGCGAGGGTGGTGGACAGCACTTCAGGGTTGTCCGGCGTCACTCGAGCAGAGGTCCAGGATTCAGGACTTCAGGTAGGCAGGTCGGCCACAGACAGAGCTATAGTAGTACTTCAGACAGGTACTCTCGAAGGGTCTAGGGGCAAGCTGGTACAAGCCAACACTTTTACTTTGCTACTCTGAGCCCGAAGGTTTTAGAATAGTAGTGGGGTGTGGTTTGCATACTCCTCTACTATTCTCCAGAGGTCATATGCGGCATTATTCTTGACACTCGTTTCTCTGGTTTCGGGGTCACAAGGTTATGGGGGAAAAGGTTATGTGATCATTGTGAGCTAAATACTTAACCTAGCCTTTGGAAGTTAGGTATTGATAGAATGGCATACTTCCAAGGTATAGTCTTACATATATAATACTCACTAACTTGGCTTAAGGCTGGAGTAATCTTACATAAACTAGTATTTAGTGGGGAGATTGTAGGCACCAATCGATCAGGGCTAGACCCAGGTGAGGTTATAGGCATGTGATAAAGAGTCGCTGGAACTCCTGTTTCATTTGCTTGGCCTCTCTTACTGATTCTCTTTGTGCCTCATTTACACTGAGAGCAATCCAGCTAGCTCTCACAAACACCTCCTCCTCCTATCCACTTCACTTCACTACACTAAACATGCACACCACACTTCATTCCTCCACAAAAAAATTAAAAAAACACAAAATGATGAATTGTAGCCCAGCCTCGGAGTCCCCAGGGGGGGGGACCATAAATGCCCCCTCACCCGACCGACCATCCCCTGATGACCCCACACAATTACCTGGACCTCGGCCTGTTACTCTTTCTATTAATTTCTGCAACATTCGCGGACTTTCCTCTAACTTTCACTCTGTTGAGCACCATCTCTCCTCCTACAAACCTGATCTTCTCTTCCTCACCGAAACTCAGGTGTCTGTAGCAACATCCAGCAACCCCTTCTCTGTATCCTCCTACTTTCTCTATCCTAGTTTCAAAGCCAAAGGCGGATGTTGTGCATATGTGCACAACAAACTCACTTGCTCTCGTGTTCCCGATTTCGACTCCTCTGAATTCTCAACTTTATGGCTCAAACTTTCCTGTCATTCTCTTACTAAATATTTCTGTGCTGTCTATCTTTCCCCTAACTCTACCAACTTTCCCAAATTCTTTGACTATCTAAACTCTACAGTGGAACACATTCTATCCATTTATCCTTTCTCAGAAATCTCCATCTTAGGAGATTTCAACGTTCACCACCGCCAATGGCTCTCCTCTCACACTACTGATCCACCTGGTGAACAAGCCTACGTCTTTTCTATCCTAAATGACCTAGAGCAGTTAGTTCAGCAACCCACCCGTATCCCGGATCGCATCGGAGATCGGCCCAACATTCTTGACCTGTTTCTAACTTCTAACCCTTCTTCTTATACTGTCGATCTTTTCTCTCCTTTGGGCTCCTCCGACCATAAACTTATCTCTGTCACCTGTCCTATCTCTCCAGTACAGCCACCCGATCCTCCTAGCCGGCGGCGCTTGTTTCACTTTGGCGCTGCCGACTGGGAGGCTCTTCGGCAGTACTTCTTTGATTTCCCATGGAATGATTTCTGCTTCCATGACCGAGGACCCGAGGAGAGTGCTGAACGCATTACCGAGGTAATCCTATCGGGCATGGAAGCATACATTCCATTCTATTTCTCTCAGACTAATGCTAAAAAATCTTGGTTTACTCACGCCTGTTCTACTGCTGTCCGCAATAAGGAGGAAGCATTCAAACGGTACCGACGCCTTAAAACTCAAGACTCTCATTCTTCATATGTTTCTGCCCGGAATCAAGCCAAATCTGTTCTTCGACTTGCCAAACACTCTTTCATCAATAATAAATGCACTGAACTATCCAACTCTAGCTCTTCCCAAGCTTTCTGGCATCTAGCCAAAAACCTCTCCAACAATTTCTCTTCCTCGTCTTTCCCTCCCCTTTCCCACTCTGATGGCACAACCATCACTTCTTCCTCTGACAAAGCTAAACTCTTCGCTCAAACTTTTGCTAGAAACTCCACCTTGGATGATTCCGGTGCTATTCCTCCCTCTCCGCCCTCCTCTCTCTTACTTATGCCTAATATCCTAATCTCTTCTAAAGATGTACTTTCTACCCTCTCTGGGCTTAACACTAATAAGGCGTACGGTCCGGACGGTGTTCCTCCTGTTGTTCTCAAAAACTGTGCTTCCGTGCTGACTCCCTGCCTAGGCAAACTCTTTCGTCTCTGTCTATCCTCTAACGTCTTCCCTTCATGCTGGAAGTTTGCTCACATTCAACCTGTCCCAAAGAAGGGTGACCGCTCTCAACCCTCCAACTATCGTCCAATTGCTCTTATCTCTTGTCTTTCTAAAGTTTTTGAAACTATTCTTGCTTCCAAATTTCTTAAGCATTTCTCTTCTCATAATCTGCTCTCAGATCGCCAGTATGGCTTCCTTAAGGGTCGCTCTACTGGTGATCTTCTTTCATATCTTACTAACTCTTGGTCATCCTCCTTTCGGGACTTCGGTGAGACTTTTTCTATTGCACTAGACATATCGAAAGCCTTCGATAGAGTCTGGCATAAATCTTTAATTTCTAAACTACCCTCCTTCGGTTTCTATCCCTCCATCTGTGCCTTTGTCTCTAATTTCCTTTCCGGCCGTTCCATAGCTGCGGTTGTGGACGGCCATTGTTCACTTCCTCACCCTATAAACTCCGGTGTTCCTCAGGGCTCTGTCCTATCTCCTATTCTCTTTCTAATTTTTATAAATGATCTCCTTAACTGTACCTTAATTCCCATCCATTCATACGCAGACGACTCAACCTTACACTACTCCATTAGTTTTTCAGAACGCCCCAGCCAGCAATCCCTCAACGACAAACGTAATGAAGCCATAGAACTCTTAAATTCTGATCTAAATACTATTTCCAATTGGGGCAGAGAAAACCTTGTTAACTTTAATGCTTCCCAAACCCAATTTCTCCATCTATCTACCCATCAGAATCTCCCAGCGGTCTATCCCTTATTCTTCAACAATACAAAAATCAACCCTTCATCTTCTCTCAATATTCTTGGTGTCTCTTTTTCTTCTGCTCTCATTTGGAAGGACCATATTACCAGTCTTGCTAAGGCAGCCTCCCAGAAGCTGGGTGTGCTCAACCGCCTTAGGGGGTTCTTTTCCCCTGCACAGCTTCTTGCTCTGTACAGGGGCATAGTGCGCCCTTGTATTGAGTATTGTTCACATGTGTGGGGAGGTTCCTCTCACACCGCTCTCCTAGACAAAGTTGAAAGGAAGGCCTTTCGTATCATTAACTCCCGTCCACTCACCAACTCTCTGCAATCTCTCTCTCTCCGCCGCAATGTTGCATCTCTCTCGCTATTCTATCGCTACTATAATAATCAGTGTTCCTCAGAGCTATCCCAGTGCATACCACCTCCTTTACGTAGGGCACGTGGTACCCGTCTTGCAACTCAATCCCACCCCTACTCTGTGCAACTCTCCAACCCAAGAGTGAAACGTTACTCTCAAACTTTCTTCTACTCAACATCTGAGCTCTGGAACTCTCTCCCAGAATCAGTCTTTCCCTCTTCCTATGACTTAAATTGCTTCAAACTCTGTGTGTCCAGGCATTTTGGCTCGAACGTCCCTTGATTTTGGCCCTGTCACTCTTTCAACTATGGGGGAGGCACTCGCTATAGGCAGTTATGCCTTTTGCCTCCCTCAATCACATAGAAAAAAAAAAAAAAAAAAAATAGGACTTTAACACCTCAAGAGCGGCCTATGCGGTTTATTTATATGTACCGCCCAGCGGGGTGTTTTTAGCCAAAATAGGGCTGTTTACGTGATCATTTTCATGCCTAAATAAGACCCAGAACATAAAACAAGTACCTATCCCTGAAAGGGCATAAACAAAGCTTTCGAATGACACCATAACGATCCTTTTATGATGGCTAGTTTTCTTGCAATAACCGTGCAACGCGAGTGCAAAAAGCATGTAATTAGGCACTTTCCCCATACAATTCCTTATATAGCGAGTGAGAGAGGTAGGAGGGAGGTGAGATTCGTGTCAGTAGGTTCGCCGCGGTGGTCTGGAGCAGTCATACGCTCGCTACTCTCCTGCCACCACTTGTCTCTCTCTCTCAGCAACATTACGTGCTGAAATTGCCACTTGAGTTATGTCGAGCGCCGCCACATAGTCCAGCTTTATTTAACTCGACTTATGTGGTGAGCCGCTAATTAAGGGTTAATCCTAGTTACATCTTCAGCATTGAATATCTCTTTAGTTAGATACAGTTACCTGGATATTCTTTTATTTATTCGGTGGTTGATTTTCAGGTTATGTGTTATGTCTATTTATACCTGTAGGCCTCGGGTCGTTTATGTGGTATTTCCATAAACATATTCTCATCATAGTGTAGATTTGGCTGGAACGAATATGTTGAGGGATGAACCGTTGACTTCATTCGAAAGCTGGGCTGTGGTTGGCTGGTCCAGGTGGGCTGTGATTGGTCAGGTCTTCCCGTTTTCAGGTGAGGCGGCAGGTAGATTAAAGAACGGTTTGGAATGGTTTGGAGGGCCAACTGAGGTGTTTTGATGAGGTTATTAAAGGGTGACTTGTCCATTCTTGGTTTGTTTACTCTTGGTTTTCTGGTCTTCTGCTTAGGTGGTCGCACTTATAGACTGGCTATTATGCATGTGGTGACTTCCTGTTTTGTTTTGAGGCCGGTCATCTCAGCTTTAGACATATAATTGAGAATTCAGAAGAATCAAAGTTGGGATCATGAGAGAAAGCGAGATTGTTGCTCACATATACGCAACATCCGCCTTCGGCTTGAAACTGAGGATAGTGATAGTAGGAGGATACAGAAAAAAGGTTTGCTGTCAGTAGTTCCAGACACCTGAGTTTCGGTGAGAAAGAGAAGATCAGGGTTGGCAGAGGAGAGATGGTGTTCCACAGAGTTGAAGTTCTCCGAGGCTGGTCGTGATTTAGTCATCATATCTGGAAACAAGATTGTGTAATATGTACGGTGTTTGTATTATAATGTATATACTGATAGGAGGAGAAGGTGTTTTGGAGGACAGGCTAGGGTTGCCCTCAGTATTGATGAGGCACAGAAAGAATCATCTAGGGAGGCCAGGTGGTGAAACAGGAGTTCCAGCTGTCCTTATCAGCCACCTAGCACTCCCCGGGAGTCCCACCCTGTTCGGCTGGTGCCTACAGCCTCCTCCTAACAGTAAGTTGGCACGTAGATTACTCGTATTATTACTGAAAATAGATTAGCATCCATCCTCAACCATGTGTAACTGCTTGTAAAGTTGATAGGGTTATTATATATATAGTGTTACGTATCTTGATCCTCAAGTGGTTAACTTGATGAATCTAGATAGCACAGAGATATATATTAAGGTATCAGTCAGCTGAAGGCAAAACGAAAGTAAAATCTAATAAAATTATTTTCTGTTGTTGCTTCCTTTCCTTTTGGATCTTAGGACTTGGTATCCTTTATGGACTGATACTCTAATTATGAAAAAATACTGAAACTAATTAAAGTCATGTAGTATTTATAAAGAATTATTATTTAACCGAAGCTTAGTAGGCTATGGTTATGAACCGAATAAGTTATATCTAAAGAAGGACTATTAATTATATATCAAGTCTTGAAAGATAAATATTAAGGTAAGAAGGTAAAGTAAGGTAAGGTCTCTTACCCTTTTTGAAATGAATAGATAGTTTTCTTATATCATGTCCTTTTATTTATATTTAATGTCATTATTCTTGGTTCTTGTTTTACGTTAATAGTATTATATTATTATTATCAGGATTAATATCAAAGTCACATAAAAAGTTAGATATATATTTAATAATTAGATAAATGTATTTCTTAACCACGTAACATTGAGGTTTGATTATGAGTAAATTAAGTTACAGGATCGCTTCATAGATTCGATTCAGGTCTCACTCAAATAATATGAAAAGCAAAAATAATATTTTGAAGCTAATAGAATTTTCTTCAGCTTAGGAAATCACTAGAAGTAACATTAAAACAGCCATGTTAGTCTAAGGCGATATTACTAATATGAGACAAAAGTATCACCGTACTTGCTCTTATCAGCAATGTAAGCTTAATTAAAAGTAAATTAAAGAACACGCAAATATTAATATAAAACAATAGTATTACTTTTATCATAACCCAATTACTTAAAGAGTTGCTTTAGTCCACAAGTCAGTCAACTAAAATAGTTAAGTACATAATAGTAGCGTTAACGTTAATTCCCAATCACATATCTCACTAACCAACATAACGTAAGTGTTTACACCGAACACACTTAACACACACTTATATAATCTGACTGACAGTCACAATCCCATTATAATACTTCACCCCGTCTTCCTCCAGCTGCAAGTTCACCTTCCCAACTCCAAATGAGACTGATTTGAATGCCCACTACTCGGGTCTTATATACTATGCAATGATGGTGTAGGAACGAATCAGGAGGCGGGGGATGGTGCGCGCCCCAATCACAGCTCCTCTAGTTGCGTAGCAGGTGCGTGGTCCAATGGCGTTGATTGGCGTCTATCATCGTCATAGCGTCGGGTCATCGAAGTAGTTTGCAGGGTCCCCATATGACGCACGCAGGTGTGAAGGCTTGTTTGCTGGTATGCAGACGAGCTGGTTTCCCACTCGCTGGTTCGCTCGCTGGTCTGCTTCGCCGCCTGGGTAATTCGGCACTCCTTCAACTCTTAATTCTAACTCTTAAATAAACACATACAGGGCTTCGTATGTCAGACCTCCCCCCTAGAAAAGAGTGTAAGGAGTATAGTACATAATATACATAATACATAACTAGGTTCACCACCAGATTGGCAACAGCAAGATTATAATGAGGATATAATAAGGATATCACCCAAAGTAGGCAACGTCTCCAGGTACCACATCAGAACATAGCCGGAACGTAGCTGGAGCGTTATCCGAACTGCAAGGCATTATCTCCCAGCTGAAGGCTTGAAAGCGCACTACTAAAGCATGATATTTACCTCGCTACAAGGGAGAGCTAATTGCGAAAATCCTCTCATTAAGTTAATCTTACTGCTGTATGAGGCCAACCTGGTAAATGGAATCTTTAATAGATACGTGATAGGCAATCGGCTAGCACGTTCTGGACCCCCTTAATATGTTTAACATCCAGGAAGTATTCCTGCAGCAACAAACTCCACCTGGTCAGTCGTTGGTTTTTATTTTGGAACTTATGCAAAATTTTTAAGGGGTGATGGTAAGTATACACAGTGATGGCACCAGAGGCAGATTGCACATAGACAGCAAAGTATTGAAGGGATAAAATTAATGCTAACAGCTCCTTCTCAATGACTGAATAGTTACGTTGAGCAGAATTTAAGTTTTTACTAAAATAGCACACAGGATGCAATACTTCACAGTTGTCTTCCTGTATCAATACTGCACCAACCCGGTATTGCTCGCATCCACTGCTAGGGAAAAAGATCTGTTAAAATCAGGAGCTCTGAGTACAGGATAATTGGATAAATATATTTGGTAGCATTAACACCTTACGAGCGGCCTATGCGGTTTATTTATATGTACCGCACAGCGGGGTGTTTTTAGCCAAAATAGGGCTGTTTACGTGATCATTTTCATGCCTAAATAAGACCCAAAACGTAAAACAAGTACCTATCCCTGAAAGGGCATAAACAGAGCTTTCGAATGACACCATAACGATCCTTGTATGATGGATAGTTTTCTTGCAATAACCGTGCAACGCGAGTGCAAAAAGCAGGTAATTCGGTACTTTCGGTACATAATTGAGTATGTAGCGAGTGAGAGAGGGAGGAGGGAGCTGAGATTTGTGTCAGTAGGTTCGCCGCGGTGGTCTGGAGCAGTCATACGCTCGCTAGTCTCCTGCCACCACTTGTCTCTCTCTCTCAGCCACATTACGTGCTGAAATTGCCACTCGACCTATGTCGAGCGCCGCCACATAGTCCAGCTTTATTTAACTCGACTTATGTTGCTCGCCGCTAATTAAGGGTTAAAGGCCTCCTCACATTCGGAGGACCACTCAAACTTCACATCCTTACGGAGAAGATCTGTCAGGGGAGCTGTTAACCTAGAAAAGTTTAAGATGAAACGCCTATAATAACCAATCATTCCTAGGTACCTTTGGATATGTTTCTTAGTGCTAGGAGTTGGGAATTCTAGAATAGACTCTACCTTTGCTTGAGGAGATGCAACCTGCCCTGACCTACCGTATATCCTAGATACTGGACCGTACTCTTTACAAAGGTGCATTTCTTAAGATTAACCACCAGATTGGCATCAGCAAGCTTTAAGAACAGCAATCTAAGTTGGTAAAGATGCTCCTCCCATGACTGTGAAAAGATAAGAATATCATCGATGTAGACAACGCATCCAGGTACCCCTTCAGTCACCATATTCATGAGGCGCTGGAATGTAGCTGGAGCGTTTTTCAAGCCGTAGGGCATCACGTTACAGCAGAAGGCTTGATTATTGACTACAAAGCATGATATTTCCCTCGCTCTAGGGGTGAGAGCTACTTGCCAATATCCCTTCATTAAGTCAATCTTGCTGATATAGGTGGCTGTACCAATCTGGTCAATGCAGTCGTCGATCCGTGGCAGTGGGTAGGTATCGTTCTTTGTGACAGCATTAACTTGCCTATAGTCCATACATAACCTATGGCTCCCGTCTGGCTTTGGCACAAGTATGACCGGACTACTCCACTGGCTTAAGGCCCTAGTGATCAGCTCGTTTGACAACATGAAGTCAAGCTCGACCTGCAGTATACTCCTGCGTTGTGGTGAGACACGGTAGGGGATAGTTTAATGGGAGTTGCATCCCCTACGTCGATGTCGTGCACGGCCAAAGAAGTGAGCCCTGGAGTATCACGGAACACACTGGGAGACTGAAATAAAACTGAGATTAGTTGGTTCGCTTGATCAGAGGGAAGATGACATAGTTTAGATGGTAATTCCCCCAAGCTACTGAGTTATACTTAAAGTTGGATAGGCTACATGACAAGTCAAAGTCTGCATGGATACCTTCAGGCTCTGGAACAGTCTGTTGCGGGTCAGTAAGAGAACTGAAGACTTCGTCCGCACCAGGCTGTCCACAGGTCCTGACATTCACTGCCACAGTGGGAGAATCTGGAGGAGAGGAATCAGGGGACCTATGGTAGGGTTTCAACATATTTATATGGAATACTTGCGTAGGCTTTCTCCTGTCTGGGGTAGTTACTAGATAATCGGTAATGCTCACCCTCTGAATGATCTTATATGGGCCCCTGAACTTGGCAGATAAAGGTTGGCCAAAAAGGGGGAGCAGGACCAAAACCTCATCACCGGGCTGAAACTCCCTCTCACAGGCTTTTCTGTCATACCAGTTCTTCATGGAGCTTTTAGCCACTGTCAAGTTTTGAGCTGCAAACTCACATGAGGATCTCAGCCGGGTTTTGAAATCTGAAACATATTTGAGGAGGTTTTGGTTCCCCTCCTGGCCAACTAGGCTATCCTGCAATAGTTGCAAAGGACCTCTTACCTGGTGACCGAAAACTAGCTCATTAGGGGAAAAACCCAGGGATTCAGTTGGAACCTCACGAGTAGCAAATAAAAGAAAAGGTACCCCCTTATCCCACTCAACTCCGGTCTCTGTACAATATTTACGCAACATTCCTTTCAAAGTTTGATGATACCGTTCGAGAACCCCTTGACTCTCTGGGTGGTAGGTGCTCGACTTCACATGCTCGATACCCAACTCCTTCAGGGACTGCTGGAAAATGTTAGAGGTAAAATTAGTTCCTTGATCACTTTGCACCTCATGGGGGAAACCCATTCTGGTGAAGAATTTAAGCAGTTCCTTGATGACAGTTGGAGCAGAGGTAGTCCTTAAGGGTATAGCCTCTGGGTAGCGAGTTGCCATGTCCATAATAGTTAATAAATAATTGTTACCTTGGGAAGTCTTAGGCAATGGGCCTACAATGTCCACTACCACCCGAGTAAAAGGATTCTCGAAGACGGGCAAGGGCACCAGAGGATGTACAGGCACCTTCTGATTGGGTTTTCCTGTCATCTGGCAAGTGTGACACACTCTACAAAACTCCACTACATCTGCACGCATTCCTGGCCAGTGAAAGTGGGCTCTGATTCTGTCTAGAGTTTTTCTCACACCTAGGTGTCCTGCCAATGGTATACAAGGTGCCATTTCCAAGATATCTCTACGACAAGGTTTGGGGACTACTACTTGATGGACGTCCCAGGCCCCGTCATCGATTGGTCTGTGTGGCTGTCTCCATCTACGCCACAATACTCCTCCTTTGAGGTAGAAACATTCACCACCCTCCTTCTCACATTCCTCTTCACTCACGGCCCTGACAGCTAACTCCTTGCATTCTCTATCATCTCTCTGTAGCTCTACCAGGCCACTAGGACAATTTGGAGGGGTTTCATGGTCATCGTTAGGGTCAAGATGAGCCATAAATGTGTCAGATAAATCCACCTCAGTCACATCATCAGGCACAGTTGGAGCGTCATTCACACTCTCATCATCCCTTTCATCAACTCTTACATTCGGTACATTTCTGTCTGAGGGAACTGCTACTTGAGACATTGAACGTGTGACAGCACACACAGGGAAAACTGTTGGCATCTCCTTTTCGAGCTCACCGGTTAGTGGCTCGTTAACAGGGGAAAGTGACAAAATGGGGTCTGGTCGGACCTTCTCACCTGCTACATCATTCCCCAACAGGAGTGTTACCCCGGGCACAGGGATATCTTGGGACCTACACAAAGCTATGGTGGCCTCACCCTGTAGTAACTCACATTCAATTTCGCCTTTTACCAAGTATGCATAAAATTGGACTCCAGCACCTCTCATTATAACTGGTTCGCCAGGTGGGCACTCAGTGTAAGGATTCACCATGAGGGTGCTAGTAGAACCTGTGTCTCTCAGAATTTTTACCTCATGCATATACAACCATTTAATCTCACGTTGCCAGATGAAATAAAGGGACAGTAACTGTCCTGCACTGATGGTGAAATTAGTATTGGCTTAACCCTAGTGGGTTGCACCACACATGCTACTACACCCCTGTCTAGATGGTTTACGTTAGCTGCTAGGTACTCCTTCTGTCGGGAGTCCGGCATTAAAGGCACATATGGAGTTTGAGATACGGCGGCAACTGTCTGCCCTGATCTCTCGGTTCTCTCCTTGGCCCAGCACTGATAAGCAAGGCGGCCTCTCTTGCCACAAAAAGTACATACTTTAGGGGATACGGGAATGTTCCCTCTTTGAGCATTACTATTACTTTGGGCCCCATCTCTGTTACCATTGCCCTGAGTCGCATTTTTAGTTGGGGGAACAATTCTATTTTGGCTAGCTGGGGAAGACATTACAGGCTTGTGACTGGGTCTGTCAGATTTGTGATTGGGATACTTAGAATTAGAACTAGAATTATCGTAGGGCTTCTTTCCACGAAATTTGTTGTTGAGCACGTATGTATCAGCCATGTCAGCGGCGTCGGCAAGACAATCTACCTTTTTCCCCCTCAAATGATAGGCTACAGAAGAATCAATTTTCCATAGGAAATTTTCTAACAGGACCAACTCCTTCAGATCGTTGTAGCTTGTGACTTTCTTACTCTTGACCCAATGATTGAAGGTTTTAGTCATGATCCTGGCAAAAACCTTATGGGTTTCTTCTACTTTCTTCTGATTTTTACGGAATGATTGCCTGTAAGCCTCAGGCTGTAATTGATAGGTTTTTAGGATAGCTTCTTTGAGATTGTCATAATCCTGCCTAACCTCTGCTACTTCTGACAAATACGTGGCTCGAGCCTGCCCTGTCAAAACGGTTTGTAACATAAAAGTACATTGATCTCTTGTCCACCTCATACCTCCATCAACTTCCTCAAACAAAACAAAGAAATCCTCCACAATATCCTCAGTGAAAGGTGGAATGACACTGGTCATAGTTAATCCCAGAGGGGGAGCAATTAAGAGAGCATTTGTATTGACATTTAGTTGAGGTATATGATATTGATATTGTTCGGTCGTTGCTCTGGCTTGTTCGACTTTTATTCTGGCTAGTTCTAGTACTTGATCAACGGTAAAACCAGGTGGCAATTGTTCATGAAGTTGGCTAGGATTACTCGGGATCCCACCAACTGCTCCGTCTCCCTCCCCGCCTTCTACAGGGAACAGGTGGGTTTTTATGGTCTGAGCCACCTCTACTTTGGACATGTTTGAGACAGTTAACTGGAGATGCGAGGAAAGCACTTTCAGTTCGGATTTTGACAGACGGTCAATATCAGGGGCTGTGGGGTCTGATTCTATGAAAATTCGAGCATCTTCGTCATTAATTAGATCAGGCATGATTAATTATTATGTTCTATCCAACAACCAACTCTACTCCTAAAATCGATTAATGAAATATTACAAACACATGTGGCAGTCCGTGGATTCGAACCCAGGACGCTCACACCGAATATCAACACCTTATGCATTACACCACGAAGGCAGTTAAAGAATGGTGGACACTGCCTACGATTTATTATGCAACTTCGAATCCTGCATATCAATCTAAGCATGTACACACATCCCAACTGCAACTCACGTAGGCTATGCATATGTGAATGGAAAGAGCAATTAATGGGGCCTTAACCACTAGGGAAGGCCTCTCAATAAATTACTCCTGAACCAATATAAATTATTATGTTCTATCCAACAACCAACTCTACTCCTAAAATCGATTAATGAAATATTACAAACACATGTGGCAGTCCGTGGATTCGAACCCAGGACGCTCACACCGAATATCAACACCTTATGCATTACACCACGAAGGCAGTTAAAGAATGGTGGACACTGCCTACTATTTATTATGCAACTTCGAATCCTGCATATCAATCTAAGCATGTACACCCTCCCCGCCTTCTACAGGGAACAGGTGGGTTTTTATGGTCTGAGCCACCTCTACTTTGGACATGTTTGAGACAGTTAACTGGAGATGCAAGGAAAGCACTTTCAGTTTGGATTTTGACAGACGGTCAATATCAGGGGCTGTGGGGTCTGATTCTATGAAAATTCGAGCATCTTCGTCATTAATTAGATCAGGCATGATTAATAATGGATTTTTAAGTAGTGAAACAGTAATGAAACTGAGTGAAACTGTATGAAACGAATCCTGGCAAGGTCACCACGCTTCTGTTATGTATCTTGATCCTCAAGTGGTTAACTTGATGAATCTAGATAGCACAGAGATATATATTAAGGTATCAGTCAGCTGAAGGCAAAACGAAAGTAAAACCTAATAAAATTATTTTATGTTGTTGCTTCCTTTCCTTTTGGATCTTAGGACTTGGTATCCTTTATGGACTGATACTCTAATTATGAAAAAAATACTGAAACTAATTAAAGTCATGTAGTATTTATAAAAAAATATTATTTAACCGAAGCTTAGTAGGCTATGGTTATGAACCGAATAAGTTATATCTAAAGAAGGACTATTAATTATATATCAAGTCTTCAAAGATAAATATTAAGGTAAGAAGACAAGGTAAGGTAAGGTCTCTTACCCTTTTTGAAATGAATAGATAGTTTTCTTATATCATGTCCTTTTATTTATATTTAATGTAGTTATTATTCTTGGTTCTTGTTTTACGTTAATAGTATTATATTATTATTATCAGGATTAATATCAAAGTCACATAAAAAGTTAGATATATATTTAATAATTAGATAAATGTATTTCTTAACCACGTAACATTGAGGTTTGATTATGAGTAAATTAAGTTACAGGATCGCTTCATAGATTCGATTCAGATCTCACTCAAATAATATGAAAAGCAAAAATAATATTTTGAAGCTAAAATAATTTTCTTCAGCTTAGGAAATCACTAGAAGTAACATTAAAACAGCCATGTTAGTCTAAGGCGAAATTACTATTATGGGACAAAAGTATCACCGTACTTGTTCTTACCAGCAATGTAAGCTTAATTAAAAGAAAATTAAAGAACTCGCAAGTATTAATATAAACAATAGTATTACTTTTATCATAACCCAATTACTTAAAGAGTTGCTTTAGTCCACAAGTCAGTCAACTAAAATAGTTAAGTACATAATAGTAGAGTTAATGTTAATTCTCAATCACATATCTCACTAACCAACAAAACGTAAGTGTTTACACCGAACACACTTAACACACACTTATATAATCTGACTGACAGTCACAATTCCATTATAATACTTCACCCCGTCTTCCTCCAGCTGCAAGTTCACCTTCCCAACTCCAAATGAGACTGATTTGAATGCCCACTACTCGGGTCTTATATACTATGCAATAATGGTGTAGGAACGAATCAGGAGGCGGGGGATGGTGCGCGCCCCAATCACAGCTCCTCTAGTTGCGTAGCAGGTGCGTGGTCCAATGGCGTTGATTGGCGTCGATCATCGTCATAGCGTCGGGTCATCGAAGTAGTTTTCAGGGTCCCCATATGACGCACGCAGGTGTGAAGGCTTGTTTGCTGGTATGTAGACGAGCTGGTCTCCCACTCGCTGGTTCGCTCGCTGGTCTGCTTCGCCGCCTGGGTAATTCGGCACTCCTTCAACTCTTAATTCTAACTCTTAAATAAACACATACAGGGCTCCGTATGTCAGAACATATATATATATATATATATATATATATATATACCGGTATATATATATATATTTTTTTTTTCTATGTGTTTGAGGAAGGCAAAAGGCAGAACTGCCTATAGGGAGTGCCTCCCCCATAGTTGAAAGAGTGACAGGGCCAAAATCAAGGGACGTTCGAGCCAAAATGCCTGGACACACGGAGTTTGAAGCAATTTAAGTCATAGGAAGAGGGAAAGACTGATTCTGGGAGAGAGTTCCAGAGCTCAGCTGTTGAGTACAAAGGAGTACAAAGGAGTACAAAGGAAATCAAGCAACAACAGGTCTAGTGACCCTTCTAGGCTGCTTGTCCTCCAAAACACTGAGGATCAAGTGTCCAAACAGTGGTTTAGAGTGGGTAAGGGAACATTGGAAAGGGAACTACTGCCCTGGAACTAATGTCCGTGGCAGGACTAGGAAGTTAGTAGGGGACATATGGGTTATTAACTGAGGGGAGGATAAAATAAAGTTATTCATTATTTTACAAACGCAGTCAGTCGCGGGTTTGATGCGAGATATTTGTCTAGGCGGAGTTTAAATGAATCAACGGTGCTGCAGTCTATAACGTCTCAGGGAAGCCCATTTCACAAGTTGACAACTCGATTGAAGAAGAAATTCTTAGATTCGTGTGAGTTAAAAGATTTACCAAATAATTTTGCAACCGTTTCCCCGTGTGTAATTAGATTGGTTGATAGTGAAGTACTTACTACAGTTCATATTGTCGATGCCTTTGATGATTTTGAACACTTGTATTAAGTCACCTCTTAATCTGCGCTGGGTTAAAGGAAATAGATTTAATTCTCTAAGACGCTCTTTGTATGGTTTGTTCTTTAGGCTAGGTATCATTTTGGTAACTCTAGGTTGAACTCGTTCTAGCTTGTTTATGTCTTTTTGGTAATAAGGGTACCAGCAATGAACGCAGTATTCCAGAAGAGGGCGGACTAAGGAATTGTAAAGGGTTAGGATAACATCTTTGGATTTATGCTCAAATGACCTGCCTATAAAGCCAATTATTTTGTTTGCCTTCTTAACAACTTCTGAACATTGTTGACTCGGTTTTAGGTTACTCGATATTGTTACTCCCAGATCGGTTTCTCTGTTTGCATTCTAAAGCTGAGTGCCATTCATCGAATAGTTTGCTTTCTCATTTAGGTATCCGATATGTAGTACTTTACATTTATCCGCATTGAAACTCATTTGCCAAATTTGGGCACAATGTGACAATTTATCTAGATTGTGTTGCATATCGTCAACTTGTTCTTTTGAGAGTACGCTATTTGCAATTTTTGTATCGTCAGCAAATTTTGAGATTGTACAGGTGAGACCCTCATCTATGTCGTTGATGTAAATTCGAAAGAGAATTGGTCCTAGTACCGATCCCTGGGGTACCCCGCTACTTACATTGGTCCATTTAGATGCCTTACCGTTTATGACTACTCTTTGCTTTCTGTCGCTGAGCCAATTTTCTATCCATTTCAACACACCGTCTTGTATCCCATGCGTTTTTAGTTTTAGCAGTAAACGTTTGTGGGGAACTTTGTCAAAGGCCTTTTGAAAATCAAGGTATATAATATCTACAGCTCTACTCTCATCGTAGAGGTTGAGGATATCGTGGAAGAAGTCTAAGAGGTTTGTTAAACAGGAACGTTTTTTACGAAAGCCGTGTTGAGTATCTTTAAGTATGTTATTTTCCTCTAAGTGATTTACGAGTCTGTCTCGTATGACCGTTTCTAGCATTTTACATACAACTGAGGTTAAGCTAATTGGACGATAGTTACTGGGTAGGGATTTGCTGCCTTTTTTTAATATCGGTGTTACATTGGCTATCTTCCACTGATCAGGCATAGTTCCAGACTGCAAGGATTTATTGAATAGTAATGTCAGTGGTTTGGAGAGCTCATCCTTAGCTTCCTTTAGAACTCTAGGCGAGACTGTATCAGGTCCAGGCGTTTTATTTACCTTGAGTTTATCTAAACAATTCAATACTTCTCTCTCTGTAACGGTGATATTGCTTAGAACATCTGAATTATCAATCTGAATGGGCGATGGTGTAGGGATATCACTGAGGTCTTCTGTTGTAAAAACTGATGCAAAGAAGGTATTGAGGGCATTACTCATTTGTTCTTCGTCTTTGGTGTATTCTCCATTTTCATCGACTAACGGTCCAACAGTTAAAGTAACTACTTTTTTCTTTCTGATATAACTATAGAATTCTTTTGGGTTTGTTTTACGTTGATTCGCAATATGTAACTCTAGGGTCTTTTTACTTTGCTTAATTAACTTTTTGGCTTTGCGTCGTAGCTCTACAAATTTCACCCGTTCTTCGTCATTTTGTGAGGATTTTAATCTATCATTAGCAAATTTTTTAGCAAGCAGGCAGTTTGAAATATCTTTATTCCACCATTTGGGCTTTTTATTATGGCCTGGACGCCGTATTTTCGATGGTATGCAGTCTTGCACTGCTTTTAGGTAAGTGGTTTCGAATAACTTCCAAGATGTATTTATGTCGTTATTGTTAATTAAAAAGCTCCAGTCAGTTTCTTTAAACATAGCTCTAAGTTTATGAAAGTTTGCTTTCTTGAAATTAGGGACTTTTTCGATGCTACTATTTGGTTCGTTACTAGTAAAGTTTAAAGTGAAAGTTATTGTACGATGGTCGCTATTACTGAATTCATCACCAACATTCAAATTCTCTATTAATTCTTCTTTTGTTGCAAGTACAATGTCAAGAATGTTATTACCACGGGTCGGTGTTCGAACAAATTGATAAAGCGAACTCTCTTGCAAGTTCGTATACAAGTCATGTCCGGAGTTTGAAGTAAGAGTATCGCCCCACTTGGTCACAGGTAAATTAAAGTCGCCAAAAATTACGGTATCTTGTGAGTTACTTACATTTGCAATTTGTTCGTAAATTTCTCGGTCAGTTTGCACTGATTGAGCTGGAGGTCTGTATATTAACGCAAGTATTATTTTTGTACCTTTATTATTCTTTATTAGCACAAAAGATGTGTCGACGTTCACAATTTGAGGTTTTGACAAGAGTGTAGGGTTAAGACTTTCTTTGATATAAAGTAAAACGCCACCTCCATTTCGATTTATTCGGCTTTTCTCAAACATTACATAACCGGGAAGTGAATACTCTGCTAAAAAGTCTCTATCTTCTGTATTGAGCCAAGATTCTGTTATGCCAATCACATCATAATTTTCTGTAAACACTAGCTCCTCTAAATCTGAAAATTTATTGCGTATGCTACGAGCGTTTGCATAGAAAACCTTTACATTTTTTATTTTAGAACTCACGGAACGCTCTTTAATAATATTGTTGGTTCTTGTCGGATCTACATGTATGTTCATGGCTGTCCTCGGTCCTCGCTGTCTTCGGTCCTTATCGCTGGTGGTCCTCGGTTGCCTCTGTTTTTTGCTTGGCGTTGGATGATTTATGTCACTGCTGCTTCTTCTCGGATGGCGTTTTTTGATCCATGGCTGCGGACTGCTTCGTGTAGGAGACGACCCATGCGTGCTGAACCCACAGGGTTTAGATGAGTGCCATCCTTGCGGAACAGAGTAGGCTGGTTATAGAAATTATCCCAGAGGTTGATGAATTCAACTTCTTCCTTCAGACACAAATATTTTAGTCGGCTATTTGTGCTGAAGGCCTTGTCGTAGAATTTGTCAGGTGCGTCGATCTTGGGGAGAATGCCTGAGATGATGATATTCCATGACTTGTTTTTGTAGTGCTGGATCATCTTGCGATATTTCTCCATCAACTCTTCGGATCTGGTGCGCATGATGTCATTTGAACCAGCATGGATGACAAAAAGGGTATTTTCGTTTGCATCCTTTGTGGTATCTTCGAAGGCTTCCACAATGTCGTCCAGTCCAGCTCCTGGGATGCAAAATCTTTTTAGTCGATTTGGGACTCTGTCACAGAACTCTTCGACCTGTCCTCGTAGGATGGAATCCCCAACGAGCCTGGTCTCTTCTGGTTCGTCTTCCATCTCTACCAAGATCTCAAATCTGTTTGACATTGTGACTGGTAGATGAGACCTTTTCTGCGTTGGTCGTGCACTGTTCCTCACTGTTGTAAATCCGGAAATCTGTGGTGGCGAGACTCTGCGTACAGGTCGGGGAGAGGAGTGGTTAGAACGGGGGCGAGGAGTTGGTACTGTTTGTGCTAGCAGGCTTCTTGCACGAGGAGTGGGGGAGAGACTAAGGTGAATAGGGCGGCTGTCCTGGTTTGATGTCGGCTCAGGTTCATCCGAAGCATCTGTTGCAGTGGCTACTGCAGGTGTTGGATTGTTGGCAGATGACGTTGGGGCGGTGGTGGATGCTGGAGTTGAAACAATTGGAGTTAGTGATACTCCAACGTTGAGTGTTACAAATTCTTGGAGTGATTCCAGCTTCCTGGTGAGGGAGTTGATCTTGTTGTGGGCTTCATCCAATTTTTCTGTCAAATCCTCTCGTTGCTGGCAGAGTCGGCAGACTTGTGGATCAGCAGGAGCAAACATGGAAGCACCAAACCTACCGGCGCAGTTGGTACAGGCACGAGGCATGGTGACGATCACTTTCTTCAGATCACTTCACTCACTTAAAAACACTTAACTCACTTTAAAAACACTAAACTCACTTTAAAAAACACTTATCTCACTTTAAAAACACTTAACTCACTTCAGGTCACTTCACTTACATAAATAGGCCTAACCGAAAACAAAAATTTTGAAATACGCACAAATAGGTTATCAGCGGTGATAGCCTAACCGAAAATTAAAACAAAACAAAATTAAATTTAAATACGCAGTGATAACCGAACCGGATTTTTTTTATTTTTATTTAAACAGAAATAGGCCACCAGGGGTGATAGCCTATCCTAACCGAAAACAAAAATAACCAAAAACAAAAATTATGAAATACCGGTACGCAGAAATAGGCCACCAGCGGTGATAGCCTAACTGAAAATTTAAAAATTTAAGTACGCAGAAATAGGCCACCAGGGATGATAGCCTAGACTAACCGAAAACAAAAATAACCGAAAACAAAAATTATGAAATACCGGTACGCAGAAATAGGCCACCAGCGGTGATAGCCTAACTGAAAATTTAAAAATTGAAGTACACAAAAATAGGCCACCAGGGATGATAGCCTAGACTAACCAAAAACAAAAATAACCTAACCTTAAACAAATATATATATAAAAGAATATGTAACTAAATATACAATTCACCAAATAGAGATTATATAAAAATGAAGTGTGACCGCACACAAGGGGTTAATATACTGTGTCAACAGATGGACCTGGTGTCGCTGTAGCCTACTCTTTTTAGATAAAAAAAAGTGTATCAGTCAAAGGTTACTACAAGATCGTGCAAGCAACAACTAAAATTACAGATATATATACAGTAGCTACAGTAGGATACTAAATACAATATCTACAAGAGTTAATAATAAAAAACAGATTGGCTGGCTATAGGCTAGGCTAGACTTGGGTTAGATTAAAAGCTTGGCAGGTTGGGTTAGGCTAGGTTAGTTTGTACAAGTATCACCCTTAGCTTAAAGTAAAATCAGTCTGAGGAGAAAAAGTCAAGAATATATCTAGGGGGGAAAAGATAAATGAATGCAATTAGATTTGGTACAAAATTGTCTGGAATTTAATAATATAATCCCCCCAAAATGTTTGTTTACAAAATGGCGTCGGCGTTAGTCCCTGTAGACAGGTTAGTTAGTAAACAATATTGTTTATTAGCAAATTAATATGCAAAGCTTTACTTACATACAAGGCAGTTAAATAGATACTTACTACAGTAGGTAATGGGTAAAATTAGGGGCTACGATTTGATATAAAATAGTAAGAGAGCATTTGTTTACAAAACAAAACAAAACAATAGATGGCGCTAGTGGCGCCCTGTCCGAGCAGGAGTCTAGTGATAAACACAAAGTTTATCAGTCAATACACAGCGAAATATCGTGCAGTGTAACTTACTAAGCTACAGGATGGTTAAACGTGCTCTTAACTCCTTTGATGCACAAGAATGAAGAGGATGAGTAGTTAATACTCAAATTATGATCGATAACGTGAGAGCGTTGACAGAGCGTTTGCAGCGTCTGGCGGTAGCGAGCGAGTAGAAGAATGTTTGAGAGTAACATTTCACTCTTGGGTTGGAGAGTTTCACAGAGTAGGGGTGGGATTGAGTTGCAAGACGGGTACCACGTGCCCTACGTAAAGGAGGTGGTATACACTGGGAAAGCTCTGAGGAACACTGATTATTATAGTAGCGATAGAATAGCGAGAGAGATGCAACATTGCGGTGGAGAGAGAGAGATTGCAGAGAGCTGGTGAGTGGACGGGAGTTAATGATACGAAAGGCCTTCTTTTCAACTTTGTCTAGGAGAGCGGTGTGAGACGAACCTCCCCACACATGTGAACAATACTCAATACAAGGACGCACTATGTCCCTGTACAGAGCAAGAAGCTGCAGTCTATAACATCTTGGGGAAGCCCATTCCATAAGTTGACAACTCGATTGAAGAAGAAATTTTTAGCTTCGTGTGAGTTAAAAGATTTACCAATAATTTTGCACCCGTTTCCCCAGGTGTAATTAGATTGGATGATAGTGAAGTACTTACTACAGTTCATATTGTTGATGCCTTTGATGATTTTGAACACTTGAATTAAGTCGCCTCTTAATCTGCGCTGGGTTAAAGGAAATAGATTTAATTCTCTAAGACGCTCCTCGTATGGTTTGTTCTTTAGGCTAGGTATAATTTTGGTAACTCTACGTTGAACTCGTTCTAGCTTGTCTATATCTTTTTGGTAATAAGGGCACCAGGATTGAACGCAGTATTCCAGAAGAGGGCGGACTAAGGAATTGTAAAGGGTTAGGATAACGTCTTTGGATTTATGCTCAAATGACCTGCCTATAAAGCCTAATTATTTTGTTTGCCTTCTTAACAACTTCTGAACATTGTTGAATCGGTTTTAGATTACTCGATATTGTTACTGTTACGACCGAGACTCCTATAAAAACAAGGGCTCTTAATCATTTGACTAGAAAGGTACACAGCCATAACGGTAACACTAGATCCAACCCTCAAACTAATAATGCCGGCGCACAAAAACACCTATACCCTCCAGAGTTAAATCTGCGATAGCGGAGTATCCTCTAACTCGGTATAAGTGCACTACTACTACAGGCTGATGATCTCTGATACAGCCTGATCACAACAACATACAATTACGTTAATAATGTATACAAGGAAAAAGATAGAGAGCTTAATTAAATCACTGGAATGATTTAATGCACACAAGAAAAAGGTATAATTAAAGTTACTCTAAACAATAATAATCTGTCACTCCTATATTAAAGAAAGTGAATGAAAGTCCTAAAGCATCGAACAGGAATCTTCTGAAGAAAGTCTGATGCTGCTTAAGATGATCGAATCGGATTTTGAACTGTTATATAATTATTATGTTCCTTCCAACAACCAACAATACTCCTAAAATCGATAAAGCAGGAACAAGATATGACAAGTGTAGGGACATACAGTGTTAACTGGCACGGGAATAACGATTGTGCAACTCAACAACCAAGGCTTACAATCAACGTGAATAAAAATGCTGCATACATAACATAAGAGTTTATAATCCTAATCGGGTGTCTGCTAGGCGAATAAAGTCTAGCTGGGATGTCGTAGGCTAGGAAACAATGGCTGAGCAAGCGGCTCGTAGCCTAGCGAGGTCCTTAAGACTGTGCGGCCAAATTACGTTAAATGACGGGGTGCTCTCTTGAGAGATCCAGATCGCTAGTATCTGGTTCTCTCCTGGCGACCCTCTTCAAGTCATAGCAAAACGAGTTAACAAAGTGTTGGGTGGCAGAGGCAAAAGCCCTCACTCGCAACACAGTGCTAAACTCACAAGGTACACAGTCAGAAAGACAACCTAGGCTTCCCACGTATCCGTTGCGATTGTACAAGTTCAACAAAACCTGGTACACATCGGAAATCACAACACCAATAGCCTCACCCCAGTCTAGCATTAAATAGCCCAGCAGACAACCAAGAAATAGGTAGGGAGACACCGCGAGTGTGTCGAACCTCTACAGACAAAATGTTAACCCCTCCAAAATGTCTAACTAAACATGAAATATCTGAGAGCTTCAGCATATAATACGATGTCCGATATATGAAATTGTGCAGAACCAAAGGGGAATTATGATGTTAAATAGATTAGAAGAATAAGAGGTAAGAAGTTGAGAGAGAGAGAAAGTGTTCTATAGGTAGAAGTCGGGGACAGATGGCAAGGGAGATGTGAAGGTTATGCTGGTCAGGCAAGCTCTGAGCAAGGAAGGCACAGAGGCAGCAAGGAGTGCGGGGGGACTACCTCCTGCTGCGGCAAGAGGGCGGCAACGCGGCCAGCCACTCAGAGGGCCCGGCCGTGGCATGACGTCACCGAGACAACGCGTAACACTACGCGCACAACACTCTGCCTCCTGCACTTACTCACTCACACTCTCTAGCTGTATCATTCAGTCTTATACATTAAACTTATAACTGATAATATAAAATATAATGCATTGTCACAGACGAAAATAAAGACCACTTCTATACTGCCTGTGACATGACGATTCACAAGAAAGAAAGTACAACATTGTAGATAGACTGTAGCCCATTTCACTGCCCTGGTGAGCGCTAGTGGCTACCGGGAGGCGATTCTGCCAACGCTAGTAGGCGTCACATACTCCCAGATTGGTTTCTCTGTTTACATTCTTAAGCTGAGTTCCAATCATCAAATAGTTTGCTTTCTCATTATGGTATCCGATATGTACTTTACATTTATCCGCATTGAAACTCATTTGCCAAATTTGGGCCCAACATGACAACTTATCTAGATTCTGTTGCATATCTTCAACTTGTTCTTTTGAGAGTACGCTATTTGCAATTTTTGTATCGGCAGCAAATTTTGAGATTGTACAGGTGAGACCCTCATCTATGTCGTTGATGTAAATTAGAAAGAGAATTGGTCCTAGTACCGATCCCTGGGGTACCCCGCTACTTACATTGGTCCATTTAGATGCCTTACCGTTTATGACTACTCTTTGCTTTCTGTCGCTGACCCAATTTTCTATCCATTTCAACACACCGTCTTGTATTCCATGCGCTTTTAGTTTTAGCAGTAAACGTTTGTGGGGAACTTTGTCAAAGGCCTTTTGAAAATTGAGGTATATATAATATCTACAGCTTTACTCTCATCGTAGAGGTTGAGGTTATCGTGGAAGAAGTCTAAGAGGTTTGTTAACCCGGGAACTGCCGGAAGACTCTTAAGAGTTCCGCCGGCGGACTGCGGGAAGACTCTTAAGAGTCAGGGAAAAAAAAAATCAATTTAAAACACCAATTTTTATTTATTTTATTTTGTTTTTGCCCCTGGGCCATGCCAAATATCACTCCTCCACCTCCCCTCCTTCCCCAGTTTCCTCCCCTCCTTCAGTTATCACCTATTTTCCCTGTTATTCCCTTTTCCTGTGGTCTATTTTCGTGCTAACACAAGCGAGTTGGTAGCAGGGCGTTTTCATCACTGTTAGCAAGCGAGTGCAAGAGAGAGAGAGAGAGAGTATCGATCGACAGTCTCTCTCCAGAGGTGGAGGAAAGTGGTGGGCTGGGAGGTTGCCTCAGCCATACATTGTGTAACTCCCGGCCTGTATCGCCGATTTTGACCATCCAAACGCTGTTTCCACTTGTTTCATTGTTGTAACGGGTTAATACCTTTATAATCAACCTATAATAGGTGCATATGGATAAGTATTAATGCTATTTATGGTAAAATAAATATTTTAGTGATGGGAACAGCTCAAATACATCAGCACAGGAGTGTGGTGTCTCATTCCCCCATGCGCACTTCAGAGGTTAAACAGGAACGTTTTTTACGAAAGCCGTGTTGAGTATCTTTAAGTATTTTAGTTTCCTCTAAGTGATTTACGAGTCTGTCTCTTATGAGTGTTTCTAGCATTTTACATACAACTGAGGTTAAGCTAATTGGACGATCGTTACTGGGTAGGGATTTGCTGCCTTTTTTTAATATCGGTGTTACGTTGGCTAGCTTCCACTGCTCAGGCATAGTTCCAGACTGCAAGGATTTATTGAATAGCAATGTCAGTGGTATGGAGAGCTCATCCTTAGCTTCCTTTAGTACTCTAGGTGAGATTGTATCAGGTCCAGGCGTTTTATTTACCTTGAGTTTATCTAAACAATTCAATACTTCTCTCTCTGTAATGGTGATATTGCTTAGAACATCTGAATTATCAATCTGAATCGGCGATGGTGTAGGGATATCACTGAGGTCTTCCATTGTAAAAACTGATGCAAAGAAGGTATTGAGGGCATTACTCATTTGTACAGTACATCGTCTTTGGTGTATTCTCCATTTTCATCGACTAACGGTCCAACAGTTGAAGTAACTACTTTTTTCTTTCAGATATAACTATAGAATTCTTTCGGGTTTGTTTTACTTTGATTCGCAACATGTAACTCCAGGGTCTTTTTACTTTGCTTAATTAACTTTTTGGCTTTGCATCGTAGCTCTACAAATTTCACCCGTTCTTCGTCATTTTGTAAGGATTTTAATCTATCATTAGCAAACTTTTTAGCAAGCAGACAGTTTGAAATATCTTTATTCCACCATTTGGGCTTATTATTATGGCCTGAACGCCTTATTTTCGATGGTATGCAGTCCTGCACTGTTTTTAGGTAAGTGGTTTCGAATAATTCCCAAGATGTATTTATGTCGTTATTGTTAATTAAAAAGCTCCAGTCAGTTTCTTTAAACATGGCTCTAAGTTTATGAAAGTTTGCTTTCTTGAAATTAGGGGCTTTTTCGATGCTGCTATTTGGTTCGTTACTAGTAAACTTTAAAGTGAAAGTTATTGTATTGTGGTCTCTGTTACTGAATTCATCACCAACATTCAAATTCTCTATTAATTCTTCTTTTGTTGCAAGTACAAGGTCAAGCACGTTATTATCACGGGTCGGCGATCGAACAAATAGATAGAGTGAACTCTCTTGCAAGTTCGCATACAAGTCATGTCCGGAATGTGAAGTAAGAGTATCGCCCCACTTGGTCACAGGTAAATTAAAGTCGCCAAAAAATACGGTATCTTGTGAGTTACTTACATCTGCAATTTGTTCGTAAATTTCTCGGTCAGTTTGCACTGATTGAGCTGGAGGTCTGTATATTAATGCAAGTATTATTTTTGTACCTTTATTATTCTTTATTAGCACAAAAGATGTGTCGACGTTCACAATTTGAGGTTTTGACAAGAGGGTCGCGTTACGACTTTCTTTGATATAAAATAAAACGCCACCTCCATTTCTATTTATTCGGCTGTTCTCAAACATTACATAACCGGGAAGTGAATACTCTGCTAAAAAGTCTCTATCTTCTGTATTGAGCCAAGATTCTGTTATGCCAATCACATCATAATTTTCTGTAAACACTAGTTCCTCAAAATCTGAAAATTTATTGCGAATGCTTCGAGCGTTTGCATAGAAAACTTTTAAAGATGCGGTTTTAGAACTCACAGAACGTTCTTTAAACAAATTTTTTGTTCTGGTCGGATCTACATTTACATTCATGGCTGTCCTCGGTCCTCGGTCATTATCCCTGGCGGTTTTGAATTCGGGTCGTGTTGGTGGAGCTTTATCCAAATTCGCGGTTCTTGACGGATTAGTATTTAATTCCTTTGGAGGTTGCCGTCCTAGCTGTCTTCGGTCCTCCTTCCTGGTTGTCCTGTACCGAGTCGATTTCTTCTCCGATAATCTTGAGTCTTGAGTTTTAAGGCGTCGGTACCGTTTGAATGCTTCCTCCTTATTGCGGACATCAGTAGAACAGGCGTGAGTTAACCAAGATTTTTTAGCATTAGTCTGAGAGAAAGCGAATGGAATGTATGCTTCCATGCCCGATAGGATTACCTCGGTAATGCGTTCAGCACTCTCCGAGGGTCCCCGGCCACGGAAGCAGAAATCATTCCATGGGAGATCAAAGAAGTACTGCCGGAGAGCCTCCCAGTCGGCAGCGCCAAAGTACCACAAGCGCCGCCGGCTAGGAGGATCGGGTGGCCGTACTGGAGAGATAGGACAGGTGACAGAGTTTATGGTCGGAGGAGCCCAAAGGAGAGAAAAGATCGACAGTATAAGAAGAAGGGTTAGAAGTTAGAAACAAGTCAAGAATGTTGGGCCGATCTCCGATGCGATCCGGGATACGGGTGGGTTGCTGAACTAACTGCTCTAGGTCATTTAGGATAGAAAAGACGTAGGCTTGTTCACCAGGTTAGTCAGTAGTGTGAGAGGAGAGCCAATGGCGGTGGTGAACGTTGAAATCTCCTAAGATGAAGATTTCTGAGAAAGGAGAAATGGATAGAATGTGTTCCACTGTAGAGTTTAGATAGTCAAAGAATTTGGGAAAGTTGGTAGAGTTAGGGGATAGATAGGCAGCACAGAAATATTTAGTAAGAGAATGACAGGAAAGTTTGAGCCATAAAGTTGAGAATTCAGAGGAGTCAAAATCGGGAATACAAGAGCAAGTGAGTTTGTTGTGCACATATGCACAACATCCGCCTTTGGCTTTGAAACTAGGATAGAGAAAGTAGGAGGATACAGAGAAGGGGCTGCTGGATGTTGCTACAGACACCTGAGTTTCGGTGAGGAAGAGAAGACCAGGTTTGTAGGAGGAGAGATGGTGTTCAACTGAGTGAAATTTAGAGGAAAGTCCGTGAATGTTGCAGAAATTAATAGAAAGAGTAACAGGCCGAGGTCCAGGTAATTTTGTGGGGTCGTCAGGGGATTGTCGGTCGGGTGTGGGTTCATTTATGGTCCCCCCGGCCCCCCCTGGGGACTCCGAGGCTGGGCTAAAATTCATCATTCATCATATATATATACAGTATATATATATATATATATATATATATATATATATATATATATATATATATATATATATATACTGTATATATATAATAACGGGTTCAAAAAGAAATTCAACGAAACCCTCACCAGATCTACCCACATACCCAGAAGAGACACGGTTTAAAAGAGACAAAAGGACCCCAACCTATCTATCAACATTCCAGGAGGAAATGACTCGACCACAAGCCAAAATAGCCAGTCTTCGAGTGAAGAGAAGATCGAAGAAGAAGAGCAGGACACAAGCACAGACAGAAAAAAAGTAACAACACAGTCTATCATCACAAATCAACATCCTCTATTATATCAAGAAACAACACAGGTTACCATGTTAAAACAACACCCTCTACCGATACTCACAGGAACTACATGGCCATTCATCAAGCATGACCTGATTCTGGGCTAATCACCCTGGCCTCTTCCAGGCCAATCACAAGGTCAGAGATACGGAATAGAGACGTATCCAACCCAAGAACCCTATTTGAACTACAAAGAAGAGGAATTTATGCAAATTTCTCATCAACATCCGATGTTTTACTACGACAGATAGGACCAGAATAACCCTCTCTACAGTGCAGAAGGCCAATACTATCAACTATAACAGATCCACAGAGCGTAAAGAAAGTTTTGCATACACCAGTGATAATAGAGAAAAGTACGAATTACTGCAAAACAATTATCATGCAACCATGCAAGCTTCCGAAGATATGAGTTTAATGTTAAAAAATAAAGAACAACATTCCCCATGTATCTCTGTATGTATTGTATTTTTAAGGCCATTATTAACTTCACCATAATTCGAAAACTAAAATCCAAATGCCCCTAATATTCCGAAATCAATTAAACCTGATCCAATTGAAAAAAATGAATATCACTTAACTGAAATTTAGGAGAGTTAGGCAAACATTGTCGAACCCGTCTATAAGCAAACGGCAAACTAGAATGAGTATCCAATGTCAGAGTCACTACTGTTAGGGTTAAGCCAATCGTCCCTATATCCAGCCACCACGTAACACTAGAAGTGCCCGTTCTAGTAAGTGTAGAATACCTAGAAGTACCTCCACAATGCAGAACTTCTGCTTATCAGAATTCATTTATCCCCAGAGCTACTACTCTTTGGAATTCACTTCCCTCGAATTGCTTTCCACAAACTTACAATCTACAAATGTTTAAATCCAGTTGTTACAAATATTTTATGAATGGAGGATGCCTTTAGGCACATTGACCCTTTTGTTTTATCTGTGTTTTTCCTTCCTCCGTTCATTGTCTCTTAAAAAAAAAAAAAAAAAAAAAGTGTAGGCGAGCTAAAAGTGAAAATTCTAGTTGTGTCGGAGAGGCTCAAGAAGTGAAAAGTTCTAAATTAGTAGCTGAGCACTAGAAGTGAAAGTTCTAAATGCATATAAAATACTAGAAGTGATTATTCTAGTTCTGTGTGGAAACGCCGTCTCTCTCTGATAGATAAGAGAGGCTTAAAAACGTACGAGCTAACTGCAGACCAGATATACCTAAAGGATCATCTCCCCCCAGTCTATAAGTGTTTCTATGTATTCTTGAGTTTTGGAATGGTTGTGAAGGTTATATAAGATATATTAGTGTTCAAGTCAAAGTAATTTATCGAGACCCCTTTGGCCTCTCATTTTATTAACTTATACCTCATAATTGTGAAAATCTTATATACGTCTTTATCGTTAATAACCTAAGAAGTGCGCACCGTATGTAATGAACACCAGGCGGTGGTGTGGACCTATTTCACTGTTTCCATCACTAAAATCGTTATTTTACCATAAATATCATTAATACTTATCCATATGCGCCTATTTTACGTTTATTATGAAGATATTAACATGTTACAACAATAAAACAAGTGGAAACAGTGTTTGGCTGGTCAAAATCGCGAAATGAAAGCGAGAGTTCATTCATCAAGTGTGAGCCAGCCTGCAGCACATCCTACGCTCTCAAGCTTTGGAGAGACACTGAGGTCTCTCTCTGTACCTCCCGCTATTTCCCACGCTTAGACACACTCATGACCACACCATATGATTGGTTTGGTTATGTTTACACGAAAATATACCGACGAATAAGGGAATAACAGGGAAAATACGTTATAATTGAAGGGGGGGGGGGGGACAGGGGGGAAGCAGGGAATGTGGAGGAGTGATATGTGGCATGGCCGAGGGGCAAAAAAATGTTGTTTAGTGCTACTGGGGTGTTTTAAATGTTTTTTTTTAGGCCTTGGATCATAAGAGTGTCTCCGCAGTCACCCAGTAACACTCATAAGAGTCTCCCATCAGTTCCCGGGTAAATATATATAAGACTGGATATAACTCCTTTATATTCCATATAATTTTATATATATAGGTTCGAACTAGATATATATAAAACGTCACATATAAACCTTTTATGAACATTTGTAGATCTTTTTCATGTGTGAATTATCAGTGTGTGTATGTACATGCGTAGTGAAGTGATCAAAGAGAGCCAAATTCTTATACCTTTCCCCTAATTAATATAATTCTAATTTACAGACATCTCTAGGTCCATCCCAGATATAATTACAAATAACCAGAAATTCATCCCCCTAATTAATTATTAAATCAGTACGTTCGAGTACCTTATTCATTTATTCTGAATAATGTAATTTATAATCAACCTTGTTAATTCGGTCCACCACGTTATACGGTGAATAATATTCAAACTTAACCCTTAAAGATCGGGGTCGGACTTAAGTCCGGTTCCAATTTGCAGCAAGTTAGGAGCATTATTAAGGCTTTTAAAGGGTTAAAATCGAGTGCAAATGGCCGGGAGCGCAGCGGGCCAGACAGCCGACTCCCAGGGCTTACCGCCACCCATTAACTCATGTTCCCTGTGTTCTCGAGAGGCCGGCAGTGTAGCCAGTAGTGAGCATAGCTGGGAAAAATATGCCGCTATACGCTATACTCCCATGTTACTGGTATCACTGTATGAGAACCACGAGTGCTACGTAGCTCGTTCTGGTCTCGTTTTGAAGCTTGTACCGCCTAGTTTTTTGCTAAATATTTGTTTTTTTTCATGCAGATACCTGATTTATCATGCAGGAGGGCCTGAATATGCCCAAATAAGCCGAAAAACCCCCGCTAGACAAGGGTTAAATTGGGAATTTCTATTATACCCATCTGTCTTTATAGCCTAGTCTTCTGGCTGCTTTTCGATTCACTACTTGTTCTGTGATATCAGTTTATATTATATACATTAATTTCACCCACCTTGAGGTGTTTCTATTTTATTTTCCAGTGCGTTGATTATTTATCTAGACCCGCTGTGTTAATAACCTTTCAGGTTACATTTTATTCACTACACGTTTTGTGAAATTGAAATTTCTTAGTATTGTTCGTTAAGTCACATTTACTGACTTACATTGTTTTTTCCTAGACCCGGTGTACAATTATTCACCCTTTTGTCTTGATCATATATTTGTAATTTAAATTGTCATCTCTCTAGGACTAACGTCAAATTCATATTTATTCGTCCTAGACTAAATATTCCATATTGTTAAGATTTCCATGTATAGGCTACGTCGCAGTAACTTTAATCTAGACCCAGCCGTGGTTACTTTGACCCCAGTCCTACTTAATCACGTGACCCTAAGCCACCAGCCGCGGTTTACCTCACCTGTTTATCTCCACCATATCAGCTGCCCATATTTACGCTACACGATTTCTCTCTTTGCATACTTAACTATATTTGTTATATTGTCATCATTATTGTAGGTATTATTTTATATGTTGATTCTGATGCTTTGTTAGTAACGCCAATATTCATGAATAAGTAAAACTTATTTAACTAATTCCCAGTCACATAATTCAGCCATTGATATTACGCTCTATAGCTAATTATCTGATGTGCCCCACCTGTATCTAGCTATTAAGAAATTAAACTTGTGAACCATGTCGTGCGTATTTATTGTCTTTGGGTGTGATTTGAGTGATCTAGTAATATTTATATCAAAGCTAGCTATGTTCCTGTCGGGCAGGATTATGTTCTAAGTTACCCATATAAGGAACTTATGAGAACAAAGTATCAAGCGAGTTGGATTACAACCTCGCATAACAATATATACAGTATATATATATATATATATATATATATACTGTATATGTATATACTGTATATATATATTCGGGTATATATATATATATATATATATATATATATATATATATATATATATATATATATATATATATATATATATATATATATATATATTCCGGTATATTTATATATAAAAAAATACTGTATAGTGTAGAGCCAGCTCAGGATAATGACTAAAATATTCCATTTCATGTTTATTGGTAAATATATTAACGAAATATTCAAGCACAAGTTACTTAGTGATTCGAAAATAAACCACAATTTACAAATATTATATGAGCGAATGCCAACACTTTAAAACTTAACAGTAATTATAAATGACTATCTACAGTACATTGTCAATACAAATACTTAGGTTGAAAATTAAAAACTATACAGTATATCTATTTTCTAAATAGGTTAGTTCATTTAATAGATAGAAAATATATTTTTTCATAATTTTATATATTTCACAAAGCAACACATACAATATTATAAGAATATAATAACAATAGACAACAATGAAAATACAAGCAATATTAACAGTTTGGCACACGCTTAGTATATTACCAGTATCTCTCTCTTTCTGTCTACCCATAACTCTCTCTTATTATCTATATATCTTAGCGAAAGAGAGAGAGAGAGAGAGAGAGAGAGAGAGAGAGAGAGAGAGAGAGAGAGAGAGAGAGAGAGAGAGAGAGATGGGTAGAAAGAAAGAGAGAGAGAGAGTTATGGGTGATATTCTGAGCCAAACCTGTAAATGTCTCTTATTATTGTCATTGTTATCTATTCGTAATTGTATTATTTTTATTGTTGTAGCCTATATGGGCTAGTGTTATTGTGTTTCACACACACACACACACACACACACACACACACACACATATATATATATATATATATATATATATATATATATATGAAATACCGGGGACTGAACAGCAAGAACCAAACACCACCAAGAACCTGCTCCCGTATCCAGATAACAGCCACATCAACCAGTGCCGTATCGCCCACATCTCCAGCAGATCAAAGACCGTGAAATCCATTCCATCACAGACACCGCTAAAACCAGGTCAAATCAGGGAAAACGGAGCAACCCCTTACCTGTAAGAGAAAACGCGTCACTTTCCCTTTTTAGGACAATGAACTTCCCCTTTTTAGGACAATGAACGCGGCCCCTATCAGGAAATAGCTACCCCCGCACCGGAACATACCTACCCCCACTATAGGGCCTTCTCTACCCCCAGCCGGACCTTCGCTATTCTGAAGAAACGTTTATGGAAATGCACCACCAAGAACCTCAATATCAACCAGTGTATTATAAGCAAAGTGAACTTAATCATGGGAGCTAAGTGATAAAGCAAGTAGAAACTAAAGATCACCGAAACTATAAAGTTACATGCATACATTATGAAAATTCTCTACTTGGCCCACCACCAGAAATCCCCTTTTCATTACCCCAACAGACCATCTCCAAGCCTAAAGTGATAATAAATAAATACAGAAAATCCAAGCCATTCTGGGGAAATAACTCTCATATTTTTAGTGCCAAGCATAAGCTCAGGATAAATACAAAAAAATCCTTTCACCATGTCCATTCTGCCCTGAGAAGTTAGTCACTTAACCCCAACAGAAAAGTAGATAGGATCTTAAGTGAACCAGATAGAGTTAGGTAAAACTGCCTTGGTTATAAAGATGAGTGCTTCTCCCTAGGGCGAATACACTTAACTCATAATCAAAACTAGTTCGGGTAAAGAATCCGTAGGGGCTAGCAATTATCCCCTTAAAATCTTGACAAGCGGAAATCGATTTACCAGTCGACTAGCTCTTCCTCCGGACGAACCTAGTTAACTGCAAGTCAAATAGAATAGGAAGATCAGAAGTCTGTCAGGGCTAACCTTGGATCCTTGGAGACCCTTATCAAAAGTGTAAATAAGTGTGTCGAAGTTGTGAAGAGAAGACGCAGGAAAGAGAGATAGAGTATCAGCTACCTAGCCTGTGTGTGATACCGTGACCTTCGACCTTGGCCAAATTGGAAGGGACAACTGACCTCCCTACCTACCTTGTGTGCACCAGACTCTCCACGGCCCTTTCCTTCCTATTCAAATAATTTAAGTGACTTATTGTTTTGTAAAGTGTTTTGAAGATTGCAATAAGGGTTAATAAGATATATTAAGATTCACCTTAACGTAAACTCTGAAGATTTTCCATTCTTCACTTCTCCTAGATATTCGTAACTCGATTTAGAGACACCACTACACTTCTATTAACGGAATAATTATATATATATAATTTTTTGAATGCAGGCTCCTGTATTCTTATGAGGAATAATAAAGTTATTTGTTCGGTAATTTATGCATGCACCATACACGTATAACTTAGTGAACTCTTACTTAGATCTTATCTCTATGATATGTCATCCGCAGGGTATGTAAGAAATAGATGAGTTGGTCACAGAGAGTTTTACCCCTCAGTCTCTTATTTGACTATTATTAATTATCACGCTTCATCCGCATATTATTTAGTTTCAGTTCATTCTATCTCTATATTTAACGTCACATTAAAGCATCCGCCCGGCGAGGATATTCTCAGTCACGCATACATGACTGTTGTATTTATTTAAACCATTTATGAACTTATCTTCACAACCTTGACTCTTCCAGTTCTTTGAGTTAATTCTCCTGTAAACTTTGCCTTAACGTAAAGGTTAAACTTAAATCAAATAGTACCTTTATTACAATAATCTCCGTACTGTGTGTATGTCGACGCAGTAACTATTATTTACCTACAGCACGTAGCTACCTCGACCCTGCTAAATTCCACTCAGGTACTATTTATTGTTTGAGACTAGATCTCTCTGTGTACTCTTGTTCTCTATTTACCATAGAACATCTGATCAGTACTTATTTGTACTATTGTATTGCCTAATCTATTTTTCCCTAGGTCATCAGTTATCCTAGGATTATTATTATTGTTATAAGATTTATGTTAATGCTCATTGAAGTGATCCCTTACTCTAGAAGGGTTTCGCATTTAAAACTAAGATCTGATTTGTACCCTTGCCACTTAAGGAATAAAACGTGTGAAACTCAATTGTGTATTCTGTGTCATTGATTATTATTGTTGGATGATTTATAAACTTGAAGCTCGTTGCACTCCAGTGAGAGTGTTAAGATTCCCCATTCTTTCCTAAAGTGGAAAAAGCGGAATCACTATAAAGCACGTAAAATTATAACGTCGCATAACTATATATATATACTGTTTATACAGTATATATTACCACTCAAGCCACGGGTCTCGACAATTGTCGGGTGAGAGAACCATGGCCTATCCAGCGGGTCCCGACTATATTCGGGTGGGATTTTGAGCACATTATCGGCTCTGAGAGAGAGTTCACGCGTTGGAAGGACCGCAGGCGAGCTCTGACCGCTTGACATGAGCCGAGTGGAGCAACTGACACCTCCACCACACCCCTCCACATCCCTCGCCTCGCGAGGACGATGATATTCTGAGAAAATTACCTTATTTTCGGGTTTTTTCCCTCGTGTTGCAACATCGTTGCAAGACAACCCGTGGTCGTACAAGGATGATACAGGTGTCATTGGAAAGCTCTATTATCGCCCTTTCACGGATACATAATTGTATTACACTCTGGCTCTTGTTTATGCATGAAAAAAGAGCATGGAATGAAGCTCGCTTAGTGTAAATATGCCCGCGTGCGAGGTAGTAGAAGTTACAAATATCCCCGTTCGGAATGGGTTAAGTTGGTATAGCCAGGGAGTGTATTTTCTTTGAGACAAACGAGGTTAAAGGAAATAGAAGTTTCACTGTTAGTTATTTATTTATTTAACTTCCTCTGTTCTTTGTGGATAAGTTGTAGTAGTATGTCTTATGTTTGGCCTGGAGGTTTCAGAATTTTCTGATTCCATCATCAGCAGATAAGTGATGCAAGAGATGGTATGCCTGGGTGTTATATAGGTGAGTGGGAGGAGTTAGTCATCGGGAGGTCTCATGTGGTTGGCTGTCAGGTTAAGGAGAGTTGATTGGCGTAGCAGAGGCGGGGGGAGGGGCTGAGAGGGGCAAAGCAGGGTTCTGATTGGTGGGAGTGCGGGTTGAGGACCGCAAGAGGTAACGATGTCTGATGGTATCAAGCACAGGAGTGGTAGGGGTGGAGGGGGTGCAGAAGGTGTGGGGAGGTGGGTGGCAAGGTTATGTGCTTGACGGGTGCTTGGGAGGGTTTGGAAATTGTCAGTTTGAATGTTAAGGAAAGGTTTTAAAGCTTGGATATAGATTGCCTCTAGGAGGGCAAGGAGTCGAGGGTCTTGTTCTTGATCTACAATGGTGGTGTGTAGGTCTAAGTCAGATCTGGAGAGGTCTTGGTGCTGGGGGACCTTATAGTGGCATTTGATGGCACCATTTTGGAGGTGAATGCTTAGACGTCTAGTCAATTTTGTCGTTGCCATTCCGATATTGGAGAGGGGCCCGCATTCCACATTTTTACAAGTGTTTCGGTAAATGACATGATCTTCTTGATCATGGTTCTTGTTGGTGGGTTTATTATGGAGGAGCAGATGCGAAGTTTTCGGGGATCTATAGTAGGTGATGAGTATGATCTGTTGTTCTGGATCGGTGGGGGTAGACATTTCTTCTGATTATATCTTGTATTAAGGCCTCATCTGTCTTGTGTTCGGAGGACATATGGCTTTTGCAGTAAATTTTGATGTCACGGTTAGAGGGGGTAAAGGTTTGGTCCTGGTACCATTTTTCCCATTGTATGTAGATGGCCTGTTGCACCTCAGAATTGTTGTACCAGTTGTTAACTAGAACTTGACTAATGCAGTCAACTTCAGCATGGGTAGATTTCCAGGTGCTGCATTGGGAGAAGGCTCTCCTGACGTAGGCATTGATGGTGGAACGTAGGTATCTGGGGGTGCATTCACTCTGTCCATTGAGGCAGAGTCCAATGTTGGTGGGCTAGTATACACTTGGGTCTTGAATCCAAGTTGGTGGGCGGTGACAAGGATGTCGAGAAAGGGGAGTTGTCATAGGGTCGACTCTTCGTAGGTGAAGTTAAGCCCGGAGGAGGCGATAAACCACTGTCGGAGGTCCTGTAGTTCTTGGATGTCCTTAACTCGTACAAAGATTTTATCCATGTACCGCCAGTAGATGGAGGGGCAGTTGGTAGACAGGAGTTCCTCTTCAATAGTGCCCATAAAGAAATTGGCGAAGAGGACACCCAAGGGGCTACCAATAACCATACCGTCAATCTGCTGGTAGATATGTCCTCGAGGGTAAATCATGGGGGCTTCCTTAAATCTCCAGTAGCGTCCTTAGGGCCTTCTCCGGGATGTCTAGAGGTGGGAGGACGGGGGAGTCATAAGCGTGTTGGATGATGTAGTTGATAGTTCTGTCTACCGGCACATTGGTAAACTGACTCTCTACATCAAGAAATGAGATGATGTGGTCTTCAGTCTGGGGGGTGTCTCTCAGGATCTCGAAGAAGTCGGTGGGAGAGGTGATGCTGTATTGGCTTGGGGTGTATGGCATCATTAGGTGGTTTAGGGTTTTGGCAACTTGGTAGGTGGCTGTGGGGATTTGGGAGATTATACGCCTGAGAGGATTTCTGGGTTTATGGGTTTTGACCGTACCGTACGTGCAGCCGGGGGAGAACTCGCCAATGAGTTTCTTGAGGTGGAGGCTCCCTGACTTAGCTTTGATGACGGTGATGATGATATTAATCTTTTTCTTAATCTCCTCGGTGGGTTTTTTGGTGATCCTCTTGAATTTGGTTTTGTCACTGAGTAGGTGTCCATCTTCGTTAGGTATTCTTCTCGGTTGTGTATCACGTAGTTGGCGGTCTTATCAGCTCATCTGAGGATGTTTTGTTGTTCTTGCGGAGATGTTTGGCCTCTAGTATGTGCCTCTTCTGAATGATTTGACTATGGTAGGAGCCTCTCAATATGCGTCTAGTAGACAAATCTGATGCTGTCATCTCATCAGTCGAGTGTGCGAGGAAGACGATGAGGTGGTATAAGAAGTTATTCTTCCGCCTCCTTGATATCACCCTGTATAACAGCCACATCCTCCACGTAACAGTCACCGGCAAGCAGGAAACGATGGAGAACTTCTGCATCGTGTTGTCCAGGGAGATGTTGAGGAAAAACATGACTGCCCCCAAGCCCAGCAACCCCCCGCACATCGACAGCCAGCAGCAGAAGGGATTGCCAGGCTGACAGAACGCCACTTCCCTGAATATGTGCCGCCACAGAGAACAATGATAAACCCCGAAGACGGTGTCATGCGTGCCGGAACACGACACAGAGGGTTCCTGTGAGATCAGATACCAGGTATATGTGCCGAGAATGTGGTGTTGCACTGTGTTTCACGGACTGCTTTAGGGAGTATCACACCCTTGAGCATTTCTAAAAGAGTGTGTTCAAAGACTGCGATAAAAGACGCTATGAAAAGTGAAGTGTGTGTACAAAAACCAAGTGTAAATAATAAATATATACAAAGTGCCGAACACAATATGTAAGTGATAGTGACACTCAAATATACGTAAAACAGTGACGGACACCAATAAGTGTAAATATAGCATATCCCTGTTAACAATGACGATAACAGTGAGATAGAATAAGATAAAATATAAGTAAACAATAAATAAGATAAAACACAAGTACAAGATACCAGTACAAATACAATATGAAAACCCATATTTCTTAGTCTAAAGTGCCTAAAACAATGTGTAAAACCCATATTAAAACTATAAAGCATACGATAAAGTATACAATGAATAAACAGGGGGAGTGAGAGAGGCAGACAATGAAAGGGAAAGTGGTGGGTGGAGCGTGTCGATCAGCTGGTTGTGTGTACGTGCGTGCGTTCTGTTATTGTCTGAGACCATGCGCGTGGGGCTTGCCACTCGTTAGCACTTATTATAACTTATATCTATGCACTTATCACACTGTAACTTCACTTATAATGACATTATGTGATTCATGTTGCTAATATATGAACTATGAAGGCACACATGATGCTCGGGTGGTGTAAATAACCGTCACTCGAAAACTGGACGCATCGTACATCTGCCATGCTGTCGCGCTCAGTTGTGTCTAGCCGGGCGGGAAGCTTGAAGGCATCAGCTGATTGCTGAGGGTGCCCCCCCCCGCCCACCCACCCATAGGACCCCCAAATGACCGAGGTGAGTGTTTTTTGTGTTATTCTTAATTTCTCACCTATTTAAGCTATTTACCAAAAAAAAAAAAAAAAAGGCCAAAGCCGCTGGTCTCCCGATGTACATTTATTCTAAACTAGCTGAGGTTCAGTGGGTTGAAGAATTAAATTGATATCCATTAACCAAGCGCAGATTGAGAGGTGATCTTATTCAAGTTTTCAAGATCATTATAGGCATCGACAACATGAACTGTAATAAATATTTAAGATTGACCGATCAAACTAAATGAGGGGGAAATGGCTGCAAAAATATTGGTAAATCATTAAATTCTAACGAATCCAAGAATTTCTTCTTCAATCGAGTCGTCAACTTGTGGAATGGGCTTCCCCGAGATATCATAGACTGCAACGCCGTCCTTCAAAGTTCGCCTAGACAAGCACCTTGCCCTGAACCTAAGGTTGACTGCATAATTATGTAATCGAATAAATATTTTCTTTAGTAGTGTTAGTTCAATAACCTAATAGATCTTAATATAATTTCCCCTGCCATGAGCTAAGCCTCAAGGCAGCCCTTCCTTCTCACATCTATCCCACATTCTCTCCGAAATGCTTTTGCAACACTTGGATCAGCATTGCTTTGGAGGACAAGTAGCCTCGAGGTGTCGCATGACCTGTTGTTGCATGTTTTTCTTTGTACTCCTGTGTACAGCACTTCTAGACAAAGTAGAATAGTAAGCTTCCGTCTAATTAACTCATGTCTACTCACAAATTATCTGCGGTGTCTCTTCGCCACAATGATGCATTTCTCTCACTATACTACTGCTATTACAATAATCAGTGTTCCTCAGAGCTCTTTCAGTGTATGCCACCCCCTCTTCGTAGAACACGTACCACCCGTCTTGCAACACAATCCCACCCTTACTCTGTGCAAGTATCCAACCCATGAGTGAAACGTTATTCTCAATCTTTCTTTTAATCAACAGCTGAACTCTGGAACTCTCTCTCAGAATCAGTCTTTCCTTCATCCTATGACACAAATTGCTTCAAACTCTGTGTGTTCAGGCATTTTGGCCGAACGTCCCTTGATCTTGGCCCTCTCACTCTCTTAACTCTGGGGGAGGCACTCGTCACAAGCAGTTCTGCAAACAAATACAGTTGCAAATCCAGATTAACAGTGTATTATGAATAATTAATACTGAAAAATAATATATATATATATATATATATATATATATATGAGAGAGATAACAGATATGATAATATATATTACTGTAATAAGCTAAATGGTAGAGATATGCCATGTCGTATTAATACATTGAACAATTTATTAACATCGAGGCAAATCATTGTGGTAAAGCATTTCCCTCATGATTATCAATATGTTAAAAGTACCTGGCAGCCGTGTTTAACCCTTAACTAGCGGCGCGCAACTTATGTCGAGTGAAATCAATATGGACTATGTGGCGGTGCACAACTTATGTCGACCGCCATTTTCAGCACGTAATGTTGCTGAGAGAGAGAGCTGGGCGGTGGGAGGAGCGTAGCAACCCTATGACCGTTCCCCACCACCGCGGTGGACAAACTGAACTGTATTCTAACTTCCTCCCCCTCTTCTCACTCGCTACACAGGGAATTATGTAGGGAAATTACCTAATTACAGGGTTTTTGCACTCGTGTTGCACGATCGTTGCAAGAGAACCAGTGGTCGTACAAGGATGGTTCGGTTGTCATTGGAAAGCTCTGTTTACGCCCTTTCAGGGATAGATACTTGTTTTACGCTCTGGGTCTTATTTAGGCATGAAAATGATCACGTAAACAACCCTATTTAGGGAAACAAAAAAAGCGCTGGGAGCTACGGTCAAATAGACCACCTAGCCCGCTAAATAAGGGTTATACTTTGATACCAAATTCCTCTGTATATATGGTGATCTAAACTCGATGTCTAAACTATCCCTTTTCCTCCTCCAAACTGCATAGTTTGAGTCTCGTTCAGCCTTTATTGTTTTCTGACATTAGGTTGAGATTAGTATGGGTCTTCATAAAGATCAATTAGCAACACTTCTCCTATTGCTGGAACTACACATTTCTTACACGTAAGGCCTACCAACATGTTTCAGGGTAAATCCTATGACCTTAACTAGTCAGCTTCTGTTCTAATCTAATTGGTTCTAATTAACTTGCATTAAAGATGAACGTTAATAAGAGATGTGTGCTAACTTAAAAACAATAAAGATAATAATTACAAGAGCAGATGAAAAATCTGTCGGTTTCACTTAAGAGCCGAGTCTAGTTTTTCAGAGAGAGAGTGAGAGTGTGGGACGGGAGTGTTAATTATCGAATTGCACCAAAAAGCCTGACCACGGATTGAAACTTCAATGATTATACCACTTGAAACCATTATAAACCAATGCAAATTGCGTGGGTGGTTGAATTAAAGTAATTAGTAATAAAACTAGAAGAGGTCATTGTATTGGAAATACAAATTATAAATACAAATGAAATCATAGCAATAATAATTACGCAAAAAAACAAAGGTGTGAATGTGTCAAACTACAGGTAGGTGAGAGATAGTGTATAAATGGTATTCAGTCTATAAAATCAGACAAGTTAATGAAACACCATTTTTCTGGTCCTTATAAGATATGTATATAATACCAATTACTGACATAGCCTCGGCCTCGTTGCTAGGATACTTTATTATGTGTTTGTGGAGCTGCAATGTTTGCAAAGGGAGGTTTCCTCCTGTCTGGCATTGGGAGTAGGGTGTAAGTGGGGAGACTGGTAGTTTAATCTCTCCAAACAGGGGAAGGGGGAGGAAGGGGTGACGGAGAGGCACCACCCTGTCCCTGCTGCCTGGGGTAGGAGTAGTAAGGGGGAACAGGCAGGCGCCACTCCGTTTCTACCTTCTGGGATAGGAGGAGTAGGGGTAACCCCTAGCTAGAGACTTTCACTTCTGGGTGTACAACACACAGAGGTGGCACACAAACTGTTGCATCTGTGGCAGATTTTCCAGTTCGTAACACGATGAGGCTATGGAGCACACCGTTGCTGTTTTGAAAAGCAACAGTTACTTTACAAATTGTTAAATTTATCAGAAGTTGTCCAGTCCAAGACATGGGAAAGCTGGTGAGACAGATTTTGGTGTTGTTGTCAGGGTTCTTATAATAATTGCCAATACAGGCAATGATATCTTGAATTTATTGGAAATTCTGGTGGTTAGTCTTGACTATTATGCTGGAACCCTGTAGTAGAGTGCTGTGTGGTAGAGGTGTACACATTAAGTAGGAGAGAGAGAGGCTGATTTTACCTCTTTGATTCCAAGTGTGTAGAAGTATCTGAATACTACCTATGTAAAAGGGTGGGTGCCCAACCCCGAAAGGGCTTGAACTAGCGGAGCTATCCCCCCCGCCAGAGGCGGCTTTCTAGGGTCTTTTCTAGCTGATGTTGAGAGGCTTAAGTTCTAGTCATGTGGTGATGGGCTGGTCTATCAGAGTGACAGTTGAGCGTTCTCTTCAATACCCATAGCTTACTCTGACTGTTCCTTCTACTTATATAATTTCTAGTTCTCAAGTGGTGGCACCTCTTCCGTGGATTGATATTTATGCTCCCAACCTAGAGGTTGCCAGACTGGGAGCCAAAGCATCACATTTTTCCTTTGCCCTTCAAATTTCCCTTCATTATTGTTAAGGGGCACCGGGCCTTGGGTGACGCTTCAGTGTCCCGGGCGTTTCCGCACCATTCTCAGCTCCTTGCCTAGGAGCGGCTTCGTCACCTGGGCTTTCTTAGTGGTAAAGCAGGGAGGGTTTTGTGGGTATGCTCGGTTATGGTCTTGGCCTTGCTCTGGACCTTGGGGCTATTCGGTCAGACAGCCTGAAGAACAACAACAACAACGCCTGACTTCCACAGAACCATAGAGCTGGTATTTCTTTCTATGCTGACATTTTCCATTATTACCCCTGTCTTACACCAACTTACCATTAGTTTCTCCGTCCCACTACCCCTCTCTCCTCCCCAAATCCCCTACCTCTTGCCTCTCCATATATGTTCTTGTGTCATTCTATTCCTACTCACTATTTCCTTTACATGTGTTCTTCTAAACCTTTTATTCACTATACCATTCTGTTATGCTCTTCACCTTTCCCTTTTTGTGTGTTCACACTTCTAGGCTACCCCTCTCTACTACCATTCCTTCTTATTCTGCAAATATTTTATTCACTTTCATCACTAGTGCCTCCAAATTATATTTTCTGGCATGGACGCCAAATTATTGACGATTTCCTTATAGAGCTATCTATCTATCTATTGCCTGATGCCGTGATCCCCGAAGGGGTGGCCACGAACGAACCGCCCCCATGCACCTCTGTCCCCAGTCAGTCGACGCCCCTCCCCCCAACCAGCACCGCCTTCGTTCATGTAGTTCCTCACTCCATCCTTCCACCTCATATTCGGTCTACCTCTCCCCCTCTGTCCCTCCACCTCGCTCTCGTACACCGCTCTCGCTCTGTCTTATAGAGCTCAATCAATTATATAGCCTACTCTTCAAATATCTTCCAGTCAAGTTATAAATCTGCAAGTTCAATTTTATAGACTCATATTTTACAATGCAAAAGTTCTTCACTTTCCAACAGCGTTCACTTCTTTTACACAAAGATTGCCTCCCATACTCCTACTCCTCCTCCACGTCACGCGGGACTCGTTGAGTTATGGACCAACATAAAGTAGGAAGCTAAGTTCAGCGAGGCCAAAAATGACTTTCTGTTGGTGACCTCCACTACATTGATCTCCACTATCCTAGGCTTCTTATGTTGGAGGAAAGTTAGAGTATATATATATATATACTGTATATATATATATATATATATATATGACACTTCAAACCTATCTCATTTATGCGAGGTGACCAGTGTAAAGTGTATGAAGTGCATGTAGAATGTTAGTGTACTGTTTGAGTGGTTGTGGTTTTGATTGTTTGTTAAATTAAGATATGTCTTCAGAGGCTATCAAACCTTCTGGATTAATAAGCCAGCACACTGTAAGTCAAGAATAACGTCAGGACTGGAGCCCCTTTTCGAGATCTCCAGTCCCTTGCTGATGACTTTTTTTTAAATAGGACTTCAGAGGCTATCAACCCTATTGGATTATTAAGCCAGCACACTGTAAGTCAAGAATAACGTCAGGACTGGAGCCTCTCTCTCTGCGAGAACCCCAGTCCCTTGCTGATGACTGTTTGTAGTCAATGTAATTAAATTATATACTGAACAGGTGCAAGTATTCACATTATCCAAGCGACACTGATCTACAACACCTCTGATTTTGGCCACTGCAGAGAGGTGTTGGAAGCCATGAGGATGAGTGAAAAATAAACACTTTTCCAGTGAATCTAACCTAACCAAACCTAGGGCAAATTGGGGTGAGCCTTAAGGGGGGAAGGGTTTATTTAATGTTGATTTGTTTATGGATTTAATATTTGTTTAGTTTCCTCCCTAGACCTCCATCAAACTTAAAAGAAATATCCCCATGAATCCCCTTCGAGATAAATGTATACATGTTTTCGGTAGAAATATTTCCCCGCCAAAGGCCGAGTCCTCCTATACTACAGGCTCGCAATAACTTGCCAGGAAAAAAAATGACACGTAAATGGCATGAAAGGTCTTAATATTGCCAAAGAAATGGAATGAAAGGTCTTAAAATCGCCAAACTACTGGGCTGAACTTCTTAAAATTTGAAAAAAATAATAGGGCTAAAGATGAGGGAGAAGGGGGTCAGATAGAAATAAATAAATAAATAAACATCCCCCCTTAAGAAATCGGTCATCACCTTTTGAAGATTAGGCTAGATTGGGTTACATGAGGATATGCTAACTCATAATCGACTTAACCTAGTCATTTCGGACTTCACCTTATTATAATCAAACCTGAATTTGTTCTATGATTGATGTCTTCTAATGTTAACCTTAACCCCTTCTGTACTGGCGACGTCTTCTAATTTTTACCTTAACCCCTTCTGTACTGGCGACGTCTTCTAATGTTAACCTTAACCCCTTCTGTACTGGCGACGTCTTCTAATTTTTACCTTAACCCCTTCTGTACTGGCGACGTCTTCTAATGTTAACCTTAACCCCTTCTGTACTGGCGACGTCTTCTAATTTTTACCTTAACCCCTTCTGTACTGGCGACGTCTTCTAATTTTTACCTTAACCCCTTCTGTACTGGCGACGTCTTCTAATTTTTACCTTAACCCCTTCTGTACTGGCGACGTCTTCTAATTATTACCTTAACCCCTTCTGTACTGGCGACGTCTTCTAATTTTTACCTTAACCCCTTCTGTACTGGCGACGTCTTCTAATTTTTACCTTAACCCCTTCTGTACTGGCGACGTCTTCTAATTTTTACCTTAACCCCTTCTGTACTGGCGACGTCTTCTTAACCCCTTCTGTACTGGCGACGTCTTCTTAATATTATTATACTTATATTTAGACGATGCTATGCAGTTTAAGAAGGATATGTGGTAGTAAAAATGGTTAATGAGACAGTTCGAAGCTTGTTTATTGTTGGAGGCCCTTTTTACACTGAATGAAATCATCTAATAGTAGCCAGATTAAAGTTAAAAGGTCATCACCGGTACTGTAAGGGTTTTATATTTATACAGGGTGTTCCAGAAATATGTGCCGAAAATCAGGGGATGTATTCCTGACACATAATTGAATGTAAATTACGAAATGACCATATTGGCAATTCTCAATAGTTTTCGAGTTACAGCACCTCCGAGGTCTGCCAGGAATGTGTTTAAATCCAGGGATTGTACAAAATGTCTGAGACAGATGCGAAATTACTTAACGACCGTAAAGTAATACAGCACACAGCAAAGATGACATGTTTGTCAGGAATGTGCCGAAAGCTGTAGAATGTACAGTATGTGATAACCTGTACCTAAGTTAGTAATAAGAATCGTAATGATACGTTCGTGTGTGCAGTATCAGATACTGGAGAGAGAGAGAGAGAGAGAGTGAGATAGTGTTATCACCCTGTACGCGGTAACATACCATAAACGACCAAGGTTTTGCTTAGGTATTTTGTTAATACATCACGTTGTCCTTGGTAAATGTTTCATTTACAAGGAATTTTGAACATTTACTGTAATGTTATTGTCATACTGGAAATACTGTTTTATTTTGTTAATACATCACGTTGTCCTTGGTAAATGTTTCATTTACAAGCAATTCCCGGATTAAAACACATTCAAGCAGACCTGTTAGGTGCTGTAACTCGACAACTATTGATATTTGCTTATATGGTCATTTAGTGATTTACATTCAATTATGTGTCAGGAATACATCCACTGAATTTCGGCACATATTTCTGGAACACCCTGTATACTGTATATTATGACTGGGAGGCTCTCCGGCAGAACTTCTTTGATTTCCCATGGAATGATTTCTGCTTCCGTGGCTGAGGTCCCTCGGAGAGTGCTGAACGCATTACCGAGGTAATCAAGCCAAATCTGTTCTTCGACTTGCCAAACACTCTTTCATCAATAATAAATGCACTGAACTATCCAACTCTAGCTCTTCCCAAGCTTTCTAGCATCTAGCCAAAAACCTCTCCAATAATTTATCTTCCTCGTCTTTCCCTCCCCTTTCCCACTCTGATGGCACAACCATCACTTCTTCCTCTGACAAAGCTAAACTCTTCGCTCAAACTTTTGCTAGAAACTCCACCTTGGATGATTCCGGTGCTATTCCTCTCTCTCCGCCCTCCTCTCTCTTACTTGACATTGGGGATTCCATCCTACGAGGACAGGTCGAAGAGTTCTGCGACAGAGTCCCAAATCAACGAAAAAGATTTTGCATCCCAGGAGCTGGACTGGACGACATTGTGGAAGCCTTCGAAGATACCACAAAAGATGCAAATGAAAATACCCTTTTTGTCATCCATGCTGGTTCAAATGACGTCATGCGCACCAGATCCGAAGAGTTGATGGAGAAATATCGCAAGATGATCCAGCACTACAAAAACAAGTCAAGGAATATCATCATCTCAGGCATTCTCCCCAAGATCGACGCACCTGACAAATTTTACGACAAGGCCTTCAGCACAAATAGCCGACTAAAATATTTGTGTCTGAGGAAAGAAGTTGAATTCATCAACCTCTGGGACAACTTCTACAACCAGCCTACTCTGTTCCGCAAGGATGGCACTCATCTAAACCCTGTGGGTTCAGCACGCATGGTTTGTCTCCTAGACGAAGCAGTCCGCAGCCATGGATCAAAAAACGCCATCCGAGAAGAAGCAGCAGTGACATAAATCATCCAACGCCAAGCAAAAAACAGAGGCAACCGAGGACCACCAGCGATAAGGACCGAAGACAGCGAGGACCGAGGACAGCCATGAACATAAATGTAGATCCGACAAAAACCAAAAAATATTATTAAAGAGCGTTCCGTGAGTTATAAAATAACAAATTTAAAGGTTTTCTATGCAAACGCTCGTAGCATACGCAATACATTTTCAGATTTAGAGGAGCTAGTGTTTACAGAAAATTATGATGTGATTGGCATAACAGAATCTTGGCTCAATACAGAAGATAGAGACTTTTTAGCAGAGTATTCACTTCCCGGTTATGTAATGTTTGAGAAAAGCCGAATAAATCGAAATGGAGGTGGCGTTTTACTTTATATCAAAGAAAGTCTTAACCCTACCCTCTTGTCAAAACCTCAAATTATGAACGTCGACACATCTTTTGTGCTAATAAAGAATAATAAAGGTACAAAAATAATACTTGCGTTAATATACAGACCTCCAGCTCAATCAGTGCAAACTGACCGAGAAATTTACGAACAAATTGCAGATGTAAGTAACTCACAAGATACCGTAATTTTTGGCGTCTTTAATTTACCTGTGACCAAGTGGGGCGATACTCTTACTTCACACTCCGGACATGACTTGTATACGAACTTGCAAGAGAGTTCGCTTTATCAATTTGTTCGAACGCCGACCCGTGGTAATAACGTTCTTGACATTGTACTTGCAACAAAAGAAGAATTAATAGAGAATTTGAATGTTGGTGATGAAATCAGTAACAGCGACCATCGAACGATAACTTTCACTTTAAAGTTTACTAGTAACGAACCAAATAGTAGCATCGAAAAAGTCCCTAATTTCAAGAAAGCAAACTTCCTTAAACTTAGAGCTATGTTTAAAGAAACTGACTGGAGCTTTTTAATTAACAATAACGACATAAATACATCTTGGAAGTTATTCGAAACCACTTACCTAAAAGCAGTGCAAGACTGCATACCATCGAAAATACGGCGTCCAGGCCATAATAATAAGCCCAAATGGCGGAATAAAGATATTTCAAACTGTCTGCTTGCTAAAAAGTTTGCTAATGATAGATTAAAATCCTTACAAAATGACGAAGAACGGGTGAAATTTGTAGAGCTACGATGCAAAGCCAAAAAGTGTTCCTCAGGGCTCTGTCCTATCTCCTATTCTCTTTCTAATTTTTATAAATGATCTTAACTGTACGTTAATTCCCATCCATTCATACGAAGACGACTCAACCTTACACTACTCCATTAGTTTTTCAGAACGCCCCAGCCAGCAATCCCTCAACGACAAACGTAATGAAGCCATAGAACTCTTAAATTCTTATCTAAATACTATTTCCAATTGGGGCAGAGAAAACCTTGTTAACTTTAATGCTTCCAAAACCCAATTTCTCCATCTATCTACCCGTCAGGATCTCCCAGCGGACTATCCCTTATTCTTCAACAATACAAAATTCAACCCTTCATCTTCTCTCAATATTCTTGGTGTCTCTTTTTCTTCTGCTCTCATTTGGAAGGACCATATTACCAGTCTTGCTAAGGCAGCCTCCCAGTAGCTGGGTGTGCTCAACCGCCTTAGGAGGTTCTTTTCCCCTGCACAGCTTCTTGCTCTGTACAGGGGCATAGTGCGCCCTTGTATTGAGTATTGTTCACATATGTCGGGAGGTTCCTCTCACACCGCTCTCCTAGACAAAGTTGAAAGGAAGGCCTTTCATATCATTAACTCCCGTCCACTCACCAACTCTCTGTAATCTCTCTCTCTCCGCCGCAATGTTGCATCTCTCTCGCTATTCTATCGCTACTATAATAATCAGTGTTCCTCAGAGCTATCCCAGTGCATACCACCTCCTTTACGTAGGGCACGTGGTACCCGTCTTGCAACTCAATCCCACCCCTACTCTGTGCAACTCTCCAACCCAAGAGTGAAACGTTACTCTCAAACTTTCTTCTACTCAACAGCTGAGCTCTGGAACTCTCTCCCAGAATCAGTCTTTCCCTCTTCCTATGACTTAAATTGCTTCAAGCTCCGTGTGTCCAGGCATTTTGGGTCGAACGTCCCTTGATTTTGGTCCTGTCACTCGTTCAACTATGGGGGAGGCACTCGCTATAGGCAGTTATGCCTTTTGCCTCCCTCAATCACATAAAAAAAAAAAAAAAAAAAGTATATATATACCGGTATTTTGTTTTATTCAAATTCACTTTGCTTCTCCTGCATGTCTAACCTAGCACAGACTAACCCAAATTAACTTTTAAGTAATTGTGCATGACACGTTGCATATAAATAGGTGTAACTATACATTGTCAGACGACTTAATCAACGAGTGGATGGGCACGAATGAATCATCTCCATATTCTGAGGCAATTTATTTGATTCTCTATTTTCTTTATTATATGTCTTTTTTTATAAGGTTGCTCCCCTAACCACCCATCTAGAAATAGGTGTATAACCCAACATAATGGTAGCAGAGAAGAAAGAAATAAGCTTTATTGAGGTCCAAAAGTAAAACTTGACGTTAAATAAGAAATTATGCTCACATGACGGTTTTATTGTTTTGTGAAGACACGGCAGCTTAGGCTAATCTAAACCTGAAATGGCCCTTTTCTTCCTAACCTAACCAAACCTTCATACCTTTCCCAACCCAACCTAGTTAACTCGTCCTGTGGCGCAATGCCGATAGTACGTTCGACTGGCAAGTCAAAAGTCACGGGTTCAGTTTCCGTGCAGGACAAGATGGATGGGAAGTCTCCTTACACCTTATGCCGTTGTTCACCTAGCAGTAAATAGAAACCTGGAGTTAGTGGTGGACATTTGTGACGTCCCATTTGGAGTAGTAAACTGTGGTATCTTGGATAATAGGCCCATGATGTAGCCCCTGTGTACTGTACCAGGCTGGATCACTCACCTTAGCTATTCACCTCAGGCCACGAAGGACGACGTTTAGGAAAAGAGCGCCTCAAGTTTTGACTGTTTTTTTAAGGGGGACCACCTCGTTTTTTGTTTTCTCTCTCTCTCCCTCTCTCTCTCTAGGTTGTATCCATTCAGCCTACTGTTTTAAGACTTTTATCCCCATCCAGGTGTCGATTTTTTCCAGGCGAGCCATCATATTATAAAACATGTTTTTGACAGCAGGCTAAATTTGAACATTATTCGTTAGAATAATGTCGTCGGTGAAGCCGGATTTCTTCATACAATGCAGGCTCGCTATCACTCGCCAGGAAAAAATCGAAACCTGGATGGAGATAAACGTCTTAAAACAGTAGGCTGAATGGAGCCGAATGGATACAAGCCAGAGAAAGAGAGAAAAGGAGAGAAAACAAAAAACAGGTCACCCCCATTAAGATAAAACAAAATGGCAAAATAGACAGAATAAATCAATAAGTAAGAATGATAGCAATTTGTTGTGGGTGTTCTGAAGATTGTGAAGAGCAACACCTTGAGGTGGTTCGATCACGTGGAGCAGCGTTGGGTGGGATGAGGGGCGCTGCTGGATTACAAATAGGCGAGGAGCATGGGACCCATACATCATTTGACTTAAGAGGGTAGTACTCGCTTTTTCTGAACCCCCTTCTCCCTCATGTTTAGCATATTAGTTTTGAGGGTTTAAGACGTTCGTTCCGTTAGTTTGGCAATTTTGAGACCTTTCGCCTAATGTTGTTGTCAATATTAAGACCTTTCGTGTGGCTTTAGGTGTCGATTTTTTTCCTGGCGAGCGAAAGCGAGCCTCTAATTTTAGAAGGAACCGGCCTTCGGCCATGACATTTATCTTGAAAGCGGGTTTAGTTGGTGTTTGTCTAAGCTTGATGGAGGTCTAGCGATGAAACTCAAAAATATTTTAATAAATAAATATATCGACCAAAAACCAAGCACTACCCCCTTAATCAACCGGTTAGACACAAAGCAACAACAGGTATCCAATGAACGGTAGACATTTCTAAAAACATATCTAGCCCTGTTGTCCAAGCCCTAGGCCTAGGGTGTGTGGCTTATGATATGTTGACACTTAAGGGGAGATGGGTCGTTATTCTGGTCCCCCTTCGCCCTCATGCTTAGTCCCAGTAGTGTTTTGATTTTATGACACTCGGCACATTAGTTTGGTGATTTTAAGACCTTTGCCCCATTTCCTTGTCCATATTAAGATGTTCCGTGTCATTTAGGTGTCATGTTTTCCTGGCGAGCGATAGCTAGTCTGTAGTTTGAGAGGAACCGGGGGACATTTCTCTATTGATATTTTGTTTACAAATGTATCTTGAAGAAGGGTCTTTGGGGGGTATTTTGTTTAAGTTTGATGAAGGTCTAGGGAGGGAACTAGAAAAAAAAAAAAAAAAAAAAAAAAAAAAATATATATATATATATATATATATATATATATATATATATATATATATATATATGAACGCAAAAATCAAACAAACAATGAACCATCTCGCCTTAATCAAGTCACCTGTGTTGTCATTGCGATTCTGGAAAATCATTTAAATCCAGATAATTCTTGCTCAAATTGTCTTATATACACATATTTGGTTTCAAAATAATATGCACAATGGAAACCGTTTTCATTATACATTGAATATCATAGATAATAACAGTATTCCTGTGATGTTTTCATTATAGAGCCTTAAAAACTTGTATTTATTCATGTTTACACATTCACATTTAATCTTATAATCCCTTATTTGCAAACATTACAACACAACCCTGCCCACTTATAACAATAAATATAATGCTAGAAATATGAAGGATATATATATTTTATATCTCAGTTCAATTCCAGAAATATTGCATAGTAATCAAGTCCGTTCTCTTCTAAGGTTACTAAGGCTGTTTCATCACTGTCATTCTGTGTGAGCTCGTTGCCACATTGTATCTCACTGTGTACACAGATCCACTCTTGGGTGTAAGAAAACTTTTTTTTTTACACGAACAGTTGTTTATACATATTTAATGACCCGTCATAAACACACAAGCTCAAGCAACATCTCCGTGGCAGTAGGCCCTTCGAAGTACTGTATTTAAGGTGCTAAAACCCTGCTTGGCAGTATCATGCATTTCTAAGTTTTCATAATATGAGTCGGCTTGGCTGAAAAATGGATTCTACCATAACTTAACCACACCCAACATAATGTAGGCAACTATGTGTTGGTTATTAAGTATTATATTTGTGTGATATGACCCAGCCAGGAATCGAACCCAGGTCAGTAGTGCAGCACTCCAACACCTTAACCACTAGGCCACCGAGGAGCTTAAAAGTAGTGGCTTCATTTGGAATCAAACTATCCACCACCACCCGCTTTGACTTGTAGTCACGTAGCTAGATGCCATACACATATAATACCAGAATAGGTTGAAGCAGACTACACTGTATTTTACCACAGCTTTCTACATTTGTTTGATCAAGTCATGGAGTTTTGGACACACTTTTCTTCTATGGTTAGTGGAGAGAACATACTAATATTACTGGGACAGGTAACTTAGCCTATTTCACTCGGCTTGGCTAATTCATGGCCAATGATCTAGTGTTACCGTACATCATAACAAATCCCTCATCAGGTTATCCTATGTACTGATAATCTATCGTCTTTCCAAATACCTAAAGGCCGAGTCAAATTTTTGCGGTTCGAGTGTATTCGGCCCAAAAATCGGGCGACATCGAGTATGATTCTGGTATGGTCGAGTCGTTCTAGTCATGCTCTGGTCATCACCCGAAAGTTCGGATGAGTCGGCCAAAAGTTAGTGCATGCGTTAACTTTTTGGAAATCCTCAAGTGCGTTCGGGTCAAAACACCGTTACAAAATCCTCGAGTCACCTTCGATTTACATTCGATTCGTATTTGACTTACATTCTACCATATTCTGATCGCATTTGACCTATGCGAGTCACTTTCGAGTCAAAAAATTTAACTCGATTCATACCAGAATTGATCGAATCTAAGTGGACTTAGACTCGATGATTTAGACCGTAACCCGAATTAGACTCGAAATGCTCACTGGAAAATTCCTACATAAACTTGTTCAAACTTCTACTGTTCTCGATGCTGACCCAAATTTTAGGATGGTGACTGGATGGATACTCGAATACTACTAGAAAATGACTCGATGCATGTCCGACATTCCTAATTAGACTCGATGAATATTTGATCGTGATCCGAATGATTAGAATGTAAGTCGAAGGGTTGTCGAAGCCAAGTCGAATCAAACCCGAACGCGAGTCGATGGGCGGAGCCACGTGAAGCAGGCCCATGTGCGGTTGGAGCGGCCCGAATTATCGTACACTGCCACCCCCGCACGGGCCCTATAAATTAGCGGGTGGGAGTCATTCGCTCCATTCCACACCAGTACCCACCGCCCACCATGTCTCTCTCGCCCACCACGTCTCTCTCTCCAACTCTTGTCGCCAACATGCCCGGAAACTATGCTAAAGGAGGCAAGGCAGTGAAGAGGCCCCTCAAATTCACCATGGAGTCTGTGGACATGTTTTCCACCCAGCAATCCCAAGAGGAAAGCGAGGAGGAAGTAGAGGAGAGGCAGCACATCGACTCCAACCCTGTTTTCGACGATGAAATCCCAACCGAGGAAGCAGAGTCACAGTCTATCATTATACCAAAGAAAGCCCATGTTCCTCACAAAAAGACCCACCCTAGGGTGTCAACCGAAGGTGACAGTCCTTCGGAACAGGAAAGCGAGGATGATGACGCCACCCAAGATGACCTCACGCCACATACCGAGCCACCTACCCAGACACCAACAACATACTCCGAGACGCCTAGCCATACCACGCCGCCCATCAACCCAGTACAACCTGTGCCGAAAAGGAGGAGGAGGACCTACGCCAGGCTCCCTGATCAGAAGGAGGTGGAAGTGGCCGAGTGGTATGGAGAACAAGAGTTCCTGTACAACAGAAAAATGAGGGCCCACAAGGATAAGAACATGCGGGAGAAGACACTCACCACGAAGGCAAAGGAGCTCAACATTGAAGGTTGGTTGTGTGCGTTCTTATGATATAATAACCATTATGTTGAGTGATATTACTTACAAATACCAAACACATCTATGTTTCTGGAATAATTTACCTGTGCCGTGCAAAGTGGATACATATTTATCATAAAGTTTGGCGTTAACATTGCTGGCGAATCTTGTTTTCGGAATTGAAATAACTAGGTAATATTTGGAGTTAATAATAGATAATGTTTCGTGTGCAGTCTTGCATTGTACTTCCCTCATATCAATGTGTGCAGTGTGGTTACCTGCCCAGGTGAACTATACTTATTCATGTTGACTGATAATAAATTTGGTTGTGATAATCGATGTCCCCATACTATTTATATTTTGTACGTAATCACTCCTAATATATATTATTTACAATTTTCAGCGGAAACACTCAACAAGTGGATGGAAGGGATGAGGACCAGGTACGGGAAGCTTGACAAGATTCCCGTGTCTGGTTCAGGTGCGGTCCAGCTGACTGAGAGAGACGCCTGGATCAAGATCCACTTCGCGTTCCTCAAACCCCATCTTGTGAAGTTGCCCACCAGAAAGAGCAAGGTACGTTTATCAAGTCTATTGCAATTTTATTTTTAATCAAAAATAAATGTTAAAGGTATAAATAAATATCTTGGTGCTGTTCAACATAAGATTTAATAAACATAAGTTACATAAATGTTTAACCATTATTGTTGGATGTTGTAAATAGAATAAAATCGAATATTAATATTGTGTAACATGTATAATACTTATTTTAATTTGTTCTATGTATAAATAATAAGCTGCACCCAGATTAATGTGAATATTTATTGCTATGTAAAAGTGACCAAATTAAATAACCATTGATATTATTTATATATATATATATATATATATATATATATATATATATATATATATATATATATATATATATATATATATATATATATATATATATATATATATATATATATATATATATATATATGAGTGTTGCTAGAAAATTATTTACTCTATAAATTGATGTTCAACACTGTCATAAACTAATAACCTGATACATTCCACAGCTCTAAAAGACAACGACTATGGAGGAGGAGATGGTTGACGACGTCGAGCCTGAAGGGGAGAACGGGCCAGAGTCAACTCCCACTCCAACCCAAACCACAGCTACCCAGGACACCGCGACCGGAAGCTCAGCCGTGGTGGCAACTCCCGGGTCATCTGGGTCCGATGCCACCCCCAGCCAGGCGCCAGCCGCCCAACCCGACCTGTATGACAGGGTAAATATCATTATTATGTATCCAATGTTAACATACCATCATAATTGAATCTCTCCACTCGTAAACACATACACCCACATGCAACACAAAACACCCCACCCTCTGTGCCTTCACTCAGCCACTCACTGACTGTCACCCATTATAGTATTGAACACATTTAATTGTACATTCGCAATTATGTAAATGTTTTAGTATATATAAAAAGAAAATGTTTCATACAATAAATCTATTATAAATTTCGATGTTATCAATGCAGTAACGTTTATTAGGCAATATTAATGGTGCAGAGGTTATTTTGTCACGCATTATTGTAATGAAGGTACACTGCATTAATGTTTATGAAGTATTGTCTGATTCATTCTAATACATTTATTTTTCTCACACAGCTTCGTGAAGGTGAGAAGGAGCTGGACAACCTCTACCATGTGTGGCAGAGGAGCCACCAGGTGGACACCCCCGCAGAGGCGAGTCTGAAGCCATACTTCAAGACACTCCAGACCAACATGCGTGACCTTGATTCAGGCCTTCCAGCTGGACGTCCTAAGATTTTCAAATGCCATGATTTCCCACCACCAGGGCCTAGGACCCCTCCCACACTTCGCACCCCTCTCTCACCCCCTGTCCCCAAGCCCTTCCCAACATCATCCCCAACGTCAGTATTATGAAACTCTTAATGCCCCTACCACTAGCACGTCCTACCACCATATAGGGAAACAAATTCAGCAGTCTCCAATCCAGCAGGCAGACACACCCTCTCAGTGGAAGCCCTATGGGCCTTCACGTCCTTGTGCCACGCCCGTACAACAATCACCCCTGGACCCTGCCTTGTTGGAGACCATGCTGGATTTACCCCATTAACAAACCAATATCTCTACCTTATGTACCTCATTTATTATAATAAAAATATATTTTCTATGTTTGACTTGTCTTGTGCTTACTCCTAAAATTTATTTTCTATGTTTTACTTGTTCCTAAGGTTAATTTGCTTGCTTAACCCTCTCACGACCATATGACGCAGAGGTTGCCAGATTAGCAATAAGAAATAGGGTTCTCTCACTCTTATAATTAACTCTCCAAAACTAGTTTTCTGCCCACAGCTAACTCAAAGACAACTGCAGAGGTTAAAGTAACTAAACTAAAGGTTTCTAAATACCCCTGATGGTAACAAAGGCTTTAAAGTATCCCTAATAGGCTCAAAATTGCGTCAAGAACGTGAGAGGGTTAATAATAATTAAAGGGAATATAAAGTTAAAGTATATGATCGAGTAGATCACATGGGAATAGGATATAAAAGAAAATTAAATTGAAAACAACCAAACAAAAACAGAGAAATGTGTCACATCCCAATATGATATATATTAAATTGACATTGACATTTTTTAACCATGTTAACATGTTATTACTTTAAACAAATCAACAGCCAAGATCAACATCAACAAATAAGACAAAAACAGATAAATTTAACACATCCCAATATGATATAAATAATATGGACATTGACAAAAATTGACTATAATTAAAAGTTAAGATGTTATTACTTTAACCAAATCAACATCCTTGAGCAACATGTTAGTGAATATTAATCAGAAAACAATATTAAAGTTTAACATATAAAGTGACGTGGACATGCAGTCCAAAGTAAGGTAACAATTTCTTTTGTTATTTCAATTAGAGGCTTTGAGCAAATATAATAATAATAAATTAGGGGATTTATCTTAATTAAGTGAGATTTTGACCAAATATATTAATAATAAAGTAGGGGCTATATCTTAATGAACTTATGTTTCAAGGATATATATATTATAACAACTTTATAACAGGTCAGAATATTTAGTGCTGTGATTCACTTTCGGGTTTATATACAATATATTTATCAAAGACTTTGACACTTTTATAATACGGCATCGAAGGGAGTTTGATTTATGTCATTGCAATGACAGTATTGGGACACCTACGGCAGTCACACTGCAACATTGTGCAACACTTATACAACGGGTGTGGGATATTATGGACCTGCATATAGTGGAAACGTACCTTTTTACTAGTCCTGCCAGGCAAGGCGCTGTTCAGGGCGGTTGTTGTACTGGGTCAGGTAGTCCCTCGTCACTTTGGCAGCAGCGGGTCCTCTCTGGCGCTGAAGTGGCTCCAAGCCATCCAAGGGGTCCCTCGCCCAGTCACTTTGGGGTATTTCAGGGCGACGAAGTCCGGCTTCTGGTTGGGGCTCACGTCGGTCGATTAGCATATTGTGGAGTATGCATGAAGCCAGGACTACCTTCTCCACGGTACTGGGGTGTACGTTGATGGTAGTCAGTAGGCACCTGAAGCGGTTGGCTAGCATACCGAAGACATTCTCTACCTGTCTCCTGGCCCTAGACAGTCTGTAGTTGTAGTTTCTCTTGTTATCATAGAGCCCTCGGTGTGGGTGTGGCTTCTGCAACCACTCCCTCATTGGGAATGCGTCATCACCAACCAGAAAGTAGGGCACTGGCTGGTCCTCCCCTGAGAATGGCTCGGGTGGTGGCAATCCTGCTGCTCCGTCCTCCAGGGCCTTCCGGATGTCAGTCACCTGGAATATACCACCATCAGATGCTGACCCGTTCGCTCCAACGTCAACGTACATAAATTTTCCCAGGTGATCGACTATTGCCAGGAGCACAATGGAGTGGTAGTGCTTGTAATTGTAGTACAAGGATCCGCAGTTGCTTGGAGGCTGTATGGCAATGTGCTTCCCATCAATTGCCCCAATGGTGTGTCCGAAGTTCCACCTATCCTTGAAGCCCTTGGCGACCTCCTTCCAACCTTCAGGTGTTGATGGGCACACTATTTGCTCCTCCATGTATTCCTGTATGATTGCCTCACACGTCTCCCGCACTGCCAGTGATATCGTGTTGGCACCTATGCGGAAGTTCAGTGCCATGCTCTTATAGGCCTCGCCAGTGGCCAAAAAGCGTAGTGTCATTTCAACTCGCAGTCCGGGCTCCAGGGGCTTCTTCCAGTTGGTCTCTTCCTTCTTGATCCTGGGTGTGACACGTTCGACAATCATATTAAACAGCTCCTCGTCCATACGCAGAAAGTATTTATAGGTAACCACGTCAGTTTCCTGGAGTTTCTTCAGCAACTGGTGGTAGTGTCTGTGTGTCTCTCGCTGTGCCACCCATGGCTTGACGCTGCAGCTTCGGGGTTTCCTTGGTCGTCGTGGCCGTCGAGGTTGAGCACGTTGGGGTTCACGTTCGTTGTCCATGATTGCGCGGGCAGTAATCTGATATCTGAGGTTGGCATTAACTATCTCCTGCCTCAAGATTGCCAACTCCAATGCCTCGTCATCCATCTCTTCTGGTCGTGATGGGTCCGGGAGGTTGCTTTCCTGTGACATGTTATTGGGTTGGGTGCTCTGTACAAATGAAGCTTGTGTGACCACACCCTCTCTTTATATAGTGGGGTGATGCATAACTTCAAAATCGTGTCATAATCTACTTATTCTAGTCACGTTCGACTTACATTCTGGTTTCATTCCGGTTGGGTTCCTGACTTCGAGTAGGGTTCGGTTTTCATTCGGTTTTAAGTCGGGTTACTTCGGGTGTGATTCGGTTTTAATTCAGGTTGGTATCTGCTACTCGGGTCACCGTCGATTAGCTTTCGACTCATGGTCGATTCAATTCCGTTCTACTTCTGGTTAGTTTTGAGTAATATACGGGATAACATCAACTCGTATTCAAGACGCATTCCAGTCCCTCGGGTTGCATTCGAATTGCTTTCTAGTCATAGTCGTGGTACGAGTCTCATTCGGGGCCTTCGGGTGAATTCGGGTGAAAAGTGCAAGTCATTGCCTTCGGGTTACTGTCGGGTCGCGGTCGACCTCTGTATGACGCGGCCTTAAGTTTATCTAGACCTAATCCGTAATCCTACAGGCTAGCTTCATATAGCTTATCTAGAACTGTACATACAATTATAATATTATTGGATTTTAATGTTGCTTATGCTAGACAGTTCTAGACAGCTTGACTAATTCAATTAACTAGCAATGAAAGGGGTTGATTCGATATCCATACACATTCCACAGAACCTTCCTAAACTCTTTAAATTCGACCAATAACAGCCTGCATAAATGGAAGAGCACTAAAAGGGTTAAGAGGGATGGTTCACTTTTTGGTCCATTTTTTAATTTATTCATTATTTTTCTAGTTTCCTCCCTAGATCTCCATCAAACTTAAACAAACATCCATTAGATCCCCTGTGTGGATTAATTTGTACATTTTTTGGTAGAAACACTTTCATCCTAAATTACAGGCTCACTATCGTTCGCCAAGAAATAATCGACACCTAAACAGCACGAACGGTCTTAACCCTTAAAAAGCGGCTCACCACTTAAGTCGTTTTTAATAAAGCTGGACTATGTGGCGGCGCTCGACATAGGTCGAGTGGCAATTTCAGCACGTAATGTGGCTGAGAGAGAGAGACAAGTGGTGGCAGGAGACTAGCGAGCGTATGACTGCTCCAGACCACCGCGGCGAACCTACTGACACAAATCTCAGCTCCCTCCTCCCTCTCTCACTCGCTACATACTCAATTATGTACCGAAAGTACCGAATTACCTGCTTTTTGCACTCGCGGTGCACGGTTATTGCAAGAAAACTATCCATCATACAAGGATCGTTATGGTGTCATTCGAAAGCTCTGTTTATGCCCTTTCAGGGATAGATACTTGTTTTACGTTCTGGGTCTTATTTAGGCATGAAAATGATCACGTAAACAGCCCTATTTTGGCTAAAAACACCCCGCTGGGCGGTACACATAAATAAACCGCATAGGCCGCTAAAGAAGGGTTAATATTCACAAAGAAATGGGCCGAAAGGTCTTAAAATTTACAAACTATCAGGACAAACATCTTAAAATCTGAAAACTAATGTGGCTAAACATGAGGGCAGACGGATCAGTTTTACGACCATATTTTCTGTATTGTATTGTCTTAGGGGAATTTAATTTAAACACACAAACTCCTATACCAGATATGTGCATTTCTTCCAAATGGCACACCATACCGGTACATCAAGATGAGATGTTTTGCGAGTCACATATTCAATCCCAGCATTGGCGCCCTTGACTAACACCTGTTGGTAGCTTCAGTGACGTCACATATCGCCGAATGTCACTTGTTTGTTGTGATAGTGATTTTGATAGATACTTCAATATAAACAATTATATACTATTTATTCTATATTAGATTTTAATGCTGAATGTTATAGACAAATTGACATGCCTAAATAGAAGCAGACCATAATATGTGTTGTATATTGAGCAATATATGATCATAACCATAGCCAGGTTGAAAATTTGAATGACCTGAACATGACCTGCATAACCTAAACATAGTCAGGTTCAACCAGGTTGAATGACTTAAACTCCGTGTGTCCAGGCATTTCGACTGGAACACATACCTTGAATTCTGAAGTGTTTTTTGTTTTGTTTTTACAGACAGTTTCCTTTCCAGCATGTAGAAGAAAAAAATATATAATGTTGACCTAAACCAATTGCTAAAAAATCAATCCTACCTAAATACAAATTGCATAAAAACACTGGGTAGGCACTTAGACTGTTGGATATAAGATAAGTTAGCAGTAGAGACGAACGCAAAATACACAAGCATAGTAAAGACAAACAGCCACTGTCAATGTTCTGCCTCCCCCTCCCCTAAACTAAACCTCATCGTTGGTACACTTCCCTTTCACCTGTGTTACGACCGGCTCTACGAAATAAACAAGGGCACTTAATATTGGACTAGAAGATAGGCTATATCTGCAACAACGGTACGCTAATTCCAAACCCTCGAAGTAATACGCCGGTGAACAAAACACTTAAACCCTCCAGAGTTAATCTACTGGATAACGGGGTCTCAATTAACTGGGTTTTAGTGCACTTCTACAAAGGCTTTCCGGTGACGGCAAAGCCTACTCACAACAGGAGTACTTTACGTTAATAAAATGCTCTCAAGTAATAACAATGCTTAAATAAACTATAACAAGATTTAATAAAGGAGTATATGCTTACGTTAACTTTAGTGTGAGTCTGTACTCAACACTAAACTCTTCAAAGCTCTATGACAACATTGGAAGTCTAGTCCTACAGCAAACAGATATGGAATCTTCTGAAAACGTCTGATGCTCTAAGATGCTCATCAAATATAGAACAGAAATAATGCAGGGGCAGGACACCAAAGCGTATATCTTAAATACACCAATAAGTAGGATACACATATATAAAACAAGGGAGTGCAACAACTCTGTGACAGCACTAATAATAGCCACTCAAAACAGTACTTCCTTAGCCAAAGTAACAGCCATACTGGGTTGTGCACTATGCATCAACCTAGGCTAAAATAATACGTGTATAATTCCTAAAGCATATGCAGTTAAAGTTAATGAACACAATGCTGTCTTTATTACTAATAAAGTCTAGCAGCGGCATAAAAGGTACAAGGAGGCTAGGCAGAGCGCAAGCATGCTCGTAGCCTACTGTCTCCCCTTGAACAGATTTCCCTTATGTTACATTAAGTGACTAGGAGGCTCTCTTGGTAAGTCCAGTTCTCAAGTATCTGGTCTTGCCCTGGCGCTCCACAAAGGTCAACAAAATGATGTAGCAAGCATACAAGCAAGAGTAGGCAAAAGCCCTTCACTTGTATACTGCTACACTCGCAAAGGAAAAATATGCACAAGGGTTACAGGCTACCTAGCTCCGTCGATGTCGTACAGGCTTTGACTCGCCATATACATAACTCAGACAACGACCAAAGATACCCTCCACTGTCTAGCATTAAATAGTAACAAAGAACAACTCAATAATTAGAAGCACCCAATAATAATATGACTCCATGTGACTATGACTCTAATAATCCCTAAAGCTAGTGCAAAACATATATGTGAGAACTGGTGCTGGTAATACGACTGACCGACTATGGAAGTCGTATGCAGAACCAGAATGGATAAGTAATTGAATAAAGATAAGAAGTATTGGAAAAGAAGAAGTTCAGAGAGAGAAACAGTAGTAAAGAGGGTTAGATTGGGGACAGATTGCAAGGGACGTCTAGTACCAAGCACACAATGCCAAGCTCTAAGGATGCACACGGGTAGGAGCCCCCCAGCACCAAACTGAGACAGCGGCACCCAATCACAGACCACTACGTCATGAAGAGCAGGCGTCATATGACGCGCCAGGCCCGCCGGCCAATGACGAGCGTGGGAACCTCCGCCCAAGCGAGGAAGCCACACGTACATACACACGCACATACTACCACCTCGCTGTCTCCTTCGTTCTCTCTCTCCTTACAATTCACCCTACATATCTTATACTCTATTAATGATATAAAATACTTCCAAGTGTCACAGACAAGAATAAAGACAAACACTGATCTGTCTGTGACAACATGAATACTGAGAAAGAAAGAACATCGTTCTCCGATTATCATAGCCCATTTCACTGCCCTGGCGAGCGCTAGCGAGTACGAGCACATTCTGGCAAGCTGGCCAGCGTAACACCCCGCCCAAGATGTGGGACGTTTTAACCCCAGGTAAACGCCACATCTGACCAGACAGAATGCCCACCAACCCCACATCACCCAGCTACTCCCCCAAGTTGTGAAAACAAGGCACAATCACAAACATAAAACACTTCATTATATATAACAAATCTACACAACACTTCCCCATAATAATAGTATCACTTAACAATATTACACTCAATGAGCAAGCTTCAACAAGCCTAGCCTACTAAGACAAAAACTCAGAATGTCTTAGATTCTTGCTGTAACATACTGCACTTATATACTATCAAAAAGAAAGAGTTTTTATGTGAGGTTTTATTATTATTTTTAATAGAGTTTTTGGCAGCTTTGCAGTACAGGGGCAAGCCTAATTTTTCTCCACTCTCAAACCAACACTGACTGAACGGCGAGGCTGCTCCTTAAAACATACCCTCCCGTGACAAACAATCAGCCAGAACATTGTCAGTGCCCTTAACATGCCACACATCCAACTTGTGTTCCGGCAGCAATACAACACCTGACACTGATAAACTGCCCAGTCCATCACAAGACTGGCACTTCTCTTCGCTCTCTCCGGCAACGGGACCTGCCAATAACCTTTCACTATTTCTACCTTAGTGATAAACGAGGCAGCCCCGATGCGGTCTATGGGGTCGTCAACTCTGGATAAGGTATAGGCGTCTGTCAGGGATAATGCACCAACACTCTTGCAATCGAGACAAACACGGATCTTGCCACTTAACTCAGGTTGCAAAGTTACTGGCAACGACCACTCACGATATCCCTTATCCCTCAGACCCTTCTCCAACATGTAGTCCAGCTCTGCTTTTACTACAGGCTGTCGAGCAGGATTTATACGGTAGGGAGCCAATTTGAGCCTTGCACTGTCTCCAGCCTCCATGTCGGGTTCTACCCCGTACATCAGGCCTGGAGAATCAACACACATACTGTCACAGCCTAGTATACAATGTTACGGCTGGATTGGCAATACATATTCGGGATTCTTGATCGTAGGACAGAAATGGCTTAAGTGACAACGACACGCTCGATTCCAGTCCCAAATACTATATGCTTCAGACAACAAAAGCACCAACGCCCTACAGAGTTATCGTCTACGGTAACGAGGTACCTTAACTCGGCGAAAGTGTACAACAGGGGTAGGCTATGAGGCTAAACTCCCTCAGACATTTATAGGTTACGTTATTACTAAAGAAATGCAATACTCAAGAAACTACGTTAATATTAAGCCTCTAATAATGTAGAATAGAAGCAGGCTAAAGGTATGACAGTGAAATGCTAAATGACAAATGTACACGCCTACTTGAAAGTGCGTGCACTACACTAACTGTCCCCTACTAACATGCACTAGCATGTAGCATACAAGATGTTCATGATCCAGTAGATACCTAATAATACACATGGGAGGAACATAAATAGTAGTCACTTATTATAATAATGAATCTATACTTGGAATAACTAAAAGGTTGCAGGCAACAGTACTGCGCCGGTAGCCTACTACCGCATAGGCTACTTCGCTTCTCTCACTCCGTCTCCCCTCCGAGTCCGTATGCGCCCTACGCAACAGAACTCCGGACACAGCAGCAAAACGACAGTGCAGTTAATTGATACATGAAAGTATTAATAGTGTTGTCTTGTGTGTGAGTAATGTGTATTGTAAAGTGTTATAGATATATACTTAAAGAGAGCTGCAATGCATAGTAAAATAAAGATATATCCCACTCATCATCCCCATGTGTTCTAGCTAGCAGGCCAAGTCACAGGAACAACGAGTCCCAGCACCGAAAGCGAGAACCCAGGAGAAGACTGCAGAGAACACAAGGACAGATAAATTACGTTACTCTACTATACCGGCACTACGAGCGAGCTGTAGTCTCGGGTGCTACACTCGCTCCTGGCTCGGTATGCAAATCAAGGCTAAGTCCTCGTCCCTCTACAGACAACTCCTGGGCATGGTCGGGCTCTTACACATGGCACCAGTCTAGTCACAAATGGGATGATGAGCGGGGCATATAACTCGTGAACATGTAGAACGTTCACCAACTATCCTCATCAAGAAGATCGCTGTTCACATTAACCCCTTAAATCTAATACATGTAAATATATGCTTGTCCTAAGAGTAATACGAGAGGTGAGTGCTGAAACTCCTTTAGGACCTCAAGGGAAGGTTATGCATTTAAATAGAGAGAAGAATGAAATGAGAGTAATGTCGTCAGAGAGAAAGAGTGCAACCGTGAGAAGTTGGGAGAGAGAGCAAGGGATGTTAGAATCTCAAAGGTTCTAGGCAACCTGGTCATAGAACACGCAGCCAGCCTCCAGGCAATGTGCTGTACGACAACATGGGCCCAGCCCAGGCAGGCAACAATGGACTACTAACCCTATCGCGCCTAGCTATAAGGGCAAGGCTGCCAACCAGTCCATCCGTCTGGCAACCACCCGGCCGGCAGCGCGGCGCGTTGCTACCCTCTTGCTCTGAAGCCTAACTCACTCTCTCTCTCTGAACTCCCATTGTCTTATCTATCAACTTCTCTATTGATACTACATATTAAATGGAAGGTCTCGACATGGCTTAAAACAAAACCCACCACTGGTTAGCACATGACGAGACCTTTGCAGAGATACAAAGAACATAGTTATAAGTTGTCACACTCAATATACATTGCGGCTGACGGTAGCCAGATCACGGGCGGTACAGTCGAGTACCAAGGAGTACAATCAGGTTGCGTTGCACAGCACTGGGGTGCGTCACAACAACTTCTCTTGATGCTTAGGAACAAGAGGTTGCAACTTATCTCGAAGAACAACATGCTCATTGCCCTCTCACAACCCAGCCGAGACCGCAGTTTCTACACTATAGTCTCCCTCCTTCTCCACCTCTGTCCCTAGAACAGCCAGGTCATGAGAGGGACAATCTGTCCCACCTGTGCAGTTACTCCCATAGTTCATAAGTGCTAAGGCCTCCCCGCCGATACCGTACATGCGAACCCCCGCATTCCTTGCGACTACACCTGCCGGCGCAGCATCACCGCCTTCAGCGCCACGGCCAGATACAGTCGGTCTATGGTAGGGCTGTTACATTTTTCTAAAGCAGCATTGGGAGGCTATGCGACGACCGGGCGCATCCACTCCACAGCCAAGCTCACCAATCTGCTCAATGTCCTGATACTGACCACCACCCTTAGTAGCCATGGGTCGACCCTGACCTGACAACCATGCCACAGCCTCGTCGCCCACCTTGATCAGCTTCCACAACGAGGCCAACGGTTTACTCACACCCAAGTGACCTGCCAGCGGAACATCGTGCACCGCATGAGTTGTGAGGCCTGGGTGCTCGGCACAAACAGTGGGGTATGAACCGAGCAGGGGCTGGATCGATGCACGCTGCTGCTCAGGCAGGTGCTCAAGCGCTTCCACAGCCACCTGACTCGTGTCCCCCGCCCACTGCTCCGCCGAGACATGACAATCCCAACTTTCCTCCACCTGTGCCCCACTGCCCCCCTCTCCTTCTCCACCTTGGCCGCTGCAGACCAACACAGGGACAGTAGGCTGCTCAGGTGGTTGCCTTACAAACTCCTTTAACAGGTTCACATGGCATGCTTTCCCGTCCTCGTCGAGTTCAATAGCTCCATTCCCACAACTCTCAAGACTAAGATCTTCTAGTTGTGCCTGGGAACTACTCTGTCGCGGAGTGCCATCACGCCCTACCATGTCACTAGGGGGGACAGGTTCTGGGGCCACTCCGGAGCTCAATTTTGGTGCAAGTACCGAGTCACCAAGGAGTGTGGCTGGGTCCAAACTCTCAACCCGACCACCAGCCTTGACTTTCTCCTTCCGACCCTTCCTCCGCTGGTCTGAAACTTGGGTACTAGGCTGTGACACCTGAGCGGACTGAGATCTCTCGAGCCCCTCTTGCCCCTCCCTACTCGTGTCAGCCGCCCTCTCGGCAACGACTAAGGGTGGAACCTCGGAAGTGGGCACCGCAAAGTCGTTACCGAGAAGGAGGTCGACCCCCTCAACTGGCAATTTCTCCACCACACCCACATCCAACTCCCGTGTCACACCGTCCACCTCAAGCTCCACTCTGACCAGCGGGTAAGACCGCGTAGCATTGATACCTTGAACCACCACAACCCGAGCCGCGTTAATAGGCTTGCCAGTGAAGTTCTTAATAAGTGTCTGGGAAGCGCCCGTATCACGCAGCAACTCAAGCCTCTGCTCCACACCAGCCCACCTCACAGTGCCTTGCCCCCTATGACCACAAAAAGCATCTCGGACGGGTGACAAGCCCTCCTGCTGCTTTTGCACCGACTGTGACTTCGCAACCGACATATTACCCCGGGCAAATGCGGAAGACCTCAAAGACACACCCATGTTGCTCACTAGTGACACCACTGCTGTAGGCGGTGTGCTCGGACATGAGCGCGCAATATGCCTCTTCTCATGACACTTGAAACACTCCACTTCGCTCTTGGACTTCCTCTGAGGTGAGGAAGGGCCCTGGCCTTTCTTTAACGGGAAGGGTTTCGACTTGGGATCAAAATTGGCACCAGTACTCTTAAATGGGTAATTAGTTGTGTCATTAATTCGGGGGGGGTGGAGTGGTACGCCCCTGGTTTCTTGCCTCAGCTCTCTGTGCAGACCCGCACCCACGAATCAATGACAACCTGAGGTCAGCCATCTACAGCCGCCTCCTGCAGAGTTTTAGGTTGCTTTTCTTTCAGGTTAAGAGTCAAGTCACTGCCAGTACATTTAAAAAATTGCTCCAACAACACTAATTGCTTCACTGCATCAAAAGTAGTTGCCTTCTCCGACCTTAACCAATTCTCAAATGCATCTGACAGCTCTCTAGCGTGTTCCTGGAAAGTACTCTCCTTTCTCTTGGGAACAGCCCTAAATTTCAGCCTATAGGTCTCTGGCTGCAATTCATACGCCCTCAGGACAGCCTCTTTCAACGCCTCATATTCAACACAAGACTCTAGGGGTAAAGCATCGTACGCCTTGAGTGCTTTCCCTGTCAATCATGAAGAGACAAGGGCTGCCCACTTCTCCTCGGGCCATTGGTGCTCCCGGCACTTTTTCTCAAACCGGAGAACGAATTTTGTAACTCCGGACTCATCAAACACTGGAACCAACTTTAGTAGATGCGACAGGGACTGGTCATGGGGTCGACCCCCCTGGACGACCCGGTTCCTCGTCACCTCTACACAAGTTTTCTCTAGGTCAATATCGGCACAATACTTTGCAGACTGAGCCTGATACCTATACTTGAACTCATGCTTTTTCTGCTCGAGCTCAGCCTCATACTTATACTTGAGCTCAGCCTAATGCTTCTGCTGCCCGAGCTCAGCCTTTCGCTGCTCGAGCTCAGCCTGTCGCTCCTGCTGCTTAAGTTTGGCGAGCTCGAGCTGAAACAACATCTCGGGAGACAAACTTTGAAGAGAAGGTGCTACTATTGGGGACCCAACCCGTGAGTCACCTAGAGGCATACCCAACCGGCACCGGACATCGCCCTGCGGGAACGTACCCGGCTCCGGAGCCCGAGGTGGCGCCATGATAGGAGTTGAGTGGAATGGGGGCTGGGACGAAGGTGCCCCAGCTGCCGCTCCCCCCGAAGCCTCATGCACCCCACCGAGCACACAGGTAACCAGCTCACCTCTCGACAAACCGCTAGTACCAGAAAACCCTAAGACCGTGGCTACACACTGCAGTCCGTACCGGTCCAGTCCCGACACCCGGTCCGCCGTCACAGGCTCCTCCAAAAATCTCCGAGCATCCTCCTCATCGTTCACCACCCGAACGCCGTTAGACAACTCCACCTTCTCCACCTCCTCGCCTGTCTCTCGCACTGTGCCCTCACTATGCACAGACCCGTCCAGTGACATGATGGAGTTAACAAAAAAAAATCCTAAGTCAAGACAAAAGTAGCCAAACTCTCGCGTAGCTTTATTCACAAAAAATATTTGAAGATGTTCTTGACTGCAATACTAGGTCACCAATAAACTCCAACAAGTTCCATATATACTCAAAACAATGTCCACTGCCAACACTGCGAGAAATAAATTCAACCCCAAATGGCAATAAGATTTCTCCAAAAAAAAAACTGCAATATTCAGTTCACTATATAATGGTCTAAGGTCGCCATTTGTTACGACCGGCACTACGAAATAAACAAGGGCACTTAATATTGGACTAGGAGATAGGCTATATCTGCAACAACGGTACGCTAATTCCAAACCCTCGAACTATTACGCCGGTGAACAAAACACTTAAACCCTCCAGAGTTAATCTACTGGATAACGGGGTATCAATTAACTGGGTTTTAGTGCACTTCTACAAAGGCTTTCCGGTGACAGCAAAGCCTACTCACAACAGGAGTACTTTACGTTAATAAAATGCTCTCAAACAATAACAATGATTAAATAAACTATAACAAGATTTAATAAAGGAGTACATGCTTATGTTAACTTTAGTGTGAGTCTGTACTCAACACTAAACTCTTCAAAGCTCTATGAAAACACTGGAAGTCTAGTCCTACAGCAAACAGATATGGAAACTTCTGAAAACGTCTGATGCTCTAAGATGCTCGTCAAATATAGAACAGAAATAATGCAGGGGCAGGACACCAAAGCGTGTATCTTAAATACACCAATAAGTAGGATACATATATATAAAACAAGGGAGTGCAACAACTCTGTGACAGCACTAATAATAGCCACTCAAAACAGTACTTCCATAGCCAAAGTACCAGCCATACTGGGTTGTGCACTATGCATCAACCTAGGCTAAAATAATACGTGAATAATTCCTAAAGCATATGCAGTTAAAGTTAATGAACACAATGCTGTCTTTATTACTAATAAAGTCTAGCAGCGGCATAAAAGGTCCAAGGAGGCTAGGCAGAGCGCAAGCATGCTCGTAGCCTACTGTCTCCCCTTGAACAGATTTCCCTTATGTTACGTTAAGTGACTAGGAGGCTCTCTTGGTAAGTCCAGATCTCAAGTATCTGGTCTTGCCCTGGCGCTCCACAATGGTCAACAAAATGATGTAGTAAGCATACAAGCAAGAGTAGGCAAAAGCCCTTCGCTTGTATACTGCTACACTCGCAAAGGAAAAATATGCACAAGGGTTACAGGCTACCTAGCTCCGTCGATGTCGTACAGGCTTTGACTCGCCATATACATAACTCAGACAACGACCAAAGATACCCTCCACTGTCTAGCATTAAATAGTAACAAAGAACAACTCAATAATTAGAAGTACCCAATAATAATATGACTCCATGTGACTATGACTCTAATAATCCCTAAAGCTAGTGCAAAACATATATGCGAGAACTGGTGCTGGTAATTCGACTGGCCGACTATGGAAGTCGTATGCAGAACCAGAAGGGATAAGTAATTGAATAAAGATAAGAAGTATTGGAAAAGAAGAAGTTCAGAGAGAGAAACAATTGGTAAAGAGGGTTAGATTGGGGACAGATTGCATGGGACGTCTAGGACCAAGCACACCATGCCAAGCTCTAAGGAGACACGTGGGTAGGAGCCCCCCAGCACCAAACTGAGACAGTGGCACCCAATCACAGACCACTACGTCATGAAGAGCAGGCGTCATATGACGCGCCAGGCCCGCCGGCTAATGACGAGCGTGGGAACCTCCGCCCAAGCGAGGAAGGCACACGTACATACACACGCACATACTACCATCTCGCTGTCTCCTTCGTTCTCTCTCTCCTTACAATTCACCCTACATATCTTATACTCTATTAATGATATAAAATACTTCCAAGTGTCACAGACAAGAATAAAGACAAACACTGATCTGTCTGTGACAACATGAATACTGAGAAAGAAAGAACATCGTTCTACGATTATCATAGCCCATTTCACTGCCCTTTGCAAGAGTTAGCGAGTACGAGCCCATTCTGGCAAGCTGGCCAGCGTAACACCTGTTACTTTGTTATATTATATAAATTGTTCGTGGAACTGACAGAAACAGTCTTTGAAATTCTTGAAGTGGTTAATGTACTCAAAATTCATATACATTTACTCCGACTTACTTGCAGGGTCCCTCCAACCGAATGTCAACAATAGCAGCATTCGATATTGGAACAGAAAAACAATATTTGAAATAGTTTTCATTTTGTTATCAAAGTTGTTATTCCATGCAATTCAAAAGTAAATCTATATAATTGTGCATTTTCAGCAACACAAACTTAACAGTATACCAATTAATATAAAATATACGTTTCATAGAAAACCAGGTTTTCATGAATTTCAAGGGGTACCTATTTACTATCACATTTTCTTACTGAACAGTTTTCAGATGAAATTTATAAAAATAATTTCAACATATTTGCTCCTGATATATAAAATAATAAATTAAATAAATAATAAATGAATGAATAAGTAAATAAATTAATGTCAGCCTATAATATGTGGGGGCCTCCACAACATGGGGGCAAGCTAGGGGCCTCCACAATGTGAAGGCATCTATACTCCATTCAGTTGCCTCGTGCATAGGGCTTCTAACTGATGTTTGTATCGAGGCTCATGATTGGCTATCTTATCAGTACCCTAGTTCACTGGCCAAAATGAGCAGCAGAGCTAATAATGTATTTGTTATTATCTGTATTATTCCTTATATATTCATTAAAATTGATACGTTTAATAATGTTAATGATTACTTAATAAATTAGTCTTACCCGAATCTAATATCACATGAAACACAATAATAACGTATATAAGATCAGGGTTGGCAAAGAAGAGGTGGTGTTCCACAGAGTGGAAGTTAGAGGAAAGGACATAAATATTACATATACTGTATATATATATACAGTATATATATATATATATATATATATATATATATATATATATATATATATATTGTTACGTATCTTGATCCTCAAGTGGTTAACTTGATGAATCTAGATAGCACAGAGATATATATTAAGGTATCAGTCAGCTGAAGGCAAAACGAAAGTAAAATCTAATAACATTATTTCCTGTTGTTGCTTCCTTTCCTTTTGGATCTTATGACTTGGTATCCTTTATTGACTGATACTCTTTAATTATAGGAAAAATACTGAAACTATTTAAAGTCATGTAGTATTTATAAAGAATTATTATTTAACCGAAGCTTAGTAGGCTATGGTTATGAACCGAATAAGTTATATCTAAAGAAGGACTATTAATTCTATAAAAAGTCTTGAAAGATAAATATTAAAGTAAGAATATTTCTGTCTCTTACCCTTTTTGAAATGAATAAATAGTTTTCTTATATGTCCTTTTATTTATATTTAATGTAGTTATTATTCTTGGTTCTTGTCTTACGTTAATAGTATTATATTATTATTATCATCAGGATTAATATCAAAGTCACATCAAAAGTAAGATATATATTTAATAATTAGTTAAATGTATTTCTTAACCACGTAACATTGAGGTTTGATTATGAGTAAATTAAGTTACAGGATCTCTTCATAGATTCGATTCAGGTCTCACTCAAATAATATGAAAAGCAAAATAATAATTTGAAGCTAAAAGAATTTTCTTCAGCTTAGGAAATCACTAGAAGTAACATTAAAACAGCCATGTTAGTCTAAGGCGATATTACTAATAAGAAATAATAGCATCACCGTACTAAGCACCGTTAAGCAATGTAAGCTTAATTAAAAGAAAATTAAAGAACTCGTAAGTATTAATATAAAACAATAGTATTACTTTCATCATAACCCAATTACTTAAAGAGTTGCTTTAGTCCACAAGTCAGTCAACTAAAATAGTTAAGTACATAATAGTAGCGTTAACGTTAATTCCCAATCAAATAGTTAAGTACATAATAGTAGCGTTAACGTTAATTCCCAATCAAATAGTTAAGTACATAATAGTAGCGTTAACGTTAATTCCCAATCAAATAGTTAAGTACATAATAGTAGCGTTAACGTTAATTCCCAATCACATATCTCACTAACCAACATAACGTAAGTGTTTACACCGAACACACTTAACACACACTTATATAATCTGACTGACAGTCACAAACCCATTATAATACTTCACCCCGTCTTCCTCCACCTGCAAGTTCACCTTCCCAACTCCAAATGAGACTGATTTGAATGCCCACTACTCGGGTCCTATATACTAAACAATGATGGTGTAGGAACGAATCAGGAGGCGTTTGATGGTGCGCGCCCCAATCACAGCTCCTCGAGTTGCGTAGCAGGTGCGTGGTCCAATAGAGTCTCCTGGCGTCGATCATACGTCATAGCACCGGGTCATCGAAGTAGTTTGCAGGGTCCCCTATGATGCACGCAGGTGTGAAGGCTTGTTTGCTGGTATGCGGACGAGCTGGTTTCCCACTCGCTGGTTCGCTCACTGGTCTGCTTCGCCGCCTGGGTAGTTTGGCACTCCTTCAACTCTTAATTCTAACTCTAAAATAAACATACAGGGCTCCGTATGTCAGAATATATATATATATATATATATATATATATTTATATTTATTAGACCCATTGCAACCAGAGGAAACGGTCTAGGAAGAGAGTGAGAGCGAGTTTAAATGAGAGGTGGTACACGTAGCCGTCTGCTCCGAAAACGGAGGCTTCTGATTTGTCGACCGGGAAGGCGTGGCATGTTTACGTCCGGATCCCGAAGTGTCAAACTCAGATTGGTTAAAGGGAAGGTTAAAGGGAGCGCGCTGATTTGTTTATTTCCTTTTTACCTTATCACTTCCTACTAAATTAAGGTGAGCTCCTGATTTCCGTAATACCGTTCCTTTGAAATACCGGCCACCACTCTGCCAATCAACCAGTCCACTATGTTCACAAATGCATCTGTGTAACTGTAGTGCTGGATTTTGATTCCTAACTGTAGCTTTAGCCAATAGGACTTGCCCGGGTTGACTGAGGAGTTGCTTGAATGCCCGGGTAGTTTGCACTCTTTGTCCCTTTCCATCGACCAGGGCTATTAGGCGGTGGAGCCGGTAATGAGGGTCAGTCGGGAGAGGCATGGTGCCTTTCAACTGGCAGGCACGCGCCTCGGGGGTCCAATTTATACCCTCGTCCGGATACCTGATTGGTGGACGGCTAATTCTACCACTGCGGGTAATGGTTTCTGCGCTGCCCATGGGCTTAGATGACTTGGCTGGACTCTTACCCGGGAAATTAGCCATTCGGTTTTCTTGTGACTCATTTAATTTAGTTGAGGGAGAGCCAAGTGGGTTTTTCTCCTCAGAAAATACGTCTTTTTCCTCTGCTCGGAAACACTCTTCCTCACTACTTATGGTCTCACTGAAATCTCTCGGGAGGTCTGAAACTTTGCTTTCGGGTACCGTAGACTTATCATCATTGGTATATTTACAGTAATCTCTTCCACCACTTGCCGTAGTTTCCTCGTCTCCCCCCATCCCCCTCTGGACCGGACCCAGGAAGACTCTCGTTTGGCTTGCGACTAAAAGACCACCAAAACGGAGAGTCCTAGGTATAATTCCTTCTCAGATTATGACCTTCAGTATTACGTCGAGCCAAGGGTGAACTAGGGTTACCAGCCCCGAATTCTATCTCTTCCTCACTTTTGTCCTCACTACTCCACTCACTCAGGTCTGACAGTAAAATACCCTCATACCATTTGGTATGACGGATATGGGTGGCCGACACAATACCTCCATGATGCAAGTACAACACTTGGTATGGCCCGTTTATCTCCACAACCCGGAAAGTACCCTTGTATTTCTCTTCCAGCTTACCAGCTCGGGTGGGATCATGTCTCTTCACCAGAATATATTCCCCCCGGTAATATGGATTATTTAGGGTAAGTTTCTTGAGCTGTTGTTGCATAATATGGTCATGAACTTGTTGTCGTCGCTCCCCTTTCTCCCTCAAATAATGTTCTGGTTGGGAATATTTGGTGGAATGAATTGGGTAGGGTAGTAGTCGTTCCTGAGGCAGTTTCGGAGTTATTCCAAAAATGATCTCATAGGGAGAATACCCAGGGGTTCTACAAATAGTGTTTTTATCCTCCAAACGATTTCGGGCAGAAATTCCGGCCAACCTCGGAATATCTCTTCCCCTTGTGAACTCAGACTAGCTCGTACACAATTCGCTAGCACCCGATGGTTCCTTTCACATACAGCGTTCCCCTGGGGATAATACGGGGAGGTGTGTTGAATCTGGTAGCCCAAGGTATCTACCAAGTGTTTCCAGATTTCGTTATTAAATTCTTTTCCCCTATCACTCAGAACGCATCCAGGGATGCCATATACAAAAGTTACCTTCTCCAAGATAACCCTAGCCACGGTTTAAGCTTTCTTGTCCGGAATGGCACAAGCAACCGTATATTTTGAAAAGACGTCGACACAGGTTAAAATGTACCTTTTGTTCGTTTGTCTCGGTAGAGGTCCCATAATGTCCACAGATAACTTTTCCCACGGTCAACCTGCCGTAATGTTTCCAGGCGACTGTTTAGGTCCCTGTCCATCTTTCCCCCTTTGACATCCCAAACAGTTTTGGATAACTTCCTTAACAATTTTGTCGGCTCGCAAGGTCCAGTACCTTTCGTTAAATTGTTTCAACACTCTAGAATGACCCCTTCCATCTTGTCCGTGGAGGATTTGGATCATGTGTTTAGCCTCCAGATAATCTAATACCACCCGGTCCTTAGAGTCCCTCCAGGCTCATTCAGAAAATTTTACTTTGTCTCCATACATAGAATCATTCTGTTCCTAGTTAGGTTGAGTGTGTTGGACTGGTGCTACCAGTAATCGAGATAGACCATCGGCATTGGTGTGTAATTTACCTGGTCTATGTCTAACTTCAAAGGAGTATTCCTCCAGGATCCCTTTCCACCTAACAAACAATCCATCTTCCGTTTTCATCTTCCTGAGCCATTGCAAACTATGGTGGTCCATGATAACTTCGAAGTGAACCTCGGCTAAATATGGACGAAAATATTGCACAGCCCAGACTAGAGCCAGGCATTCCTTTTTAGTAACGCTGTCATTCTTTTCGCCCTTTTTCAGCGTCCGGCTAGCGCACGCTACTATGCCTTCTTTTCCATCCACTTTCTGGGCCAATACGGCCCCGAGCCCTTCATCGGTGTATAGTTGGAACGGCTTGGTGAAATCCGGATGACAAACTATGGGGTTAGAGGTTAATTTATGTTTCAGCTGATCGAAAGCTATTTGGCAACTCTTATCCCAATCAAACGTCCTCCCTTTTTCCAGTCTCTTAGTCATGGGTCGAGCAATTTTTGAGAAGTTGGGTATGAACCTCCGATAATAGGACGCCATTCCCAGAAATGCTTGAATCTCTTTGACAGTAGAAGGGGGTGAAATTTTTGCAATAGATTTATCTTTAAGGGGGTCAGGTTGGACACCTTTAATTGAAACTACATGCCCTAGGTATGCCACCTCGCGGGCCCCTAATTGGCATTTGGAAGGCTTCAATTTAAGTCCCGCCCCCCTGATCCTCTCTAATACTTCTTGTAGTCGACTGATATGTTCCTCCCAACTAGTTGAAAAAATTATTATATCATCCAGGTAAGCTAAGCAAGTTCTCCATGTTAATCCCCTCAGTACTTCGTCCATGACTCTAGTAAAACTGGCTGGTCCATTACAAACTCCGAAGGGCAAGACCGTGAACTGATAGAGTTTGCCTTCGCTCGTGGCAAATGCGGTTTTCTCCTGGTCCTCTGACCTAACCGGTACTTGCCAGTATCCACTTTGTAGGTCTAGGGTAGAGAACCAGGTTGACCCATTTAGTGATTCTAGCGAGTCATCAATATGAGGTAGGGGTTGCACATCTTTGATGGTGACATAATTTAATTTCCTATAATCTACACAGAACCGAGTGGACCCATTTTTTTTTTTTTTTAACAGGACTACGGGAGATGACCACGAACTGTAGGATTCCACTACTATCCCCTGCTTGATCATCTCCTCTACTTGTTCCTTTTCTTTTTGTCTCATAATGGGATTTTGTCGCCTATAGGGTTGCTAATACGGGGCCCTTGAGTATGTATCTCGTGGGTGTGTCGGGTTCGGGCCGATCCGTGGTCCCCTTCATTTTGGGCAAACACGTCTCGGTAAGTCCAGAGCAATTCATGTAAAATAGTGGCTTGATTTGACGTTAATTGTTTCGGAATCTCAGGTAAGTTAACGGGTCCGTTAGTTCCAACAGTGGTGGGTTGCGCGGGTGTAACTTGTCCTAATAGTTTTCCTTTTTGATAATTAATCGTGTCATCGCCAAAGTTGGCTAGAACTAATTTTCTCTGGTCGGTAGTAATAAAGGTGGGAGATATTCTCACTTTATTCTGTGCATCAGGTTCAATAATCAAGCCAGTCATTCCCTGGGATTTAGGAATTTCTGTCATTCTCCAAGATCTAGGGGGAATAGAGAGTTTCCCTGTGGTAGCTAGTATTTGAGGTCGGAGGGTGGTCGTCGTGTCTTTCGGCCCGCACTGTATAGTTACCCCCAACTGACTCATGAGATCTATTCCCAGATATCCATCGACTCCGCTATTAGATTTTCCTGATACAATACAAAAATTTGTGGTGAATTTAATTCCCTTCCATTGTACCACCACCGTATTAGTTCTCCCTAGAATCGTTAACGGTTGACCCCCGGCTCATGACAACTGAATACTAGTTTGATTTAATGAGCCAATTTCTTTCTGACTATTCCTCACAAAATTCTCCAAAAGACAACTTCTGTTTGCCCCTGTATCAATTAACATGTTTGCGGCTTTCCCATTTATTACTATGGTTTCACAAGGCGTTTGTCTCTCTAAGATGTTTACCTCACTATATTGCCCTTCTATGTGAGGTTTAACAGAAAATGTTCTCCCCCTTCCGGCATCGTGATTTTTGGCTGGGTTTCTGTCTCCCTATATTCTGCTGGAAGCATCCCTCCCTGGTTTAGATCGGTCCCCCTTGGTAGGGGTCGATCATTTGGAGGCGCGGGCCTTGAGTTAAATCTAGGGGTTGGTGTTTGAAGACGGTTGGAACAGTTCCTAGCTAGGTGTCCGGTTTGCCTGCATATAAAGCATCGGATCATTGTTCTCTGATACCCTTTGTTTGGGTTCTCCTCCTCCCCTTTCTTTTTCTCCTCTCTTAACTCTCGGGCTTCCATTATTTTCTAAATCACCTCCATGAGTTCCTTAGTGGTAGGCACTTCATGGATAATGCAGTGCCTTCAAACTTCCACAGGACATGCTTGAATCATAATCTCTCTGATTTTTGTTTCCTGGCTCTCTTGGTCCATGTGGGGGTACGCAAGTTTAACGTTCTTCGTGATCTCCCTCCTCAGGGTTCTCACATTATGGCCGACTAGTTTCATACTCTTCAGTTTGTCTCTGGCCTTCCTGGTGGAGGTTTCTCGGCCAAATTCTTCAATTAGAGCACTCCTAACTTCTGCTCATGACACTAGTCCCTCTAGACGTACTCTTACATCATTCATGGCCTTGCCTAAGTGTGCCTTTCCATAGGCGATCTTCTTTCCATCTTCTCCCACGTCAAGTAGCGTGAACTGACATTCTAACTGTTCGATCCATAGTTCGATTTCTTCTTTCCCCTCTTCCCATAATCTGAATGGAAATACGGTCGTCATTATGTCTGATCTGTTAGATAAATATACTCAATCTAAACAATTTGTCGAATCCCACCGCTTGCCACCAAAATGTAGTACTTATATTCTTATTTCAAAAATACTACTAAAGTGGGGATAATTTGACAGTCATTTAGAAGTTTGTATACTTTATTTAACAAACTTGCTACTAGCCTAGTAACGATTTCTCTGTTCGGGCCGAAATGAGTTCAAGACACAGATTGAATATTTCGTGGACTCACCATAGGTTGTACTTGGAACTCGAGAGCTCCCGTTACCACCTATTTGGATTCCCGATACTCAGGTATTGACTCACTTTGACTTTGATCCACAAGCACGTTACACGTTACTAGTCTCTAAGATAATATGGTTTTACCGGGCCCTGCTGTGTCTACTCCAGACACCAGGGCATCAATAAATCGGACTTTTATTTCCCTATCTAGAACAAAGGATACATTCCTAACTAAACTTTAAAATGATATCTTTTACTGGGCCCTAATATGTCTACTCCAGAGACCAAAGGCGTTACTACTTACGACACTGTTAGCTTATATATCCTCTTAAACATATACAATATATTTACTCAAATGCCCAGGGCGTTACTACACTTGATCTCAATTGCCCTATCTAAAACACTCTTAGATTATATAATATTCTCTTAACCCTATACAATATAGTATCTCAAATGGCCAGGGCGTTCCTACACTTGTCCTCGATTGCCCGATTACAAATAAGTTATATTCACATATACCACCTATCCAATAATTCTCAACACTCTGACTTAATATGATCGGTACATTAAAACTCCTATATGAACAGGATTCACAGCTATTGTCCTTTACATAGCTTCTATGATTACAATTATAATATCCTGGACTTAACACTCGTAACGCTTAACATGGAACTGACCGAATACTCCTTCAAATAATATACTAGGTAATGTTTCCTACATAACACAAAGATTTCGTTGATCATACTTGCTAGCATCCTCCCTATCTATTTCTCAAACTAAAACTGATCTATTTGCAACTATTCTTTATTCCCCTTTAACTTTATAATTACTTGTCTATTCAAGAGTTATCCCTCTTACTTTAAAGTTAGTATCTGTTTGCTGTTCTACCAGATCCTATACTATTGATAGCTAATCGGCATGGAGCCTTCTCTAACTATTATCCTATAAACACATCATCATATTATTTATGTACATAAGTCTGGTATCTTTCTCTTTTAACTTGTCCTATAAGGACACATCAATTATTTATGGAACCACTGGGTTAGTCAAGCATTTTCGCTCTTTCTTTTAAGTCTGGTTCGGGCCCAATATGGGTCCTTTAAAAAAGCTATGCAGTACTACTAGGTGTGTGCTGGAACAATTTCACCACCTCAGAGCTGGCCAGTAGCTCAACTGGAAATCTTCACTCCCGTCTACTATCTGTCGTCCCTCTTGAATCGCTTGGCTGTAGGTATGTAAGCCAGCAATGTGACGACAGGCGGCCGGATACTGAAGGTGTATCCGCCTAGTAAGAGAGAGCGATGCTAGGCCCGAGGAGGACTTTACTGGAACAAGGGGTGAGGGCTGGGAGTCTGGAATAGGAGGATCCGAGTTTCCCTTGGTGCCCAAGCGAGAGAGAGAAAGTGGGTTGCAAGAAGTTCGCCCAGTGGAGTCCGAGAGGTGAATGACCCCTGCAGCCTCCCCCACCTCCTTGATAAAGTCCCGCCTCCCGCTCTCCGGCGCTGTGATTGGCTGAGCCGGCAGCTCGGCCACACGACACTCTGGCCGCGCGACTTGAATTTCTTGTCCCTTCGCTCCCACTCTTCTTTCTCCATAATACGTTCCTGGAAGCTGGTTGCGAATGTCTTAAAGTGGCTTACAGGAGCATAGGGCTGGCACTGATGCATTAGACCCATTGCAACCAGAGGAAACGGCCTGGGAAAAGAGTGCGAGCGAGTTTAAATGAGAGGTGGTACACGTAGCCGTCGGCTCCGAAAATGGAGGCTTCTGATTGGTCGACCGGGAAGGCGTGGCATGTTTAGGTATGGAGCCCGAAGTGTCAAACTCAGCTGGGTTAAAGGGAGCGCGCTGATTGGTTGATTTCCTTTTTACCTCAATATATATATATAGTATATAATATATGTTTATTTGATGACAAATATAGCTGACAGGGCAGGGTTTCGAACCGTACAGGCAGGGAGTCCAACCTCCAACACCATCACGAGTGTTAAAAGAAGGAATTTGATACTTCTACCAGTATTCCTTCCCAACCCTACTCTGATGGGGGGGGGGGGCAGACAATCATTTAATCGAAATCTGGCTGCCCTAAGCATGACAAGTTGTTTATTTGATGACAAATATAGCTGACAGGGGAGGGTTTCGAACCGTACAGGCAGGGAGTCCAACCTCCTACACCATCACGAGGGTTTAAAGAAGGAATTTGGTGCTTCTAGCAGAAGGAATACTGGTAGAAGTATCAAATTCCTTCTTTTAACCCTCGTGATGGTGTAAGAGGTTGGACTCCCTGCCTGTACGGTTCGAAACCCTGCCTGTCAGCTATATATATATATATATATATATATATATATATATTTCCATATCTATATATATATATATATATACGGGTATATATATATATATATGTATATATATATATATATATATATATATATGTTTCTAATCTCTCAGTGGGGTTCGAACCGCCGACCGTCAGGACGATAGCCGACGCTTTAATCAACTACACCACGGCAGCTCGAACCCCACTGAGAGATTAGAAACATTTAGTGGCTCTCGTGTATTTGTAATATATATATATATATATCCTCTATACTGTTTATATATAATAAAACAAAATACACCCTGGAAACGACTCGCTAAAATGCTCTGGACCACCACCTTCTACTCTTACTATTAATTTATGTAATATGTGTGTCCTTTCCTCTAACTTCCACTCTGTGGAACACCACCTCTCCTTTGCCAACCCTGATCTTCTGTTTCTCACCGAGGCACAGTTGTCTGGGACTACTGACAGAAAAGCTTTCTCTGTATCCTTCTACAATCTCTATCCTATGTTTCGAGCCAAAGGTGGATATTGCGTCTATGTACGCAACAATCTTGCTTTCCATTGTGTTTCCAGCTTAGATTCTTCTGAATTCTAAACTCTCTGGCTATAGTTTTCTTGTCACTCTTAAACTAAATATGTCTGCGCTGTATATCTCTCCCCTAATTCTACTGATTATCCAAAATTCTTTGACTATTTAACTTCTAAAGTGGAACACATTCTATCCATCCCTTCTTTCGCAGAAATCTCCATCCCAGGAAATGTCAATGTTCGCCACCACCAATGGCTCTCCTCTGTTTCCACTGACCAACCTGGTGAACAAGCCTACATATTTTCTATCTTAAACGACCTAGAGCAGTTAGTCCAGCAACCCACCTGTATCCCAGATCGCTTCGGAGATAGGCCAAACATTCTTGACTTATTTCTAACCTCTAACCCTTCTGCTTATACTGTAAATATGTTCTCTACTTTGGGCTCCTCCAACCATAAACTAATATCTGTCACCTGTACTATCTCTCCGGTACGGCCACCCGATCCTCACAACCAGCGGCGCTTGTGGCACTTTGGCGCTGCTGACCGAGAGGCTCTCGGCTGTACTTCTTTGATTTCCCATGGAATGACTTCTGCTTCCGTGGCCGGGGACCCTCGGAGAGTGCTGAACGCATCACCGAGGTAATCCTCTCAGGCATGGAAGCATACATTCCATTTTCTTTCTCTCAGTCTAATGCAATAAATCTTGGTTTATTCAGCTTCTTCTATAGATGTCCGCAATATTGAGGAGGCATTCAAACGGTACAGATGCCTTAAGACACAAGAATCTCATTCTTCCTATATTTCTGCCTGGAATCAAGCCAAATCTGTCCTTTTGCTTGCCAAACACACTTTCATCAATAGTAAATGCACTGAACTATCCAACTCTAGCTCTTCCCAAACTTTCTGGCATCTAGCCAAAAAACCCAGACATTTATTAGACCTCTGACACGAATCAAGGTAAACAGCAAAACAACAGTTGACCTACACGAAAAACAATGTCCGCTCGAACTCGTATGTGAGCAACTAGTCTAGGTTCGTGTTCAAGAGAAGGAACACACACACACACACACCTAAACAAAAATATATAAATAACACATAGGCCTACACACATAGAAACAAAAGAACCAGAGTACACTATCATAAATACAAACATAAATAGAAAAGGTACCGAAACTGACACTTCACCAAATAATATTCCTCGCAATTTGTTGCGGGTTTTCTGAAGAGTGCAAAGAGCAACACCTTGAGGTGGTTCAATCACGTGGAGCAGAGTTGGGTGGGATGAGGGGCGCTGGCTGGATTACAAATAGGCGTGGAGCATAGGACCCATAAATAATTTGACTTAATTAAGGGGGTAGTACTCAATTTTTCTGTACCCCCTTCTCCCTCATGATTAGTATATTAGTGTTGAAGGTTTAAGACGTTCGTTCCGTTAGTTTGGCGATTTTGAGACCTTTCGCCTAATTTTGTTGTCAATATTAAGACCTTTCGTGTCCTTTAGATGTTGATTTTTTCCTGGCGAGCGATAGCGGGCCTCTAATTTTAGAAGGAACCGGCCTTCGGCCGGAACATTTATCTTCATATGGGGTCTAGGCGGTGTTTTTCTAAGCTTGATGGAGGTCTAGCGATGAAACTCAAAAATATATCAATAAATGTTATATCGACCAAAAACCAAGCACTACCCCCTTAATCAACCGGTTAGACACAAAGCAACAACAGGTATCCAATGAACGGTAGACATTTCTGAAACATATCTAGCCCTGTTGTCCAAGCCCTAGGCCTAGGGTGTGTGGCTTATGATATGTTGACACTTAAGGGGAGATGGGTCGTTATTCTGGTCCCCCTTCGCCCTCATGCTTAGTCCCAGTAGTGTTTTGATGTTGTGACGTTTGGCCCATTAGTTTGGCGATTTTAGACCTTTCGCCCCATTTCCTTTTCCATATTAAGACTTTTTGTGTCATTTAGGTGTCGATTTTTTCTGGCGAGCGATAGCGAGTCTGTAATTTAAGAGGGTGAGAGGGAAGCTGTTGGCGCGGCGGTCGGTTTTTTTCGAACATACCTCGGGATATTGATAATACAACTGAACAAAACTCATCCACACAATCAAACTTAGTGTCGCGGTTCTGTGTAGTATAAAATGGAATTGGTGGCATAAATATCTTGAGAGATATAGCAAAGGCATTTGAAAAAAAAAACAGTTTCGCCTTCAGTGCCAGGCAGAGGAGCAGAGAGTGCCTATAGGCCAACAGAAATAGGCTAATCAGTGAATGCCCGGGTCTTAGTCCAGTTTGCTAAGTTAAATTAATTACATTAAGGAAAAGTGGTTATAATACGAGTCATATAATTATGTAAACTGTATTCCATGAAAAAACTACCGGCAACTATACAGAACATACAATTTGTAAAGAAAGTGTTTAGACCAGTGTAAGTGTAAGTCAGGGACCTACCACCCCACCTGACCACAACACCATTAATCACTTGACACTTGTCGTGTTTCCCCTCTCACCAAAAACCTCCCTCCCTCGTCGTATGGATAGGCAGTCTTAAACTTTGCTAGACTATACGATTTTACCGAAAGCGAAACTTAACCTCGACAGGAAAGGGTAAATAAATATCGAAAATAATAAGAAACATGGAATAATATTATGTAAACTAATTAAATCAGTGCAGATTATTTCTCGACCATATCGCAGGATAGTAGTGACGGTATTGGAGACAGATCTCCCACGCAACCAACTGTGGTGAAAATTCGGACCTGTACAGTGTTGAATCAAGTTGATTGGTAAAATATGTCAATTAATATAGGTAATATATATATGTAGCCTGGAAAATTGGTTATTTTCCTAGAGTGCCGTAAATTAGGCTACGAAAGCAAGCAGCTGACCAGAAACGGAAAAGTGGTTAGGGCAGTGATAATTCTGTTTCATAGCTTGTCGAAAGTGTTACTTAAAGTTTAAACCAAAACCAGTGTACGTAAGGGATGCAGGTGACTTTCCCCCCCCCCGCCCCCCCACTAACCGCGAACAAAAAACACCTCCCTTGGCCTCTGCTGCACCAATTTCCAAACAACCACGAAGGGCGGTGCGCCCCTCGGTGCCACTAGCAGTGGCGAACTCAACATAGGTGAACATAGGTAGGGACATTTCTCCATCGAAAAAAATGTACACATTTATTTTGAAGGAGGTTCTTTGGGGGGTGTTTTGTTTAAGTTTGATGGAGGTCTAGGGAGGAAACTAGAAAACATAAATAAATATATAAATTATTATATATATTTTTTTTTTTTTTTTTTCTATATTCCAACTACTCCCTCTCGGGCATAGGCTGAGAGCCTGTACATTCCACCGCTCAACACGGTGAAGCCCGTGAGGTCTTGTTCCAGTCTGGGGAGTGAGACATGCGAAGCATCCATCATGGCTCGAAGCAGCTCCATCTCTGAAGCGGCTGGTTGCTTCGCCCAAGTGCTTCACCGTCTCATCCTCCAGACTCAGACCCTCACTCTCAGAACGCCACCTATTGAGCAGTGAACTCACTAGGCATTGTCCCCCTGTAACATATTTTGAATATGGGAATATTCATACAGTGTTATTTAATCAGGGAACAATGAGGGTATTTTTTTGGCATTTCGGTGGGCTTTGTGGTAATGCACTGATACTAGGTACAGCACAATTTCAATCCCAATAATATCTTCCCATTGACATATCGGGATTTGAACCCGGGTCCATTGGATTACCAATCCAGTGGCATGACCACTCCACCACACCTCCCCTACACCTATATATATATATATATATATATATATATATATATATATATATATATATATACTGTATATAAATGAACACAACATTCAGCCAAAAATGAACCATCTCCCCTTAATCGAGTCACCTGTGTTGTCGTTATTGCGATTCTGGAAAATCATCTAAATCCAGATAATTCTTGCTCATATTGTCTTATCTTATATACACATATTTGGTTTCAAAATAATATGCACAATGGAAATCGTTATCATTATACATTAAATATCATAGATAATAACAGTATTCCTGTGATGTTTTCATTATAGAACCTTTACAACTTATATTTTATCATGTTTACGCATTCACATTTAATCTTATAAATCCTTATTTTCAAACATTACAACACAACCCTGTCCACTTATAACAATGAATATAATGTTAGAAATATGAATGATAAATATGTTTTATATCTCAGTTCAATTCCAGAAATATTGCATAGTAATCAAGTGCGTTCTCTTCTAAGGTTACAAAGGCTGTTCATCACTGTCATTCTGTGTGAGCTCGTTGCCACATTGTATCTCACTGTGTACACAGATCCACTCTTGGGTGTAAGAAAGCCCATTCTTTGTACACAAACAGTTGTTTGTACATATTTAATGACCCGTCATAAACACACAAGCTCAAGCAACATCTCCGTGGCGGTAGGCCCTTCGAAGTACTGTATGTAAGGTGCTAAAACCCTGCTTGGCAGTATCATGCATTTCTAAGTTTTCATAATATGAGTGGGCTTGGCTGAAAAATTGATTCTACCATAACTTAACCACACCCAACATAATGTAAGCTAATATATGTTGGTTATTTAGTTTAATATTTGTGTGATATGAACCAGCCAAAGCTCGAACCCAGGTCAGTAGTGCAGCACTCCAACACCTTAACCACTAGGCCACCGAGGAGCTTAAAAGTAGTGGCTTCATTTGGAATCAAACTCTATCCACCACCACCCGCTTTGACTCGTAGTCACGTAGCTAGATGCCATACACATATAATACCAGAATAGGTTGAAGCAGACTACACTGTTTTTTACCACAAGCTTTCTACATTTGTTTGATCAAGCCATTCAGTTTTGGACACCCTTTTCTTCTATATTACTGGAACAGATAACGTAGCCTATTTCACTCAGCTTGGCTAATTCATGGCCAATGATCTAGTGTTACCGTACATCATAACATATCCCTCATTAGGTTAGCCTATGTACTGATAGTCTATCGTCTTTCCAAATACTTAAGTTTATCTAGACCTAATCCATAATCCTACAGGCTAGCTTCATATAGCTTATCTAGAACTGTACATACAATTATAATATTATTGGATTTTAATGTTGCTTATGCTAGACAGTTCTAGACAGCTTGACTAATTCAATTAACTAGCAATGAAAGGGGTTGATTCGATATCCATACACATTCCACAGAACCTTCCTAAACTCTTTAAATTCGACCAATAACAGCCTGCATAAATGGGAGAGCACTAAAAGGGTTAAGAGGGATGGTTCACTTTTTGGTCCATTGTTTCATTTATTCATTATTTTTCTAGTGTCCTCCCTAGATCTCCATCAAACTTAAACAAACATCCATTAGATCCCCTTTGTGGATTAATTTGTAAATTTTTGGGTAGAAACATTTTCATCGTAAATTACAGGCTCACTATCGTTCGCCAGGAAATAATCGACACCTAAATAACACGAAAGGTCTTAATATTGACAAAGAAATGGGCCGAAAGGTCTTAAAATCGACAAACTATCGGGACAAACATCTTAAAATATGAAAAATAATGGGGCTAAACATGAGGGAGAAAGGGGACCAGAAAAACGGCCCCTCTCCCCATAAGATCATCGTCACTTCTTAGTTATCTCACCATTGTGAAAAGCTTAGCAATTCTCATTTAGTTTCTACAGACGGATTAGTTTTACAACCATATTTTCTGTATTGTATTGTCTTCGGGGAATTTAATTTAAGCACACGCACTCCTATACCAGATATGTGCATTACAGCCAAATAGCACACCATACCGGTACATCAAGATGAGATGTTTTGAGAGTCACATATTCAATCCCAGCATTGGCGTCCTTGACTAACACCTGTTGGTAGCTTCAGTGACGTCACATATCGCCGAATGTCACTCTTTGTTGTGATAGTGATTGTTGATAGATACTTCAATATAAACAATTATATATTATTTATTCTATACTAGATTGTATTGCTGAATGCTATATACAAATGTACATGCCTAAATAGAAGCAGACCACAATATTTTGTTGTATATTGACATTTTTAATGACCTGAACATGACCTGTATAACATAAACATAGCCATGCAGGTTCAACCAGGTTGAATGACTTAAACTGCTTCAAACTCCGTGTGTCCAGGCATTTCGACTGGAACATATACAGTACCTTGAATTCTGGAGTTTTATTTTGTTATTTTTTGTTTTACAGACAGTTCCCTTTTCAGCATGTAGAACAAAATATATATATATTGTAACCGCAGTAGCAGAAGTAGCAGAGAGGAGGCAGAGAGAGACAGAGGCGACCTACCTTAATCTACACCGATAGCAGCTGGTGTCCAGTTTCGCCAAGCACCACCCGTGGGAGTCTATGCACGTGGTGTAGGCATGGGACCCCTTCACCCACCTACACACGTGGAACATATGGGCGTGGGAAGATCTATGTTCCCACGACAGGAGGCCTCTATCTGATATTCCGTGTGACTCTGCTGTATAAGACTAGTGTGACACCAAGTTTCTTGCCGAAAATAGTGATTAGGCAGGAGATGTATGTGGGGAGGGAAGAGTTGAGAGTTGGTACCTGTTGGAGAGCCCGACGAGGCAGAGGTGGGAGAAGTGCTCCTGTTCACGCTGGTCTGGGTACACCCCTGGACATGCGTGACAAGTTGTCCGCTGGTTTGTGCGTTAAGACAAGTAGGTAGTGCACTGTTTTGTCCTTTGAAGGGGAGATGAGACAGCATTGGTGTATTATTGTGTATGTGTAACGAGCCCTAGTGTTGTGAGGAGCTCTGAGTTTCATGTGGTGTTGTGTGGTGTGTAACGAACACTGATTAGTGTTCTAGAGTGTACACGTTGTCCGAGCGTGTCAACTGGTGATATTACATGGTATCATATATCGGTCTGTGATTGAGTGTGATTCAGTTTGCTGTTCAGTGCGCTAGGTGTTGATTAACTGTTCTTCAAATGTTCTTTTTGTGTAGTGTTTATTCCTTATAACGAGTGCATTTACTCGAGGCCTTCACTCGGCGCTTAGCCCATTATTATTCTTTGCCGTGATTAACTGAATCATCATGCTTATCAACCTGTTCGTTTTCCCTAGTTAATAGTAATTACAATTAATACGAAAATTAGAAGTGTTTAATATCATCCTTCTTCATTAATTTGTGATTATCTAAGACATTAACCCTTTTGGCCTTCTGAAACACAACAGCATGCTAGTTGGCCTTGCTTGAATTTTAATCTCTTGGGTTCAGCATGGTAGGGCCGTAACAATATATATATAACTTTGACCTAACCCAATTGCTAAAAAGTCAATCCTACATAAAAGTGGCATACAAAACACTCGGTAGGCACTTAGACTATTGGATATAAGATAAGTTAGCAGTAAAGACGAACGCAAAATACACAAGCATAGTAAAGACAAACAGCCACTGCCAATGTTCTGCCTCCCCCTCCCCTAAACTAAACCTCATCGTTGGTACACTTCCCTTTCACCTGTGACTTTGTTATATTATATAAATTGTTCGTGGAACTGACAGAATAATAATCTATCTATCTATTGCCTGACGCCGTGATCCCCGAAGGGGTGGCCACGAACGAACCGCCCCCATGCACCTCTGTCCCCAGTCAGTCGACGCCCCTCCCCCCAACCAGCACCGCCTTCGTTCATGTAGTTCCTCACTCCATCCTTCCACCTCATATTCGGTCTACCTCTCCCCCTCTGTCCCTCCACCTCGCTCTCGTACACCCTCTTAGTCATTCTCTCGCTTTCCATACGTTCCATATGGCCGAACCATCTCAAGTTGTTCCTTTTCACACTTTCCAGCACATCTAACTCCACACCACACCTCCTTCTTACTTCCTCATTAGTCTGTCTATCCCTCCATGTAACTCCGCACGCACTCCTTAAGTAATTCATTTCCACTGCTCTCACTCTTGGTCTGAGTCTCTCAACCAACGTCCATGCTTCGCTTCCGTAAGTCAGTGTCGGGATTACCACACTGTCATGCAAGGACTTCTTCACTTCCATACTGACCACCCTATTTCTTGTTACTGCTTTTAGCGTTCCTACAACCCTCTTCCCCTGTTGTACCCTCTCCCGCACCTCTTCATCCATAGTCCCATCTTTACTCAACACACTGCCCAGATACTTAAAAGAGTTGACGATCTCCATAGCCTGACCGTTCAGCTTCACCTCACACTCTGTGACTTCACCCCTTTCGAAGACCATAACCTTGTTCTTCCCCGTATTTACCTTCAAATTCCGTTTTTCGCACACTGTTCCAAACTCATTTACCAGACCCTGCAACTCCCATTCATTATCACTCATCAGAACTGTATCATCCGCAAACAGCAGTATAGGTAGCTTCCACTCAATTCCCTCCCTTTTCAGCGATACACCAACATCCACTGCTCTTGATAGTATTTCTTTCATAACTCCATCCATATATACAGTAAACAACCACGGGGACATCACACACCCCTGTTTCAAACCAACATTCAGGTCAAAGAACTCGCTCTGCTCACTCTCCACACGTACTGCCGCCTTTGCACCCTCATACATGCTCTTCACTGCTTTCAGCAACTTGCCCTCTACTCCGTATATTCTAAGTACTTTCCACAAACCTTCTCTATCCACTCTGTCATAGGCCTTCTCCAAGTCCATAAAGGCAACATACACCTTTTGTTTCTTCTCCAGATACTTCTCCACAACACAATTCAGGGTAAAAATCTGATCTACACATCCTCTTCCCTTCCTAAAACTTCCCTGCTCGACGCCTATCCATTTCTCCGTTCTCACTCTCACTCTCTCAATCACTACCCTACTGTATACCTTCCCTACTACGCTTAGAAGACATATTCCTCGGTGGTTACCACACACTCCTCTTTCCCCTTTGCCCTTATATATAATAATAATAATAATAATAAATATAATAATAATAATAATAATAATAATAATAATAATAATAATAATATTTATTCAGTTAGCATTTTACAGAGTTGGTACCACATAATATGTTACAAAAATGACATGTACCAGCCTTGTATAATTCCAACTAAGGATAGCCCAATAAGGCCGTTAGGCGTATTTCCATTGGGGTCCTTGTGGGATTAGGTTAGCTGAGGAAAAGGGAGGATAACAAAAATAGATACTTTTGATAATGTATTTCTGGGGAGTTATTTTAAGATACCTTACATCCTATATTATATATCAGTAATCCGTAATCAGTAATCATTTCAGTTTTTTTTGCCTATCTCTTATGTCATATTTAGTAGTAGACATAAGCTTGGTGCTCCCTTCTCGCAGCTGTCCGGTTCAGGTGTTCCTTCAGGCTACGTCTGAAGGAATACAGTGTTCTCTTTTCACGGACTGACTTGGGTAGGTCATTCCAGTCTTTCATGGCAGTGAAGAAGAACGTTTATTTACCCTGTCCTTGGATTCTCGGGACCGTCAAATTAAACATCCTATTTCTTGAATTATGTCCACTCCTCTCATTTGCTTTAACAAAATCACTCTTTAGATACTCTGGAGCTCTGTCATAGAATATCTTGAAGGCATTAGTGAGCCTGATTTGTTTGGCCCTGTCAGAGACATTGAGCATACCTAGTGACTAAAGTTGTTCCTGGCCAACATGCGATCTGGGTCCTAGGTTCAGTATGAACCTAACCATTTTATTTTGAGTGACCTGAAGTTTGTGCTGTGCTGATTTAGATAATGCAGAGTACCAGGATGACACAGAATAGTCAAAATGACATTGAACAAGCGCTTGGCAAAGGGTCTTTTTGGTCGCCGCTGGCAAGCATCCCACCTGTCTGTACAGGTATTTTATACATGCTCTACACTTACTCAGGATAGATTCCAAAATTGTTTCACCTGACAAAGTCGAGCCCAGTTTTAGTCCGAGATATTTAACTTGTGACACTGTTGTTATAGGAATATCATTACAGTTGACCGAGAAGCCTACAATGTCTTTCAGTTTGCGTTTTGTTCCACATAGGATGGCTTCCGTCTTGCCCAGGTGAAGAGATAGTCTGTTGTCCACTAGCCAATCACTACATGATTCTAGTTCTTTGGAAAGTGAAGCGGCAATACTTATTGGGTCTTTTCCTGAAACCAGAAGCACGCTGTCGTCAGCATACAGTAATAATTTACACAAGACGCTCAGTTCCATGTCGTTCACATAATAGAGAAAGAGTAAGGGACCAAGGATGCTTCCCTGCGGGACCCCACAGTTAATTGGCATAGGATCAGACATATTATCATCAATTTTGACTCTTTGTGTTCTACCACTAAGATAAGATTTAAACCAGTTCACTGACCCAATGCCCATTGCTTGTAGTTTATTACATAGGATATCATGGTCTACTGTATCAAACGCTTTTTGTAGATCAAGAAGAACCATACCGGTGTAGTTATCTTTAGACATTTCTTTACGAATGTGATCTGTTAAGTGGATGAGACAGGAGTCTGTCGAGTACATGTATCTGAAACCTGATTGAAACTTATAGAATAGATCATTTTCTTTGAGGTAGTGTTCAATTTGGGTGTATACAGCTCTTTCAAGGATTTTAGATACAATACATTATATGCTAACTGGTCTGTAGTTGCCAACATCTAGTTTATTTCCTTTCTTAAATAGAGGGGTTACAATAGCTTCCTTCAGTTCAGCAGGAACAGTGTTGGTGTTAATTGACAAGTTGATGATGTGGGTTAGGGGACCTGCCATACCAATGGCTCCATCTCGTAGAAATTTGACAGGAATTTTGTCTGGTCCTGTGCTTTTGTGTACATTTAGGTTAGAGAGCTCGTCCAGAGAGTATTGTGGTGTAACATTTTGCAATCCAAATGTGTTCGGGTGTATGCCTTTATCCCTGTAGAAATTTCGAAAGGTGGCCGTTGTTGTCGTGTATTTATTGAGAGGTTGCGGTAGGTTCTGTGCAAGTGTGTTTGCTATGGAGGTGAAGAAGGAGTTGAAGTGGGTTGAAATTTGTCGTTTATCGTGGCAAATTTGATCATTAATGTTGAGAGCAATATTAGTGTTAGACGAATCCCTTGCCTTGTTGCTGTAGCCTGTTGTTTTTAGGTGCCTCCATAGTTTCTTTGGGTTATTTTGATATTCCTCTGCCTTACTGTGGAAATAATTAGATTTCGCTGATTTTATTTTCCTACTTAGTTTATTCCTGGCCCTGTTGAACTCATGTTTCAGACCTTGATCCTGTCTATGTTTCACTTGCCTTTTTAACAGATTGTCTCTGTGTTCCAAATGGTGTAGTATGTCATTGTTGATCAATGGGTCTGACCTTGCTTTAATTCGTATGTCTTTCAGAGGAGCTATTTCGTCTAGGATGTTTGTGATGATGGTTCTGAAGCCAACCCATGCGTCATTAACGTTTGTATTTCCAAAAACTGGAGACCAGTCTGTATTCCATAAAATGTCCAGAAATGTTTCTTTGTTGACATTTCTGAGTGACCTTGTTTTGATGACCTTGTGATTCTCTAGGGTATTTTTTGTGGTTTTCCGTGTGCAATATGTGACGAAGTGATCACTTATCCCAGTCTGTATAACCCCTGATTGGGATATTTTGTCCTCTCTGTTACAGTTTATGTGGTCTAATATTGTAGCAGTGTTCTCGGAGATACGTATGGGGGTTGTGATGAGTTGTTAACTTTGTGATTGTGCATTGTCAGTATGTGCCTATATTCTCGTACAAGCCTATTATTTCGCTGTTTGTAACACAGGTTAAAATTCCCTAGTATAATGGATTCATTCCGGGGGTCTAGTGATGACAAAGTTCGTTCAAATTTGGTCAAGAATTGTGTGTCGTCTGGTGGCCTATAGCACACCCCAATTGTGATAGGTTTTGTCCTAGGCAGGTGTAGGTCGATCCACAGAGCTTCGTGATTTTCTACATGGAGGTCGGTCCTAGTTGTGTGTGTGAGTTTTTTGTTTTACATACAGACATACTCCTCCCCCTTGCCTATTGCGATCATTCGGAACCATGTTGAAACCTTGAATGTTTATTTCACCATCGTTTATACTGGAGTCCAGCCAGGTTTCTGTGATTGCAATTATTGAAGCTTTGGCCTTATTAGCTAACAAGTTTATTTCTGACAATTTATGGTACATTGCCCTGGCGTTAATGTGGATAAGATGGAGCCCTTTGTTGGTGAACACTCTGAATTCATCTTTGATTTTGAATGTGTCCTTGCTGGATTCTGAGTTGTTAATACTTGGTTCATTTACAATAACATTCGGTAATGAATGCAAGGCACACTTATTGCATAGGAATTCCCATTCTTCACTGTTGGTCTTCTTAGAGATGCACTTCATGTGAGCCACAGTTTTACATTTAACACGTTTTAGGATCCTTTGTTTTCGTATTATGAGTGATTCACATAATTCACAACTGATTTAGGACCTTTAATAGCTAATTCCCTACATTTATCGCATTCCACTTCTTTTCTGCTAGTAACATAAGTACATCGATCATGTACTGTTTCATTACAAATACTACACTGTGAAGTTGTACTCCTTTTGTTGAATCCAATGTCGCACACTGTACATAGCTTCCTTTTACTGTTCGTCGTACGTCTGGCGGTGTGGTGATCAACTGAGCGGGTGGGGTATGAGCGCGAGAGTTGGGGACCGTCTGTGGCAGTGGCTATGTCCACCCCTACGTCCCCTCCCACCCCTACCTGTAGGCCTATTTGTTGTTTGATGATGTCCTTGTTCTTGGCCGTTGATACTACTTTATTGTTGATGTTGTTGCGGCTGATATCTTCTTTTTTAGCTGTTCTGGTTACATGTTGAGCTACCTGGGTCGCCGATAGTGTTGGGTTGGGTTGTGTGTTCAGCTGTTCATGTAGGTTCAGCTGTTCAGCTGACCAGAGGCGTCGTGTTGTCGTGGGTGGGTGCAGGCTACTCTTGTTGTCATTCTTGTTCGTTGCTGTTACTTCATTGTCGATGTGTATGCTAGTGCTTCCTGCTTTTTTGGGTGTTCTAGTTGCATGTTGTATTACTTGGGTCACCGATATCTGTGGTAGTAATGATACAGTTGTGGGTAATGTTGAGTAGGTAGAGTGTTTGCTCTGTGCTGGCGGTAGCCCTGCGGTCTTGGTTGTGAGTTGGAGCGTGACGACAGACTGGGGTACCTGCTGGCCCATTTTTTTATAACAAATTTTTCTGCTAGGGACTGTTGAAATGTCGGTGTCTGTCTTATTTGATTGGTGGTGAGGTTTCTTCAACGTTGAACTCGGGCCGGCGTTGGTCTCTACATCTCCGCAGCTAATTAGAGTGTAGCAGAATAGGTGTTGTAGCGAGGTTGTGCCAGAGTACTTGCCAAGCCGCGGCGTTTTCCCGATATATGAAATTGCCCAGCCTGGGATGGTGACAGAAGTTTCACTTATGTGTGATTTCTGTGTGACGAGGTCCTTCAATACTTGTTTAGTGTTGACCTGGTACACTACCGGTCCTCTCTGCAACTGTATATCAGCACATCCCCTCTGGATGTTGAGAAGGATGATACGCAGGGAGAGAGCTACGCTCACACCCTTTAACCCTCTCGCCATCTTGGCTCCCAGAAGCAGTCATTGAACTTCTTGAAGTGGTTACTGTACTCAAAATTCATAAACATTTACTCCGACTTACTTGCAGAGCGAATGTCAACAATACCAGCATTCGATATTGGACAAAATAAATATTTATAATTGTTTTTTTATCAAAGTTGTTATTCCATGCAATTCAAAAGTAAACCATATATAATTGTGTATTTTCAGCAACACAAACTTAACAGTATTCAAATTAATATAAAATATACGATTCATAGAAAACGAGATATTCATGAATTTCAAGGGGTATCTATTTACTATTTCTTACTGAACACAGTTTTCAGATGAAATTTATAAAAATCCTTTCAAAATGTTTGTTCTTGATATATAACAAATAATAAATTAAATAAATAATAAATGAATTAATAAATAAATAAATTAATATTAATATGTGGGGGCCTCCTAAACATGGGGCAAACTAGGGGCCTCCACAATGTGAAGGCATCTAGCCAGCTGCCTTCCTTGTTGGGAGACTGGTTAGGGCTATCTCTACTTCACATCACACGATCTTGAGATAGCCCTAACCAGTCTCCCAACAAGGAAGGCTGTTGGCTTAGACAATATTCCCTATGAATTCATCATATACCTACCCACATCATTTCATCCACTCCTACTAAAACTAATCAATGTGACATGGACTCAAGGTGAACTCCCCAACTCCTGCCCTTCCTTAAGCCAGGGAAAGACCCCTCACTTTCAACATCCTATAGACTTATAACCCTCCTATCCAGCATAAATAAACTAGCAGAGAAAATCGTCCACACAAGACTTGCCTGGTTCCTCGAAGAAAACAACCTTATCCCATCAATACAGGCAGGCTTCAGACCTACCTGCTCAAATGTAGACCAGGTGATAAACTTGGAAAAAACAATCCTCTCCTCACTCGCAAACAAAAAGACCTGTGTGGTTGAATACCTCGACCTCTCAGCTGCCTTTGACACAGTCCCCCACATGCAACTCCTTGCAAAGCTCGCCTGCATGGGAGTAAAAGGGAGAATGCTCACTTGGCTCCAGTCATCCCTCTCAAACAGAACTAGCCAGGTTTTCCTACAGGGTGAAACATCAAAGAACATCAATATAACCAGATGTTTCCACATGGGTCAATGCTCAGCCACAAACTTTTCACAGCATATGATTGTATCCAATTTTCCCACTCTAACACCAACGCATGCTATATTGTACGCAGTGGCGTATCTAGGGTGGGGCAGGTAGGGCACGTGCCATGGGCGCCACTTGAAGGGGGGCGCCAATTTTTTTTTTTTTTTTTTTTTTTTTAGTAATAACCTAAAATATCCTAACTTAACCTAACCAGGGTATTTAACTATAGTGCAAATCTAATATCAAGTATTATGCCTAAATACCTATCCTATCCATTTGTCATTAATATAATTATATAATAGGCTATGATGAATAATAACGCCATAACGTGTTTTTATAATTATGTACAGTTACTACAGTAATCACAGTAGGCTATATATATTTTAAATACAATTACATTTTAGCCTTTTAGGCAACGAATTCCTGCAAGCCATTGCCTAAACATATCAATAGACAATAGTTAAGTTATCCCTCTAAATATTTTCGGGGTGGTTTTCTTTAGTTACCGGTATTATATTGTATGCAACGTTGAATGGTGTATAATTATATGTATTGATATTCTGGATTATTTCTCATTTGACTGATTAGTTAATAGTAAAATATTGTTAGTACTTCGAAATTTACTTTATAAGAGACCCACAAGAAAATCAGGATATAGGCTATTTATAACTTTAAACATTCTCGAATGCTAGCGCCAAGCGAACGTTTATTGTTGATAAACAAAACGGGCAGGGACAGGCAAAGGTACGAAATATATGCATTTATTACTCTATACTCTATTTAATTTTATCTGACGGTAAATTAAATATAATATTCCTTATTTCAGACTCTCAGAGCAGTATGTAAGATCATGAAACGGTTCCTAGCGAAGAAGGAAAGTGGTTTTACCTTTATTATTTTAGGAACATCCGAACATGCTTTATTGCTTAGGCTAAATACTTTTAGAATTTAGCTTCTAGGTTTATACGTGGTTTAGAGTAATTTTAGAGTGTCATTTTCATTATTTCAGAGCATTGTATAATTTGTGTAAGAAGAATCTTAGAAGATCACGAAACTTCCTCATGAAGAAGGAAAGTGGTTTTAACTTTATTTCTATATAAATTTACTTTATTGCTGTGCCTCTGGTTGTTAAGTCAGAGTCCGAAACCAGGTGGAGTGCAAGGACGGAAGCAGTGAAACCCATCAACAAGTACCTTGAAGAGATACTTCAAGTACTTCTGGACATGACAGACAATGGAAACGAGACCAGTGAAACAAGAAGTGACGCAAAGCAGCTATACAACCAGCTATACAACCGCATGTTGAGTTTCGATTTTCTGACTTTGCTAGGATTTTGGAACAAAGTACTCATTCGCATTGACCGTATTCAAAAGAGACTGCAGGATCCTAACATGAACTTCCATGAAGCTGCCCTAGATTTGAAAGCCCTCCGAGATAATTTTGATAATGAAAGGGAAGTGTTAGTCTGTGATTCACTCGAAGAAGGACTTGGTCTCTGTCAAGAATGGAATGTTGAACCTGAAAGACGTCGGAGACGAAAGAAAGAAATGGCTGGTGAGAATGCAAGAGATGCTGGATTAACAGCCAAGGAGGAAATGGAAAGAGACATGAAGGGAACACTCGACCGTCTTCACAGAGAAATGGATGAAAGGTTCGCTCGTTTGCACGACACTGACGCCAAGTTTGGGTTCCTTCTCGATGTCAAGAAACTGTGTTATGGCAGCGACAGTGACAGTAACGACCTAAAGAAGAAGTGTGAAAATTTGGGTGAATTGTACAGCTCTGATGTTGATGGACAGCAGCTATATGAAGACATTTTTGACTGCAGAATGTTGCTATCAAGTCGGGCCAACATGAAAATATCAAGACCTGAAGAGCTTCTTGAATTTATTGTTCAGTATGGAGATGAGAGCGTCTTCCCCAATCTTCGCATTGCTATGCAGATAATGCTAACCATCGCCATTTCCATCGCCAGTTGTGAGAGATCATTCAGCAAATTAAAGTTAATACTTTCTTACTTGAGAGCCTCCATGGGTCAAGGCAGACTTTGTGATCTTGCTCTGCTCAGTGTAGAAAGAGAAGAAACTGAAACAACTGACTTTGAGGACATCATAGACCAATTTGCATCAGTAAAAGCAAGGAAAGTGCAGTTCTGATTTTCATATACAGTATCAGTAGATGTCAGTCTGTCAGATGTCAGAATGATGTAGTGCAATAATTTGTTAATTAAACTGTTAACGAGATTGACTTATTCGATTTTTTATCCTGATTCAGTGATTATATGGATTTATGAAATCTAAAAGATAGGTGTCAGATGATTGAACAGGGTCTTAAAAAAAGTATAATACAATCCAAACTGAAAATAGGTATCATTAACCTAAACCAAACAATGAATTTAACACACACACACACACACACATTATATATATATATATATATATATATATATATATATATATATATATGTTTATATATATATATATAGCCTACTGGTATATCATTCATTATTTAGTGTTTCAATTACTTAAATATAGCTTTGAATATGGCTTTAAAATGCTCCTAGAATTGCTCATATTTCAAACAAAATCTCGGGGGGGGCTTACAGCGCCCCCCCGAACCACCCAGCGGGAGAGGCTCGCTGCGCTCACCACCGCTCGCTGTGCTCGCCCCACGCCACCGGGGGGCGCAATTCCAGTCCTTGCCCTAGGCGCTATCTACCCTAGATACGCCCCTGATTGTACGCCGATGATATCACGCTCTACACTACAAATCATGACTCACAGACTGCAATGAACGATATCCAGAACGCTCTAAATACCCTAAGTGAATGGACCAACAAAGCTGGACTCAAAATCAACCCAGCAAAGTCGGTCTATCAGGTCTTTACCAGAAAAAAATACCTTCCACATACTTGACTACGGCTAAATGGTGAAGATATCAAGCAAACCCTAAGCCATAAATATCTGGGGGTGGTCTTCGACGCCCCGCTACTGACATGGAAGAACCACGTAGATCACCTAATACAGAGTACAAGCCAACGATTAAATATCATGAAAGCCCTCACAGGAACAACATGGGGAGCAGACGCTACTACTCTCCGAATGCTCTACATATCCTACATTAGAAGTATATTAGATTATTGATCCCAAGCTTACACTTCAGCTGCACCCAACACACTACAAAAACTAGAAGTTATTCAAAATTCAGCAATGAGAATGATAACCAGTGCCCTCAAATCTTCCCCAATAGCCAGTCTCCAATGTGAGGCAAACCTTTTACCCATGAAAACAAGAAGAAACATGCTATGTGCCTCCTATTTGTCAACCACAAACAGTTCCCCTCCATCACACCCCTTCGCCGCCTCCCTCAGAAGAGTCCCATTTAGACTGCAGGATGTCCAGCTACACAAAGCCCCTTACCGAGAGAGAATCTGCCATATCATCCATAGGAAAGCTACAATCTTTCTTGGATGCCATGCAAACTCCATCACCCAACCAGTTCCACCTTGGGAATATACCCCACCTGCCATATACACAGACCTTGTAACCACATCAGGGAAGAAAAACGTCCACCCAAGTAAACTTAAGCAGGAATTCCTCCGAGCACTTACCACCCACCACTCCAATGCCATCCATAAATACACAGACGGACCCCTCATCACAGCAGGTAACACCACATCCACAGCAACAGCATTATAGATTCCAGACTTCCACCTGATAATGGGCTGGAAACTACCAAAACAACATACTTCAGTCTTCACAGCAGAACTCTATAGTCTCTACCAAGCCCTATAAATCCTAAGTACATTACCAATAGGTGCATAATTATACTCTCTGTTGTGATTCAAAGAGTGCCATACAATCCATTAAATACACAACAAAGAAACACAAAGAGCTGCTATATCCCACTCTACAACTAATCACCGCCATCATCTCCATGGCTACACCTTAAGTCTCCAATGGGTCCCTGGACACTCTGACATACTCCATAACGAGCTTGTGGATAAACTTGCCAAAGAATGCACTCCCTTCAAAGGACCACCCACTTCCCATATACTACATCTGCTAGAACCACCATACTCAAACAGGACATCCTGCAATTTAACGGGGGAGGGGGGATCTCATTCTTCACTATCCCTTCTGCTGCGAACAGGAGAGAGAGGGAGAAAGAGAAAAAGAAGGATTAAGCTGCGAAGGTGGAAAATAGGTACTCAAGGATAGAAAGGAAGAGATGACGACAAACCCGTTATTGCATTCTAATTAACGAGAGGACAACCCTGTTTGGTTGTCCCACATCCAACATCCTTCGAGGAAGGGGAAAGGCTGCAACTCCGACACGATGATAAGACCAAAGAACCACAAAAACCCCACTGAGACCTAGCATATTCTCTACTTTCTAGATATCACATAAGGATGTTTTTGGGAACGGTAATTCATTCAAATTATTTGATCGCCCACCTTCAGGTGAACTGACCGTCCCCATGGTTTTCTTATTCTTTATGCAATCGTGACTCATGCTCATTATTCAGGTACATTAGGACAGTAGGGTAAATCGGAGGCTAGCAAAGACCAATCAAGAACTTCACCTTCAATGTTGGCTGACAAGACTTTAACTCTCGGTTAGGCTACCGGTACTACTCTTAGACCAATTTAATACTGACGGCTCCGATTTACCATCCTGACAACACATTTAGATCCAAATAGGTACGGGAGGATAGATACAAACATATTGCAGTAATCTTAAGCTTGATATTAACCCTTAATTAGCGGCGAGCAACATAAGTCGAGTTAAATAAAGCTGGACTATGTGGCGGCGCTCGACATAACTCGAGTGGCAATTTCAGCACGTAATGTGGCTGAGAGAGAGAGACAAGTGGTGGCAGGAGACTAGCGAGCGTATGACTGCTCCAGACCACCGCGGCGAACCTACTGACACAAATCTCAGCTCCCTCCTCCCTCTCTCACTCGCTACATACTCAATTATGTACTGAAAGTACCGAATTACCTGCTTTTTGCACTCGCGTTGCACGGTTATTGCAAGAAAACTATCCATCATACAAGGATCGTTATGGTGTCATTCGAAAGCTCTGTTTATGCCCTTTCAGGGATAGGTACTTGTTTTACGTTCTGGGTCTTATTTAGGCATGAAAATGATCACGTAAACAGCCCTATTTTGGCTAAAAACACCCCGCTGTGCGGTACACATAAATAAACCGCATAGGCCGCTCGTAAGGTGTTAATATAAGGAACATTTTACCATTTACAACTCTTAACATTGGTACCATATCTAATTATCTCAATAGCCTACCATTAACCTGGGACCAATCCATTACCGTACTGGGACAGTCTCTTAACCTAGGAGTAGGACTCTAATCTTGCTGTCTGTATCCACCCCATTCCTCTCAGTATTACATCCCAATTCCGCTAGATACCGGTATCGGCCAGGCTTGCCTTTAGGTCTCTTCGGCCTATCGTATCCTGGGGTATAGGGGGTAATCATACGTCTTCCTGCGGTCCTTGAACCCTCGTACAGTACACGAGTTCAGCATCCTGCACTCAGCCAATGGGAGGGGTGAATCTCCGATTCTCCGCCATCAGCAATTCAGCATCACATCGACTCCGTCCCAAACTGGTAAGCCGAATGCATTCTTAACAGTCGGTTGACATATAGCTAACCCTTAATAATGGGGTTAATCAATATCCTAATTACGGTACACAGTAATACTAAAACAAATACATATAAAAATATAGGCTAATATTAACATATAAAGATACATGGATTCCTATTAATGTATAAAAATAGATGAGCTAATATAAGTACAGAAATACAATGACAGATCAAATTATGACATTACAGTACAGTACCGAAATAATCTCTTAAGGCATCCAAAGATCCTCTCATTAAGTACAGGTACATATGTTACTCAGCAGTACCTGTACTCTACACACAATTGGGAATACATAATTACACAGCATATCTATGGAGTCAAATCAATACAATAATGGCATAAATCAAAGGTAGCCTAATTGTCATGGTCAAACTTAATAGGTTGCACTGTCCGACGCGGAGGGTGCTACACAAGGCTCAAACAAAGCTTAACGTTGTTCCTACTGTAACTCGAGTCACTTATCCCCTGAAATCAGCAGCCCAGAATCTCACTACAGCGTTCCATTCCTTGCAATGCAACTCTGTACATTAGACCATGTCAAACATAATTATATCATAGCAATCAATACTCATAATACACTCTAAAAGCACAATAATTAATAATAGCCTACTGTACTTCCAATTAAGTGAAAGTTAGGTAGCCTAATTAAAAACGTAAAATCATATAACCTACCATAATAATTCAGCAAGCACCCATACCTAAACGGCCTTTTCACTAGTTAACTTTAAGTAACAATAGGTAAGAACAAATAATCATCTGAAATAAATCCGACCCAATGGGGGTCCGAAATTTGACGGTACTGGGGTTGGGAAATGAGGACCTCTAAATCAAGATAACAAGTAACTCTTTACACTATAACCCAGTAAAAACATTTAAAATGAACAATAACCAGGCCTAGGAGAAGTTAGTTATAAATACTTATCTGAATAGGCCTAACTTTGGAACGTCGGAGACACGAAAGGTAAACAAAACTCAAGGACACGATCTCAAACGAATGTCCTTTCCTGATTTACACGTTAAAATACAATTATATTTACCAAAATGCATGGTTTTATAAACTCAAAGTAATGAACAAGTTCTAAACATACAATACAACTGTTACATTAGTAATTTACTCAACCTGGTCGTCTCTCCGAAATGCGAGATGGTCTAAATCCTAAAATGGCGGTCCAGCTTCAAAAGCATTTTAATCAACATCATCGTCCTCAATTCTACTCTTAACTGGTGTTCTCGCACTACCTCAGGATTATGTAAAACGGTGAAAGACAAACTAGCAAAATAGGCTAGCCTAAGTTTGGTCGGGAATTATGGAAAAACACAAGAATTGGAAGGCCATCAAATGGCGTCTCTCTGACTGAAATTATTACACACAAAGTTAATTTGACGTTAATTTGGAATAACAAAGCCTAAAATATCAGAATAACACTTAGCAAAGGTGCACAGACTAAGTTTTACTGAACACAATGATAATGGGGGAATTTGAATGTTTGTAGGCACTTGGCAGGTGAGGGGTGCCTGTCGACCAACTCGATGGTAGGCTCGAGTTCACGAATTTGTCAATCACAGCAATATCTCCTACATTACACACTTAGTACTTACTTAACTGAATAAGCAATACCTTATAACACTATAAACCTTAATTACGAACCTCTGAATGGAGGGAAAGGAAGCCTAAGTCCAGAGAAGAAGCGGGTAATGATGACAGAGACTGAGGGGTAGGTAGGTGTCTCTCTCGTAGGCCTGGGGTCACGACACTGAGGGGCCGAGGGCCAGTGCCAGGGATCCCGCCAAAAAAGGGGAGGGTGACCACAAAGGGTGGCGTCGCTGGGGTAGGAATTGGCGGTCTTTTTACACAAGGAGGCATTACTCTAAATTAAAAAAGGAAGGATTTTTACAGGGAATAACAAAAGGGGTGAAAGGATAAATTAGGCTTGAAAGTATTTTAGATAGATTTGAGAATATTAGTTCTCCTCCTGATCTAGGCTAAATCCCTCTTTACATAGACAAGGGTTACTTAACCCTTCTTAAACGATACATTTCCCTTAAATATAGGGAAGAGTGAATGAAGGGGAAAAAGTCTTACAGTTAAGTCAAACCTTACAACATATACCAAAAGGGAAAGTACAATGTCTTCCCGTTACACTGCTCTACCTTTTCTTTGAAGACTTGTTACCTCATTCACTCTTTCATCAACATAAACATTATACAGTTACCAATTAATCCAGCCTTAACTTATTACAGCAGAATTTCTGATCCGCCTGGCATCTTACCATGCCCAGAGCTCGCAGTCTATATACCCAACGTCTTAGAATCTGAAACATTACTGTACTGTACTCTGCCTGTGGGGCATCCCTTCCTTCATCAACAAATCACTATACCACTCTATAAAGTGTCCCTCCTTTTCAGGAGAGTGCCAACCAGGCACTATCTTGTGCCCGTAGAGACAGCCTCTCTCCACCCCTTTATTGCTTGGAAAACCCCAGGAGACCAGACTAGAGAGCAGCGTGGACGCCTGTATCGTGGGAGTCCCTTCACACTCTGTGCGCTGGCTGAGCCTCGGGACGAAAGGAGTATAACCCCAGTCAACCATAAAGGTACTCAGAGCCAACAGCACATCCTGATGGGAACGCCACCACCCTAGTCCCAATCACCTGTATGACGTTCTACAAAACCTAGGCACCTACGTCTCTTAAAGTTTCACTGCACGGGGGTTTGACCGGAAAGATTATATAAACATGCAGGGGCCACAGGCGAGTACACAGCAAGACTACCACAACAGGGACTCTACATTCCAATCCTAACTAGGCTATTTAACTGTGAACGGGCGACCTAATTTCTAAGTGGCAAGGTCTCAAGTAGACCGTACTCATGGTGAATTGCAGGGTACATAGTCAAAACTCATGGTTACTAAATCAGGACTCATGCCATTACTTTACATTTCCCACAAAATCTCATAAGGACAACCAATATCATATAAAAACCCTAAAACAATTCACATAAAATTACTACAAACTTATCACTACTGGTACTTACAAAACTAGGAGTTCCTTGCAATATTCTTACAACAACGGTATTGAAGTGTGGTAGCATGGCCAATACTGAATTGTTGTAACAATTCCCAGGTTGGTAACATAAGGGACACTACAACACACTAATCTTAACACCCGAGCGGAGATGCAACAACCAGTAAATTATTTTTTTTTTTTGTTAAAAGACCTCCGTCTACGTATTGTGAAAAACCTGTTATCCTCTGGCAAATTGTGGGGTTGAGTGAGTGAAGGGGGGGACAGTGAATGAAGGAGGATACATGTTTTTCATTATACGTGTTGCTAGCCCCAAACGCGTGAGCAACTGTGGCTTTCAACCATCCGACACATCCCCTTTTATTTATGTGCATCACACATGTTACATACAAATAAAGTTTATGTTTTGTTTTACCCTACTGTGGAAAGACTACGGATGCACCACTCCTGCCCGGGCCCCACACAGTGGCATGACCCAGTCCTGTCGAACTGAGCTCATCACGCTGGTGGCATTGCCCCGGAGGATAGCCATCCCTAGTCTTTGCTTGAGCCAGAGGGTTTCCCGGGGTTCTCCTGAAACTTCTCTGATTTTACGGCCTATTTCATTCACCATCTTAAGGGTGGTAGGGCCGAAGACTCCTGACCAGACCAGTACATTGTATAGTCTCTTCTATGGGGGAACATGATTAATCTAGGAGCAGCGTCACAGTGATTGAACAAGCTGACTCCTAAAGAAATCGCACCACTGCACACCAATGTAAGGGGGGGGGGGGGGTTCCCTTTCTTCACTATCCCTTCTGCTGCGAACAGGAGAGAGAGGGAGAGACAGAAAAAGAAGGATTAAGCTGCAAAGGTGGAAAATAGGTACTCAAGGATAGAAAGGAAGAGATGACGACAAACCCGTTATTGCATTCTAATTAACGAGAGGACAATCCTGTTTGGTTGACCCACATCCAACATCCTTCGAGGAAGGGGAAAGGCTGCAACTCCAACACGATGATAAGACCAAAGAACCACAAAAGCCCCACTGAGACCTAGCACATTCTCTACTTTCTAGATATCACATAAGGATATTTTTGGGAACGGTAATTCATTTGAATTATTTGATCGCCCACCTTCAGGTGAACTGGCCGTCCCCATGGTTTTCTTATTCTTTATGCAATCGTGACTCATGCTCATTATTCAGGTACATTAGGACAGTAGGATAAATCGGAGGCTAGCAAAGACCAATCAAGAACTTCACCTTCAATGTTGGCTGACAAGACTTTAACTCTCGGTTAGGCTACCGGTACTACTCTTAGACCAATTTAATACTGACGGCTCTGATTTACCATCTTGACAACACATTTAGATCCAAATAGGTACGGGAGGATAGATACAAACATATTGCAGTAATCTTAAGCTTGATATTAATATAAGGAACATTTTACCATTTACAACTCTTAACATTGGTACCATATCTAATTATCTCTATAGCCTACCATTAACCTGGGACCAATCCATTATCGTACTGGGACAGTCTCTTAACCTCTGAAGTGCGCATGGGGGTAATTAGACACCTCTCCCTGTGCGCATGTATTTGAGGTGTTTCCGTCACTAAAATATTCATTGTACCATTAATAGCATTAATACTTATCCATATGCGCCTATTATGGGTTGATTATAAAGGTATTAACCTGAAACAACAATAAAACGAGTGAAAACAGCGTTTGGATGGTCAAAATCGGAGATATAGCCCGCGAGTTGTATAATGTATGGGTGAGGTAAGCTGCTTTCCCGCCAATTTCCCCCAAGGCCACTGAGACACAGTCGATCGATACTCTCTCTCTCTCTCTTGCACTCGCTTGCCATCAGTGATGACAACACCCTGCTTGCAACTCGCTAATGTTAGCACAAAAATATACCTCAGAATAAGGGAATAACAGGGAAAATAGGTGATAACTGAAGGAGAGGAGGAAAGTGGAGAAGGAGGGGAGGTAGAGGACTGAGATTTTGCATGGCCCAGGGGCCAAATTTGTTTTTTGTTTTTTTTTTGTTTTTTTTTTTTTGTTTTTTTTTTTCGATGTCAAAAGTTTATTTTTTTTTCACTCACTCTTAAGAGTCTCCCCGCAGTCCGCCGGGGGAACTCTTAAGAGTCCCCCGGCAGTTCCCGGGTTAACCTATGAGTAGGACTCTAATCTTGCTGTCTGTATCCACCCCATTCCTCTCAGTATTACAATCCCAATTCCGCTAGATACCGGTATCGGCCAGGCTTGCCTTTAGGTATCTTCTGGCCTATCGTATCCTGGGGTATAGGGGGTAATCATACGTCTTCCTGCGGTCCCTGAACCCTCGTACAGTACACAAGTTCAGCATCCTGCACTCAGCCAATGGGAGGGGTGAATCTCCGATTCTCCGCCATCAGCAATTCAGCATCACATCGACTCCGTCCCAAACTGGTTCCCTGGTAAGTCGAATGCATTCTTAACAGTCGGTTGACATATAGCTAACCCTTAATAATGGGGTTAATCAATATCCTAATTACGGTACACAGTAATACTAAAACAAATACATATAAAAATATAGGCTAATATTAACATATAAAGATACATGGATTCCTATTAATGTAAAAAAATAGATGAGCTAATGTACAGAAATACAATGACAGATCAAATTATGACATTACAGTACCGAAATAATCTCTTAAGGCATCCAAAGATCCTCTCATTAAGTACAGGTACATATGTTACTCAGCAGTACTCTACACACAATTGGGAATACATAATTACACAGCATATCTATGGAGTCAAATCAATACAATATAATGGCATAAAGCAAAGGTAATTGTCATGGTCAAACTTAACAGGTTGCACTGCCCGACGCGGAGGGTGCTACACAAGGCTCAAACAAACCTTAACGTTGTTCCTACTGTAACTTGAGTCACTTATCCCCTGAAATCAGCTGCCCAGAATCTCACTACAGCGTTCCATCCCTTGCAATGCAACTCTGTACATTTGACCATGTCAAACATAATTATATCATAGCAATCAATACTCATAATACACTCTAAAAGCACAATAATTAATAATAGCCTACTGTCTTCCAATTAGGTGAAAGTTAGGTAGCCTAATTAAAAATGTAAAATCATATAACCTACCATAATAATTCAGCAAGTACCCATACCTAAACGGCCTTTTCACTAGTTAACTTTAAGTAACAATAGGTAAGAACAAATAATCATCTGAAATAAACCCGACCCAATGGGGGTCCGAAATTTAACGGTACTGGGGTTAGGAAATGAGGACCTCTAAATCAAGATAACATGTAACTCTTTACACTATAACCCAGTAAAAACATTTAAAATGAACAATAACCAGGCCTAGGAGACGTTAGTTATAAATACTTATCTGAATAGGCCTAACTTTGGAACGTCGGAGACGCGAAAGCTTAAACAAAACTCAAGGACACGATCTCAAACGAATGTCCTTTCCTGATTTACACGTTAAAATACAATCATATTTACCAAAATGCATGGTTTTATAAACTCAAAGTAATGAACAAGTTCTAACGTACAATACAACTGTTACATTAGTAATTTACTCAACCTGGTTGTCTCTCCGAAATGCGAGATGGTCTAAATCCTAAAATGGCGGTCCAGCTTCAAAATAATTTTAATTAATCAACATCACCGTCCTCAATTCTACTCTTAACTGGTGTTCTCGCACTTCCTCAGGATTATGTAAAACGGTGAAAGACAAACTAGCAAAATAGGCTAGCCTAAGTTTGGTCGGGAATTATGGAAAAACATAAGAATTGGAAGGCCATCAAATGGCGTCCCTCTGACTGAAATTATTACACACAAAGTTAATTTGACGTTAATTTGGAATAACAAAGCCTAAAATATCAGAATAACACTTAGCAATGGTGCACAGACTAAGTTTTACTGAACACAATGATAATGGGGGAATTTGAATGGTTGTAGGCACTTGGCAGGTGAGGGGTGCCTGTCGACCAACCCGATGGTAGGCTCGAGTTCACAAATTTGTCAATCACAGCAATACCTCCTACATTACACACCTAGTACTTACTTAACTGAATAAGCAATACCTTATAACACTATAAACCTTAATTACGAACCTCTGAATGGAGGGAAAGGAAGCCTAAGTCCGGAGAAGAAGCGGGGAATGATGACAGAGACTGAGGGGTAGGTAGGTGTCTCTCTCGTAGGCCTGGGGTCACGACACTGAGGGGCCGAGGGCCAGTGCCAGGGATCCCGCCAAAAAAGGGGAGGGTGACCACAAAGGGTGTTGTCGCTTGGGTAGGAATTGGCGGTCTTTTTACACAAGGGGGCATTACTCTAAATTAAAAAAGGAAGGATTTTTACAGGGAATAACAAAAGGGGTGAAAGGATAAATTAGGCTTGAAAGTATTTTTGATAGATTTGAGAATATTAGTTCTCCTCCTGATCTAGGCTAATTCCCTCTTTACATAGACAAGGGTTACTTAACCCCTCTTAAACGATACATTTCCCTTAAATATAGGGAAGAGTGAATGAAGGGGAAAAAGTCTTACAGTTAAGTCAAACCTTACAACATATACCAAAAGGGAAAGTACAATGTCTTCCCGTTACACTGCTCTACCTTTTCTTTGAAGACTTGTTACCTCATTCACTCTTTCATCAACATAAACATTATACAGTTACCAATTAATCCAGCCTTAACTTATTACAGCAGAATTTCTGATCCGCCTGGCATCTTACCATGCCCAGAGCTCGCAGTCTATATACCCAACGTCTTAGAATCTGAAACATTACTGTACTGTACTCTGCCTGTGGGGCATCCCTTCCTTCATCAACAAATCACTATACCACTCTATAAAGTGTCCCTCCTTTTCAGGAGAGTGCCAACCAGGCACTATCTTGTGCCCGTAGAGACAGCCTCTCTCCACCCCTTTATTGCTTGGAAAACCCCAGGAGACCAGACTAGAGAGCAGCGTGGACGCCTGTATCGTGGGAGTCCCTTCACACTCTGTGCGCTGGCTGAGCCTCGGGACGAAAGGAGTATAACCCCAGTCAACCATAAAGGTACTCAGAGCCAACAGCACATCCTGATGGGAACGCCACCACCCTAGTCCCAATCACCTGTATGACGTTCTACAAAACCTAGGCACCTACGTCTCTTAAAGTTTCACTGCACGGGGGTTTGACCGGAAAGATTATATAAACATGCAGGGGCCACAGGCGAGTACACAGCAAGACTACCACAACAGGGACTCTACATTCCAATCCTAACTAGGCTATTTAACTGTGAACGGGCAACCTAATTTCTAAGTGGCAAGGTCTCAAGTAGACCGTACTCATGGTGAATTGCACAGGGGTACATAGTCAAAACTCATGGTTACTAAATCAGGACTCATGCCATTACTTTACATTTCCCACAAAATCTCATAAGGACAACCAATATCATATAAAAACCCTAAAACAATTCACATAAAATTACTACAAACTTATCACTACTGGTACTTACAAAACTAGGAGTTCCTTGCAATATTCTTACAACAACGGTATTGAAGTGTGGTAGCATGGCCAATACTGAATTGTTGTAACAATTCCCAGGTTGGTAACATAAGGGACACTACAACACACTAATCTTAACACCCGAGCGGAGATGCAACAACCAGTAAATTTTTTTTTTTTTTTGTTAAAAGACCTCCGTCTACGTATTGTGAAAAACCTGTTATCCTCTGGCAAATTGTGGGGTTGAGTGAGTGAAGGGGGGGACAGTGAATGAAGGAGGATCCTTGTTTTTCATTATACGTGTTGCTAGCCCCAAACGCGTGAGCAACTGTGGCTTTCAACCATCCGACACATCCCCTTTTATTTATGTGCATCACACATGTTACATACAAATAAAGTTTATGTTTTGTTTTACCCTACTGTGGAAAGACTACGGATGCACCACTCCTGCCCGGGCCCCACACAGTGGCATGACCCAGTCCTGTCGAACTGAGCTCATCACGCTGGTGGCATTGCCCCGGAGGATAGCCATCCCTAGTCTTTGCTTGAGCCAGAGGGTTTCCCGGGGTTCTCCTGAAACTTCTCTGATTTTACGGCCTATTTCATTCACCATCTTAAGGGTGGTAGGGCCGAAGACTCCTGACCAGACCAGTACATTGTATAGTCTCTTCTATGGGGGGAACATGATTAATCTAGGAGCAGCGTCACAGTGATTGAACAAGCTGACTCCTAAAGAAATCGCACCACTGCACACCAATGTAAGGGGGGGGGGGTTCCCTTTCTTCACTATCCCTTCTGCTGCGAACAGGAGAGAGAGGGAGAGACAGAAAAAGAAGGATTAAGCTGCAAAGGTGGAAAATAGGTACTCAAGGATAGAAAGGAAGAGATGACGACAAACCCGTTATTGCATTCTAATTAACGAGAGGACAATCCTGTTTGGTTGACCCACATCCAACATCCTTCGAGGAAGGGGAAAGGCTGCAACTCCAACACGATGATAAGACCAAAGAACCACAAAAGCCCCACTGAGACCTAGCACATTCTCTACTTTCTAGATATCACATAAGGATATTTTTGGGAACGGTAATTCATTTGAATTATTTGATCGCCCACCTTCAGGTGAACTGGCCGTCCCCATGGTTTTCTTATTCTTTATGCAATCGTGACTCATGCTCATTATTCAGGTACATTAGGACAGTAGGATAAATCGGAGGCTAGCAAAGACCAATCAAGAACTTCACCTTCAATGTTGGCTGACAAGACTTTAACTCTCGGTTAGGCTACCGGTACTACTCTTAGACCAATTTAATACTGACGGCTCTGATTTACCATCTTGACAACACATTTAGATCCAAATAGGTACGGGAGGATAGATACAAACATATTGCAGTAATCTTAAGCTTGATATTAATATAAGGAACATTTTACCATTTACAACTCTTAACATTGGTACCATATCTAATTATCTCTATAGCCTACCATTAACCTGGGACCAATCCATTATCGTACTGGGACAGTCTCTTAACCTCTGAAGTGCGCATGGGGGTAATTAGACACCTCTCCCTGTGCGCATGTATTTGAGGTGTTTCCGTCACTAAAATATTCATTGTACCATTAATAGCATTAATACTTATCCATATGCGCCTATTATGGGTTGATTATAAAGGTATTAACCTGAAACAACAATAAAACGAGTGAAAACAGCGTTTGGATGGTCAAAATCGGAGATATAGCCCGCGAGTTGTATAATGTATGGGTGAGGTAAGCTGCTTTCCCGCCAATTTCCCCCAAGGCCACTGAGACACAGTCGATCGATACTCTCTCTCTCTCTCTTGCACTCGCTTGCCATCAGTGATGACAACACCCTGCTTGCAACTCGCTAATGTTAGCACAAAAATATACCTCAGAATAAGGGAATAACAGGGAAAATAGGTGATAACTGAAGGAGAGGAGGAAAGTGGAGAAGGAGGGGAGGTAGAGGACTGAGATTTTGCATGGCCCAGGGGCCAAATTTTTTTTTTTTTTTTTTTTTTTGTTTTTTTTTTTTGTTTTTTTTTTTTTTCGATGTCAAAAGTTTATTTTTTTTTCACTCACTCTTAAGAGTCTCCCCGCAGTCCGCCGGGGGAACTCTTAAGAGTCCCCCGGCAGTTCCCGGGTTAACCTATGAGTAGGACTCTAATCTTGCTGTCTGTATCCACCCCATTCCTCTCAGTATTACAATCCCAATTCCGCTAGATACCGGTATCGGCCAGGCTTGCCTTTAGGTATCTTCGGGCCTATCGTATCCTGGGGTATAGGGGGTAATCATACGTCTTCCTGCGGTCCTTGAACCCTCGTACAGTACACAAGTTCAGCATCCTGCACTCAGCCAATGGGAGGGGTGAATCTCCGATTCTCCGCCATCAGCAATTCAGCATCACATCGACTCCGTCCCAAACTGGTTCCCTGGTAAGTCGAATGCATTCTTAACAGTCGGTTGACATATAGCTAACCCTTAATAATGGGGTTAATCAATATCCTAATTACGGTACACAGTAATACTAAAACAAATACATATAAAAATATAGGCTAATATTAACATATAAAGATACATGGATTCCTATTAATGTAAAAAAATAGATGAGCTAATGTACAGAAATACAATGACAGATCAAATTATGACATTACAGTACCGAAATAATCTCTTAAGGCATCCAAAGATCCTCTCATTAAGTACAGGTACATATGTTACTCAGCAGTACTCTACACACAATTGGGAATACATAATTACACAGCATATCTATGGAGTCAAATCAATACAATATAATGGCATAAATCAAAGGTAGCCTAATTGTCATGGTCAAACTTAACAGGTTGCACTGCCCGACGCGGAGGGTGCTACACAAGGCTCAAACAAACCTTAACGTTGTTCCTACTGTAACTTGAGTCACTTATCCCCTGAAATCAGCTGCCCAGAATCTCACTACAGCGTTCCATCCCTTGCAATGCAACTCTGTACATTTGACCATGTCAAACATAATTATATCATAGCAATCAATACTCATAATACACTCTAAAAGCACAATAATTAATAATAGCCTACTGTCTTCCAATTAGGTGAAAGTTAGGTAGCCTAATTAAAAATGTAAAATCATATAACCTACCATAATAATTCAGCAAGTACCCATACCTAAACGGCCTTTTCACTAGTTAACTTTAAGTAACAATAGGTAAGAACAAATAATCATCTGAAATAAACCCGACCCAATGGGGGTCCGAAATTTAACGGTACTGGGGTTGGGAAATGAGGACCTCTAAATCAAGATAACATGTAACTCTTTACACTATAACCCAGTAAAAACATTTAAAATGAACAATAACCAGGCCTAGGAGACGTTAGTTATAAATACTTATCTGAATAGGCCTAACTTTGGAACGTCGGAGACGCGAAAGGTAAACAAAACTCAAGGACACGATCTCAAACGAATGTCCTTTCCTGATTTACACGTTAAAATACAATCATATTTACCAAAATGCATGGTTTTATAAACTCAAAGTAATGAACAAGTTCTAACGTACAATACAACTGTTACATTAGTAATTTACTCAACCTGGTTGTCTCTCCGAAATGCGAGATGGTCTAAATCCTAAAATGGCGGTCCAGCTTCAAAATAATTTTAATTAATCAACATCACCGTCCTACCTCAATTCTACTCTTAACTGGTGTTCTCGCACTTCCTCAGGATTATGTAAAACGGTGAAAGACAAACTAGCAAAATAGGCTAGCCTAAGTTTGGTCGGGAATTATGGAAAAACATAAGAATTGGAAGGCCATCAAATGGCGTCCCTCTGACTGAAATTATTACACACAAAGTTAATTTGACGTTAATTTGGAATAACAAAGCCTAAAATATCAGAATAACACTTAGCAAAGGTGCACAGACTAAGTTTTACTGAACACAATGATAATGGGGGAATTTGAATGGTTGTAGGCACTTGGCAGGTGAGGGGTGCCTGTCGACCAACCCGATGGTAGGCTCGAGTTCACGAATTTGTCAATCACAGCAATACCTCCTACATTACACACCTAGTACTTACTTAACTGAATAAGCAATACCTTATAACACTATAAACCTTAATTACGAACCTCTGAATGGAGGGAAAGGAAGCTTAAGTCCGGAGAAGAAGCGGGGAATGATGACAGAGACTGAGGGGTAGGTAGGTGTCTCTCTCGTAGGCCTGGGGTCACGACAATGAGGGGCCGAGGGCCAGTGCCAGGGATCCCGCCAAAAAAGGGGAGGGTGACCACAAAGGATGGCGTCGCTTGGGTAGGAATGTTCTTTCATATATATTAGCCGATTTAATTTGATTTTCATATTGTTATTATAAATATAGATATATATAGAAATATAGATATAGATATAGATATATATCATGAGTCCCTCATGAGAGATTGATGAGAAAGGTTGAGGCACATGGAATAGGAGGGTCGTTGTTGGGATGGATTAGGTCATGGCTAATTGGTAGGAAACAGAGAGTCAGCATAAATGGTACCAAGTCAGAGTGGGGAGCAGTCAAAAGTGGTGTCCCCCAGGGATCGGTATTAGGTCCCCTGTTGTTTCTTATATACATAAATGACCTAGATTTAGGTATAACTAGTAGGATAAGTAAATTCGCAGACGATACTAAAATGGGGAGATCAATTGATTCAGATAGCGATATAGAGTGCCTCCAAAGGGATCTAGATACCTTACATGAATGGTCAGTAAATTGGCAGATGAAGTTTAACATTGACAAATGCAAGGTATTAAAGATAGGGAAGATGCAAACAAATGTTAAATATAAACTAGCTAATTTAGAATTAGAAAATTCAGACTGCGAGAAAGATCTAGGCGTGTTTGTTAGCAATGATTTGAAGCCTAGAAAACAGTGTATAAGCGTTCGTAATAAGGCAAACAGGATTCTCGGGTTCATCTCTAGGAGTGTGAGTAACAGAACTGCTGATGTTATCTTAAAACTTTACTTGTCATTAGTGAGACCCCATATGGATTATGCTGTCCAATTTTGGTGTCCTTATTACAGAATGGACATAGATTCATTGGAGAGAATTCAGCGTAGAATGACAAAAATGATCCATAATATTAGAAATTTTCCGTATGAAGAAAGGTTGAAGAAATTAGGTTTACATTCGTTAGAGAGACGCAGAGTTAGAGGGGATATGATAGAGGTGTTCAAGTGGGTTAGTGGGATTAACAAAGGGGACATGACAAATGTACTAAAGCTCAGTGATAGCGAAAGAACTCGTACCAATGGTTTCAAATTAGATAAATTTCGTTTCAGAAAAGATATAGGCAAATATTGGTTTGGTAACAGAGTTGTAGATGGGTTGTAGAAAAGATATAGGCAAATATTGGTTTGGTAACAGAGTTGTAGATGGGTTGCAGAGTTGTAGATGGGGTAGATTACTGCATGTCCACAAACATTTCAGTAATGTAAGCATGTTTCCTTCTTTTTTTTTTTTTTTTTTTTTTTTTTTTTTTTATTAAGGTGACAGTTACAAAGTGGTGTACAATCTATCTTATTCTAGTTACATTGTAGTTTATCTTATTGTACCAGTACCTCCCTACAATCAACCTAGTTGTTCCCCAATTCGTCCCTCCGCCACGACCATTTCAAAGTCCAAGTCTCTCACTCTTGTCCTCTGTAGTGGGGAGGACCTTGTACCCCTGAGACATAGGAGTGCAGACCTGAGAAGAGAGAAAGAGAGCCGGCATCTCATCCAAGTTATGACTTGGCTTCTATGCTGGCGCTTTTTCTCCGATATTTGTTCAGCTAATCTGGCATAGAAGACACTTGCAGAAGGTCCCATACCTCCCGACGATGAGAAGACCAGAGGAGTAAAGCTTCCTTGATCCCTGTTCAAAATTCTTTCTTCATAAGCGCGTTTTTTCTCACTTTCGTTTCTCAAGTATGCCGCCTTGTGTCCTCGCTCACGATATGTTTGTGCTCTTGGGTTGAAGATTCTGATGTCGAAAAAAGCCCATTGTCCCCTCGTCCAAAAACCTCGAGCACTTACGTCCACTCTTGCTTCATTTGAAGTATTTGCAGTATTGTGGGCCAAGCGCTGTCCGTCCATAGGCAGAAGTTCCGGTTCGATTCTGACATCATGGCACACCTCGTCCAGCATTTGTGCAGTGATGTCTCGTACTTCATCATGCCGGATACAGATGAATCCTCCTTTCTTACAGGTCATACAGTGGTCTGGGTTGTTTATTTCACCGCATGCACATTTCAGCGGCAGGTTCGAAACTGGCCACCCATACCTCAAGGCTACGGCATCATTGAATTCTTGTTTATTTAAGCTGAAGCCTTTCTCCTGTATTGGTAATGATGTGAGCCAATTTGAAGCCCCCGTGTCTTGTGCCATCTCAACTCTCATTTTCAGTTCTTCCCTACATCTGGTCTTAATTTGTTCTAGGCTATGTTTCTGTCTCTCTTCTCTGCTCTTTGTAATTTCCTGACTTGCATTTCGTTGTTCCTCTTCGTCTACCTCATCATTTTCATTTTGCTCCCGTATTTTTTCTGTCAGAGACGTAGTAAGTTTAAGGGAATTTTGGTACTCATGTGGTGCTGCCTCCACTGGGTTTATGATCCCCATACCTCCGAACCTTGGCGGAAGAGCTAATAGATCTCTTAGCTCTTGCGTGATGCCTTCCATCTCTGTTAAGGCCGGTATGAATGTTCCTCTGATTGCTTCTTCCAGCGGTTGGAGCATCTGTCTAATGCCAGGCACTGTTCTCATAAGAAAGGTCCATCTGTACTTAACACCATATGTGAAGGCAGTATATGCAGCATGTGGTTCAGATTTCGCAATGTCTGCCAGGGTTTTCACTTCCTTTACCCACTCCGCTACCTTTTTTCGCACATAGTCTTTCTTGCATTCTTCTGTGCCTATTACTGCTCCCAAATGGCGTTGACCCTCCTTTGTAATCTTCACTCCTGTCCCATCAAAAGTCTGCACCGCTTCTTCATACTTGTTTTCTTTCACTATTAGTACAGATTTACTAGCATTCGGATGGTACCCAATGACTTCGCCTACCGATTGTACTCTCCGCCACCATTCTTTGAGATCCGCTATTTTTCCTGCACCTGTGAGGTCATCTGCATATGCCACTTGTTTCACTCGGGTTACCTCATGTTTTATTTTCTGCTGCAGAATTGATAGTGCCAGTGCGTACATTGCCATTGCCACTGGATCTCCTTGCGTTATTCCTTCATTTGATTTGAGAATTTTAATTTCTTCCTTCTTTGTGCTTCCAACTATATACAGGTTAGCTGGCTCCTTATAAGTATTTTCTATGTACTTTGCGATGCTCGGGCATTTGATCTTGATGTTGTGAATAGCTGCCTCCCTATTAATGGTGTTAAAGGCATTTGTTGCATCCACTAGCAGTACCGCTTCACAATCTTCCTCATGATACACCTTCCCCATTGCATGTATTGCTGCTTCTCCTCCGGCTTGCTATCCTGCACATACTTGTAAGTTGCCCACTGCTCTTTGTACATCTTTTCCAAATACGGACATGATTGCTTTTCCTATAATCCTTCTAAGAACTTCCCCAACGCCTACTGGTCTAACTCCTGGATTCTTATTTAAAGGTATCAGGCGACATGCTGTCAGAGCTTCTATGTTCACACATGGTGATGATGCAAGTTTCTTAGCCAGCATTGCTATTGCTTCACAAAGGTCACCCACGGCTGAACCAAACTTGTTTTGACTTAGGAAGATCCTCCAAGTCTTAGCATCTACTCCTGATGGACCTGCTCCTCCCTGTGTTTTCAGCGCCTTTCTCCATATGAGGTCTCCAGTTATATTCTCGTATATCACCGGGTCTGGAGGAACATATTCCCCGTCCAGTTTGGCCTCATCACTTGCTGGTTTTGCTTCTGGGTGTTTCTCCTTCAGCTGGTCCAAGATGCGTCGATTCACTTCGTGCACCCCACTTGAGGCTTCCCCAGTGACCATTCTGACTGCCTGTGCCACTTTACCAATCCTCATGCTATTTCCCACTGATCGTGCCATATCATCTGGCTTCCTCTTTCTTCGTTGTTTTGTTTTCAGTCTTTGCTGGATTACTCGTACTTGGCTAAGAATTTTGTCTAACTCTCCATTTTTCCACCACTCCATTCTCTGTTTCAGCGCTTTAATGTTCTCATTCAGTTTTCCCTTTGGTCTTTTTCTTTGAAGGAACAACTGAGGAATGAAAGAAGCTATCTTGATTGCCATGTGCGCCAAAGGGGCATCCTGAACATACTTTAGGATCATACGTCTGAGTTCCCCCAGCATGTCTTTTGCGGCTTTACAAATCGGTAGTTCAAACTTATTATGTTGCCATTGTATCACTTCTGTATAGATTTCATTCACTAATGTTGTGAGTCCGTCACAAAATGTCCCATCCATTCTCCACCATTCATGTTTACGTTACGAGGTCGTTCGTTCTGTTCATGATTTTCGATTATTTCTCTCACATTATCTTCGTTTAGGCCTACACTATTTTCATTATTTTGTTCCACACCTCTGTTGTCTTGCGAATTATTGATTCCTGCGTTTTCTTCTGCGGGCTGCAGTTGTTGATTGTTATTTTCTGCATTTTCTCTAACAGGGTTTGCTTGTACATCTCCATTAACTACATTGTCTGTTTCACGGTTTATTTGTACTGCATCTCTCACTGCGTTTTGTCTGTCATCAGGATTATTCCTCGACTGGGACCGAGTTAATATCATCTTGTCTTATTATCATAATTTCCTACCTATTCCCTAATACTGAGTCTATCTATCATTTCTTCCTAAGGGACGAGCCTCTGCCCGATAAAGGTGAAAATGTAAACATCCTATGAGTAGCGTTAGAGATAGAAAGAGTAAGATAAGTTATTTAACTCACCTAGTATGATGCAAGGCTACAGAAGATCAGGCTATATTACAAGACAGTGAGTGCAAAAGAAAATAGAAAAATAATGTAAAATAAAAGTAGTGTTTAAAAATACGCACAAAGAATAAACACGGGAAAAAAAAAAATATATATATATATATAATACAAAACGATTATTGTAGTGAGAAAGGAAATACACTAATTAAGAGAGTAAAATGATTAAAAAGACAAGTGTCAAAATAGTGCTAAGGATTAAAGAAGGATGTTAGAAATCTACTATTAGTTTGAGAAAAAGGTCCTGGTTATCAGTATGCACATAATATATCAGCGAATTATACCTTATTTTAAATAGTATACTTAGTTACTATTTCGTTAGAGATAACTCTCACATGAAATATACCACTTCAAGTCTGATTTCCTGACTCTGCCATAAATCATATATAACCCTACCTAATATAATCGGCCTGTTTCCTCAAAGCTAAATGACTCTATACAAAGCTAAAGAAACCTTGGCAATTTGAGCCACTTTACATTCTAAATATGCCTAACTTTAAATGGAAACCAGCCAATTATGTCCTAAAAGATTTAATTATTTTCAAGACAAAAATATGTACAAAATATTACATCATGTTACTCATGTAATACTAGCACGAGGGACATTGAGGAAATTGGAAGGAAGAGGGAAGGAGGGAAGAGGGAAGGAGAGGGGAGGGAAGTGAATGTGTGGGTAAGGATGGGTGGGGGGGGGGGGTTGAGTACTTGTTGTCACTGTGTTTCTCTCTCTCTATTATACAGTAGCTACTACTACTCTTACACAAACACACATTTATTTTTAAGCTGCATTGCATCAAAAACTACCACTGACATTTTGTTTTCAATACAAATCTCCCCCACGGATTTAGATAAGAACCATACTTAAATACACTTTTGTTTTGCCTTTAGACTGTCAGGTATCATATTACTTTAAGCGAGGGGAGGAGAGGTAGAGAGGGGGGGGGGGGGAGTGTTGTGGTCAGCGAGGTTTATGGCTCCTTCCTCTATTCCCTTACTCCGCCTTTTCGCCTCTGCTGTACTTCGCTGTCTCTCCTGCATACTTCCCCCTGCTGCAGTCGTCCTCTCAGCATTAGCGCCATACAGAATATTTCGGTCCACTTTCACACGACCAGCTTCTCCATGCACTGGCGCGATGACAGATGGGATGTGGGTGGGGAAGGGGGGGGGGGGGGGGCACAACCTAGGGTGAGTGGTGTTGGCTGGAGACAGTCAAGGAGGGAGGGTATTTTGCCTGGCATCGGCTTGCCCCTCGTCCGTGCGCCTCCCTCGCTGCCTGGCACAGCACTTGTCGGGAATAGGGTAATGATCCCGACAGTTTTAGGTCCAATAGGACATTTGAATTTGGCGGTATCGTATCGCTTGTACGATTTCGGCTGGTTCTTTTTGTATTGTAGTTTATTCTTAAGTATAGGTTAAATATTAACTGTAATGTATAAATATCTACATCAGCTCTAGATGTATTATGAAACCAAGTTATGGGTTATAATTATTATGAGCCGGCAGCCATATGTAATTTCGCGAAGCGATCGGACGCCGGCCCTTTAGTCTCTCAATCAACACCATACAGCCAACATCTCCCACCCGGCTCTGACTCAACCCACAGTTCACCATGTGATACAAATATTAATCTATAACAACAGTCCTACATCACCAGTCCTCTAAGCTAAGTCCATTGTATCGATATTGTATTATGTGAACATTCCTACATGTCATGCAATTGAATTAGCCGTGTGTGGGGGACTGGATTACACCCATCGACTACGTCGTTGGTAATTATATTATAACTATTTGTGGGGATATTTCATGTACCAGTGATATGTAATTTAACCTCTTTATGTAAATTCCCGACAAATAATGGTCCTTCGTGCCCTTCGGCTTCCTTACCGTAGTACCGTTTTGTTTGCTTCCTTGACGCTTGTGGGCTTACAAATGGCTGCCGCCTCGCGCGTTGTTGGCCGACTGCCGTTTCCCTAGTTTAGACCCAGCTTCAACCCTCGTGTTTTTTACCATTTAGGCGCCGTCCCTATCTTTTTGGGGGCTAGTTTCCAGGCTTTTTTGGGCGTGTGATCCTTGGCATTTTTTGGTGGGTTAGCTGGGCTGGAGATTGGGGTAGGGGTAATTACGTCGGGCGCCATTTCGCGCTCATAGGCTAGACCAAGCTAGGCAGTCTAGGCCTGCAGGTGTCTGTGGTAGCTGTTCATTTCGCTTTGGTGGTGTGCCTGTGGTGTACATTGTGTTTTGTCATTGTGGGACTCATTATTAATTTTGCTGGTGGGGAGGGTTCTCATGTGACCTTTTATATTTCAATTTCATAATAGCCTAGGCCTAGTTGCTTTTGGTGGCGGTCTTGAGTGTCGGTCTTTGTTAATTCCTAAGCGATTGACAGTTAATAGTCAGACCTCATGATTACCAACTAGACTTACGTATAAAGGGCTTTCAATAATTAGAGCTTCACCTTACCCTTTCTTTTGATGGATGTAGTATTTATTTCTTTTGTCAATACATCATGGCTCAAAGGAACCATCCCACAGCTGCGTCAGGAAGTGGCATTGGGGTGAATTTTACACCAACCTCCTCATACAATCAGAGCCCGGGGAAAGTGGTGGGTATATTAGGCCACAGTTATGTTGGTCGCCTAGGGGTTTCCCGCCGAGAGTTTTACGACCCGGGTTTTGTAGTGAGGGTGTTTAGTGCCCCAGGAGCCACTCTCGATAATATAAGGTCCAAACCAGCCTGGGATGGTCTTTTGAGCCTAAGGCCCGAGATCACTGTATTAGTGTTGGGCAGTAACGACATCGTCTCTCGGGTAGTCCCGCAGGAACTCGCGGCTAAGATCCAGGAGTTGACCTTTGAGATTGAGGCATCCACGAATGGTCGCTGTCTTGTATGGGGGTTAGAGCAGAGGCAGTCTCCTCGGGGTATACCGGCAGGCGAATACCACAAGGTGAAGAACTCCGTCAATGCTCTCCTCAAGAGGAAATACAAGCACCTTGGTGGTCGATTCTCCCCATATAGTTTCGGGAGCCAGTATATGTCCGAGGACGGCGTCCACCTCACCAATGAAGGCAGCGATCGTTTGTTGGCCCAGGTCATTAAGATGGTAAGGGACTATCTTGCATCGCAGTAGTCGGTCTCCTCATAGATAGCCCCAGTGTACTTTATGTTGTTGTCTAGTCAGATAATTTCCTTTCGATAGTTTATATTAAGGGGGATGTAAGTATTATGTAATTCTTTTTGAGTAAATTTCTTAAGTAATGGGGGTTTGCCGCTGTTGATTCCTAAGCGATTAACTGTTTGTAGTCTGACCTCATTGTAGTTTAAGTTGCTTAAAATTAGACCTTAACGATGACCGATTTAAAGAAACTTAAGATTCTTAAGGGAGGGATGAAGGGAAGTTTAAATAGATGTTTAAGAGATCTTGATGAATTTTTATTAAGTGCCACGGCTGATCAAATAAAGGGTAAATTCGCTACTGTTACTAAATCGCTAGCCACTTACGATAATTATGCTCAGCAGGTATATGGTTTATTGACAGTTACTGACGATGTGGAAGAAGAAATGTCGGCAGATCTTGAGTACTTTGAGGATGTTAATACAGCCTTAGCCAGACTATCTTCCACCCAAGAATCAACCTCTGTTAAGGATGCCGGTACACCAAAGGCGACTGGTTTTAACCTGCCGAAGCTTACTTTGCCTACCTTTTCCGGGGATTCGGCTACCTGGACTGGATTTTGGGATATCTTTGAGTGTTCCGTCCATCATAATAAAACACTCACATCCATCCAAAGGTTCACATATCTCCGTGGTCAATTGAAAGGGGAGGCATTGAAGTTAGTCGATGGGTACAAGCTAGAAGCTACCAGCTACGAGTCTGCAGTGGAGTTGCTGAAGAGAACTTACGGGAGAGTGGAAGTCATCAAGACCGCGTTAATTACTAAGTTCTTCACGCTAGATCCTCCATCGTATGATGTGACGGCCCTAAAGGAGTACTATGCCTCCTTTGAGAGCCTCCTCCGATCTATGGAGACAATGGCCGTCACCAAGGAGGAGATATTTAGTGTGAATATCTTGAATAAGATACCCTCTCCCCTAAGGGAAATCTTAAGACGTCAACTAAGCGACTCTCCACTAAACTTGGAAGCGTTGGTGCAGGTGTACCAGACTGAAGTCTTCAATATGGAGAGTACTGGACACTACCGACAAGTGAAGATGTCGCCATCTACTGCAGCTTTCCCGGTACAGACTTCTCCTAAACAGAAAGGGCCAATATCATTAGGTTGTAAGTTGTGCAGTGTCCACGGTCATCTGTGGTATCAGTGTCCTAAGTATCCTAAGGCTACACAGAAGATTGGCAAAGCTAAATCGCTTAAGTTATGTACCAGCTGTCTGGCAAGAGACCACTTCAACAGTAATTGCACCAATTCCTACATCAAACCTTGTAAGTATTGCAAGGGGAAACATTTGTTTTCCCTTTGCACCCAGTCTGATCGGCACGACGGCAAAGAAAAGGGGAGAACCCCCAAAGAGTCACATGAGATAGGTAAGAGCGAGGGTGATAAAGTAACTGCCATGTCCATTGCTTCTCGAGAATGTCAATTGCTTCCTACTATGATGCTGCCAGTAGTGGGGAGTAATAATAATACTATAATGACGCGCACCTTACTTGACCAGTGCTCACAGAGGTCATTCGTTCTGCGGTCATCATTACCCCAGCTCAAGTGTACCAGCAAGGGTAAAGAGAATTTGCGTCTCCATGGTTTCACTGGTGAAATAGATTCCAGTGACTATGATATAGTGGAGATTTCCTATGTTTATAGAAAAAAGGTATGTCCCATCAAGGCTGGTGTGGTCGACACACTACCCAGTTTCTATATAGCATCAGAGATTCAACCACATTTGAAATATCTCAGAAGCAAGGGGTATAAACTGGCTGATGATCAACTCTCTGCTAACAATGGTATTATGCTACTGGTCGGAGCTGATTATTACTACGACCTGGTTCACCCTGGATATCGGCGGGTAGATAAGCTAATAATGCTCCCCACGATCCAAGGGTATGCCATTTCTGGATCCTATGCCACTTCCTCTCAAGACACACAGGTGGAGGTGGTTACGGTCCTCAAGGTAGCAGTAAGCCCCATAGATAAATATATTAGGCCAAATGTGCCTGATAATACATGTACTGATATAGATAAGCTATGGGACTTGGACAATATTGGAATTGACCCACATGAACTTGATCGTGAGTCCAAGCTAGCGTTAAGCTCTTATGAAGAGACTGTAACGTATGACTCTGGCAGAGAGAGGTCAGTATGTGGTAGGGCTCCCTTGGAATGATAACAAGAGTAAATTACCTACTAATTTCCATCTAGCACTTGGTAGGTTACGTGGCCTTCAGAAGCAGTTTGTCAAGGATCCAAATTATTACGAGACTTATGCGCCAGTTTTAGCCGAGCAGGTACAACGTGGATTTGTGGAGAGAGTAGATCTCAGTGAGTATGGGGATAACATCCATTACCTTGCTCACCATGGGATTAAAAAGGACAGTTCCACCACTCCTGTTCGTATTGTGTATGACTGCTCTGCTAAATCCAGTGATCGCTCCTATAGCCTGAATGATTGTCTGTACACGGGTCCGTCCCTGGTCTCTGATCTAGCGCAAATTATGTTGCGCTTCAGATGTCATAAGTTTGCATGGGTCGCCGATATTGAGAAGGCCTTCCTGATGCTTCAACTCCATCGTGAAGACAGGGACTCGACAAGATTTTTATGGCCGCGGGACCCAATGGATCTAGATTCAGAGTATCTGGTCTACAGGTTCAGAGTCGTCTTATTCGGGGCGACCTGTTCCCAGTTCCTTCTCAACGCTACTATCTTGCGTCATCTTGAGGAGGCTGGACTAGATCCTGACTTCAAGAATGAGATCAAGCAGGGGATCTATGTGGACAATCTTCAGGGCACTGGAGACGATGAAGATTTATTGCTCGAAAGATGCTGGGAGATCCGCGATATATTTGCCAAGGCTCATTTATACTTAAGAGGATGGGCCATTAATAGTGATCTTTTGAAAGGTCAATTTGCTTCTGACGGTTTAGCTACTGAGAATAGTGAGGTGAAGTTTTTAGGCCACAAATGGGACACTACCACAGATTGTATATCCTTCTGTCACACCCTATGCGGCAGTGAGCTTATGACCAAGCGAAACTGCTTAAGCTTGTCAGCGAGGTTGTTTGATCCCCTAGGTTTTTTGCTGCCTGTAACTATCCGTGCTCGTATGTTTTTACAGCAACTGTGGCGGCTAAAACTAGATAGGGACACGCCCCTCCCGACTGAGTTACAAGATACTTGGCGGTTGATTCGGTCGGACCTTACCACATGTTGCAAGGTCCAACTTAATCGTCAGGTTATTAGTGGTCAACAGGTGGATCTACATGCCTTTTCTGATGCTAGTAATAGTGTGTACGGTACTGCCATATACATATGCAATGGTAGTGAAGCAACACTGGCTATAGCATAGGCCAAAGTAGCCCCTATAAAGAAGATTACAGTTCCTAAATTAGAACTTACTGCATTGCTTCTGTCTGCTCGTCTAATAAAGTTTACACTGGATGCTTATGCAGACATACTACAGATTAATAACGTCTATGTCTGGAGCGACAGTCAAATAGCACTTTCATGGGTACACAGCCAGTAAGTGTTACCTGTTTATGTTTCTAATCGCACTGATGAGATTCATGTCTTAGTTCCTACTGCTACATTTCGCTATGTGAGCACCCGGGATAACGCCAGTGACATAATTTCCCGGGGGATCTCGGCGCAGCAGTTTATGTCGTCCTCTATTTGGTGGCATGAACCTCCATGGCTTACATCTCCAACTGAATGGCCTCAGGATTTCAGGGAATGCATGTCTGATCCTTCAAGTCGGCCCCAAGATGATGTGTTAAGTAGTTCGAATGTGAGTACTACACATCAGGATAACAAGTTGGTAGAGTGGGAACGTTACGGCAGCTATGATCAATTAATACGGGTATTTGCATGGATATACCGTTTCATTAACAACATGAGAAGTCGGGCTCACGGGTCTTTCCTTAGTGAAGATTCGATGCATATCAGACTCCATGAAATGAGATCAGCAGAAGCAAAACTAATATGTTTAGTACAAAGGGAATCTTATCCTACTGAACATCAAATCCTGAGCAAGGAGTCAAAGGCCAAACCCTCAAACTTAATGAGGCAGCTAGGATTATATATGGAAGGAGGCATAATTAAGTGTAGAGGCAGGATACAAAAGGCGGACATTATTGATTCTGCAATATCCTGTCCTCCTTAGCTCCTCTCATTTGATTACCAAACTGTTGATTCGCCAATGCCATAGGACCTGCCTACATATTTGGCGTAAATTATGTTCTGGCGTATATGCGACAACGTTGGTGGATCCCTAAGATGCGACAAGCAATTAAAGGGATCCACAATAGCTGTACTATCTGTAAAAGATTACAGGGTAAGTCTTACTCCCCAGTTGATCTACCTCCCTTGCCTGAGTTCAGGGTACAAAGGACTGAACCATTTCAGGTAACCGGGGTAGACTACACCGGAGCGATTCATGTTAGAGAATCGCCCGGTAATATCATAAAGGTATATGCCGTTCTATTCACATGTGCGGTAACCAGAGCGATTCATATTGAATTGATTGACGACCTATCCAGTGAGGGGTTTTTGCATGCTCTAAGACGCTTTGCAGGCCGCAATGGTTTCCCTCAAATTATTATGAGCGATAATGCGACTTGATTTGTCGGGGCCTCTAAATATCTCCAGAGTTTAATGGATGACCCGCAGGTTGTGGCTACCCTCACTGGAAAGGGTTGTCAGTGGAGATTTATACCAGCACGTGCACCATGGTTCGGGGCGATTTGGGAGAGAACTATCGGTATCATCAAATCTGCCATGAAGAAGGTATTAGGAAGGGCACTGGTGACCAGACGGGAGTTGCAAACCATCTTAATAGAAATTGAGATGTCAGTCAACGACAGGCCCTTGACCTATACCTCGGCAGATGTTGATGACCTCTTACCCATTTCGCCTTCTATGCTAACACGTGGACGAACCCTTAATACCTTTCCTAGATCGTCCGTAAATGACGAAGATCTGCATGACCCTACGTTTGGCAATGCTGATGCCACACGTCATCGCTTCCAGTATGTAAACAAGGTGTCCGACGATCTATGGAAACGGTGGACCCAAGAATATTAATTTTGCTGTCTCTTCGCGAGCGTCACTCTCATAAGATCAAAGGGACGAATCAACGATGGCCTCATATCGGGGATATCGTTCTGATTCATGATGAGCGTCCTAGGTTATTTTGGAAGCTTGGGAGGATTATCGATTTGTTCCAGGGCATTGATGGTCTTATAAGGGTTGCTAGAATACGAACTTCGACTGGGGTTACTACTCGCCCAGTCGTAAGGTTATATCCCTTGGAGCAGGATGTAGAACTGCCGGATGATCCTGGCGTCTCTACTGATACCCCTCCGCGAGAGAGTGCTGGTGACAGTGCTCCTCAAGGTGGGGCAGCTGATGATGAGAAGGATGATCCTCCTCAGGCTTCAGGTGGCGCTCGTCCCAAAAGGAGGGCGGCTATGAGTTCCGTGGATCTTTGGAGATCAAAGATCAAACAAGGTGATCTTTGACTTCGATGTCCTTTTTTTGTTCTCTGTATATAGCTCCTGTATATCATTTTTGGTGGCGGGCAATATGTCGGGAATAGGGTAATGATCCCGACAGTTTTAGGTCCAATAGGACATTTGAATTTGGCGGTATCGTATCGCTTGTACGAGTTCGGCTGGTTCTTTTTGTATTGTAGCTTATTCTTAAGTATAGGTTAAATATTAACTGTAATGTATAAATATCTACATCAGCTCTAGATGTATTATGAAACCAAGTTATGGGTTATAATTATTATGAGCCGGCAGCCATATGTAATTTCGTGAAACGATCGGACGCCGGCCCTTTAGTCTCTCAATCAACACCATACAGCCAACATCTCCCCCCCGGCTCTGACTCAACCCACAGTTCACCATGTGCTACAACTATTAATCTATAACAACAGTCCTACATCACCAGTCCTCTAAGCTAAGTTCATTGTATCGATATTGTATTATGTGAACATTCCTACATGTCATGCAATTGAATTAGCCGTGTGTGGGGGACTGGATTACACCCATCGATTACGTCGTTGGTAATTATATTATAACTATTTGTGGGGATATTTCATGTACCAGTGATATGTAATTTAACCTCTTTATCTAAATTCCCGACAGCACTCTTCAATTTTTGTCTCTTCTTTCACATGTTGTTTGATTTTGGTTAGATAGAATTCCAGAGTTTCACCCAATATCAAATCACCATAATTTCCCACTCACCCTGTTGTATATTTCACAATTCCATCACCACCCCTTCCCTCACTAACTTGCTGTTCACCACGGAGAGAAACATCCATATGTCCTCTCCCTTCAAAGGCTAAGCAGCAGTCTTGGGTAGGAATTGGCGGTCTTTTTACACAAGGGGGCATTACTCTAAATTAAAAAAGGAAGGATTTTTACAGGGAATAACAAAAGGGGTGAAAGGATAAATTAGGCTTGAAAGTATTTTAGATAGATTTGAGAATATTAGTTCTCCTGATCTAGGCTAATTCCCTCTTTACATAGACAAGGGTTACTTAACCCTTCTTAAACGATACATTTCCCTTAAATATAGGGAAGAGTGAATGAAGGGGAAAAAGTCTTACAGTTAAGTCAAACCTTACAACATATACCAAAAGGGAAAGTACAATGTCTTCCTGTTACAGCAAGACTTCAAAGATGAATGGAAAGTAACCATCTCAGGGACACACTATGGATCTGTTAATAAAGAATGGTCAATCTGGGAGCACACCAGGTACAAAAGCAAGCCTATGATGCAGCCGCTCGTAGACTCAGAAATGGCCATTCACGACTGAGAGCTCATATGAACAAGATGAATCTAGCAGACACTGAAAACTGCTCCAGAAACAGTAGAGCACTACTTACTCCACTGCCACCAACACTTTAGCGCCCGCACGACCCTTAGAGAGACAATCCGCCAACGAGGCGGTCTGTTCACTCTAGAGCACACATCCTAGGTGGAGGTGATCTTTCCCCAGACAAGCAATCAATTGCCAGTGCACTAAGAGCCTTATTACAAGTAACAAACAGACTGCCAGACATATAAATCGCAGAACGTACTGTACAGTGCATGACTCAAACAGACAAATACAGTACCATAAATTTCACACTCAACCATGACTCCAAAAGTGCCCAAGACCACTACGACTACTACCGGTATTGACTAACATCTAACTTTAAACAAACTAACCTTACTAACCCCAAAGCACTATCAACAAACCGATCTTGACTAAAATCCCAGACATTTTTTTGACACACAAAAAACTCAAATAACGTTGCAATAATACTTTCTCTTTTCAGACTGATACCATGTGTACAGTACTGTAATATAATACTTCAAGTAACCCAACTAACTACTCAATAAGTCCTTCTACGCCAATAACATTTGTGCAACAATCGGGAGAGAAATACTCTGTGTACACTATATGTTGATATGGGTATATATATCGGGTTCTTAATGAGACACACTGGATAGGGGTTCACATATATTGGGGGAGTCTGGTTACATGCTTCTTGTCGTCAAGGGAGGTTTAGGAAGCCATGCCTTGATATCGGCTCGCCTGTAGATTATATATTTAGCTTACAATATTATTACCAATATTGTAACATCCTCTCTCTTTTGAGAAGATAGCTACCAGTGAAATTGGTATTATAAGAATAATTATATTTTGACATTTTGAGGTCCCCTAGGATTATTAAGTAATGCTTATTCTATTATGGCACATGAGCTAGAGTAATAATTGTACCAATATGATTTATAAAATTGTACAGTACTATGATATGTTAAGTTACTGGTACTGTACTGTATACAGTATGTTACCGGTACAGTAATTAGTGTTTTAGTACAGTATGGAATGTGATTAATTTTGTTAGAATATTAATCTATTAGTATGTAAATATGAGATTTGAAGTAGATGAGGTATATTAGTCAAATCTATTGATATGGTATTACAAGACTAGGTGAGGTAGGTTAATTATTAGTTGATAATACTGTTCTACATGAGAATATCCACAAATAGTGAATATATATGATACAAAAATATATTGTATACCCTTGTGCCAACTAAACATAAAGAATTTATTTTATGAGATTATATGGGATTAGTAATTGTTGGTATATTAGTAAAGTTAGTACATTAGAACATTAATATTCAATGTTCTGAAAATTACAAAATGTTTCATGCAAAGTTCTTGGTTATATCATGCAGGATTAGTAAATTAGTAACAAAGGTTATATGATTGACTTAAATTTATAGATCCTGATACCCAGTACCGTACTCAAAATCATCCAATCTCTTTCCTTTCGCATTACAATTTCTTTGCATACCGATCTGCATTATAATATCCTTACACTCCCATTCACATTACAAAACCTTTATCATTCAGACTGTAATGTTAGGTTACTCCTCATTCAGTTACTCCTCATTCAGTACTCTTACCTGGTCATGTCAAACTCTCGGTACCTGGTAGGTAATACATTCCTATTCCGTCTCACGCTCGTCCTGTTCTCATGTGTAGTGACAGGTTCATCAAGTCTACTGTGTATGTCTCTCACGTGTCTGTTGTGCGTGTAGACTGGAACACATATATCTGTAGAATTCCTATCTGTAGATCTAATGGTTGTGGTGTTGTCTGTATTAGTGACTTTTCCATTATTTCTTATGTCAGCGTTTTCATGACCGTAAATGACCTCGATTTCGTCTTATCGCTCCATTTTCTGTCTCCACTTCATACGATCGCTCGTCTAATCTCCTGTTTACAACTCCTCGTTCCCACTTCTTCTTGCCTAGTGATGTTGGCTTGATTCGCACCACGTCACCTTCAACCAATGGTTCCAAAACTCTCGAACCTTTGTCATAGTACTTCTTGCTTTTGAGATCTTTCAGCATCTTCTAACGCTTCACTCGCTCCAACATAATTCCTTTCGGCTCCAACAACTTGCTAGTAGTCGGCAGTAACGTCCTCGTACGTCGACCAAAGTTGAGTTGCGCTGGACTCTCCTCCAAATCTTGCATAGGCGTATTTCTGTTGTCTAGAATCGCCAAAAACGGATCTTCACCACTCTCGACAGCTTTCTTGATTAGTTTCTTTGCCGTCTTGACCGCTGATTCTGCTTTACCGTTAGACTGGGGATGATGTGGGCTGCTCGTTCGATGTTGAAAGTCATACTTCTCCGCGAATTCTTGAAATTCTTCACTGCTGAACTGCGGACCATTGTCACTAACTGGTACATTTGGCAGTCCATATCTTGCAAAGTGCGCCTTCAACTTCCTGATAACAGCGCTTGACTTAGTGCTTTCCAGGTAGTCAACTTCCCAGAAATTACTGAAATAGTCCACTGTAACAAGATAGTTGTGACTCTTGATTGTCATAAGGTCTACACCTACTTTCTCCCATGGTCGGCTGGTTTGCTCATGAGTCATCAGAGGTTCTTTTTGTTGAGCTGTATTACTGAAATAGTCCACTGTAACAAGATAGTTGTGACTCTTGATTGTCATAAGGTCTACACCTACTTTCTCCCATGGTCGGCTGGTTTGCTCATGAGTCATCAGAGGTTCTTTTTGTTGAGCTGTAGAGTATGTGTTACAAATTTCACACTGACATGAATTGCTTCATCTCTGCATTCATTCCTGGCCAAAACAAACATTCTCTTGCGCGTCATAGACAACCTTCAACTCCCATATGTGACGAATGTATAGCGGACTTCATCTTCTGACGTAGACTGGTAGGAATTACAACACGTTCTCCCTTGAAGATCAATCCATCTTGAAATGACAGTTCTGCTCGTACATTAAAGTATGGTTTCAGTATGGTCTCTACTTCACTCTTGTCTTCTGGCCATCCTTTGAGAATTATCTCCTTCAACAATTGCAATGCTTCATCTTCCTCAGTTGCTCGACGGATTTCTTGCAATCGTTCACTTCGGATGGGTACGTAGTCTGTCATGTTGATCTGTTCAAACACCTCTTCCTGCATATCTCTTGTGTTTTGCAGATAAGCTCTTGATAGAGTGTCGGCTAGATACATTTCTTTGCCCTTCTTGTGAACAATCTCGACATCATACTGTAGTATCCTCATCAACATCCCTTGCAGTCGTCTTGGTACACTTAACCACGGCTTATTTTGGATAGCTTCTAGAGGTTTATGGTCGCTCTGGATTGTCGTCTTCCTCCCAAAACAATACTGATGAAACTTGTTCAGTGCAAAGACGATTGCCAAAGTCTCCTTCTCTATCTGCGCATATCGTGTCTCCGTGTCAGTCAGTGCTCGACTTGCAAATGCGATTGGTTTACCCTCTTGAAGTAACGCTGCTCCTAAACCTTTTTGAGATGCATCACATTGAATCTCCAACTTTTGCTCTGGGTTGTAGTACTGTAAGATGGGTGTTTGGGTCATCATCTTCTTGATCCTCTTGAACGCCTCATCGTGTTCTCTTGTCCACTTCCACTCGGTGTCCTTATGGGTCAGCTTCCTCATAGGCTCCATGACATCCGATAGACTGGGTACAAATTTACTCAAGTAGTTCACCATTCCAGACAGTCGTCGTACTGCAGTCACATCCTCTGGTGCTTGCATCTTCACGATTGCTTCAATCTTCTTTGGGTCAGCCATCAGACCATCCCGCGAGATCTTGTGACCTAGAAATGTTATTTCTGTACTACCAAGCTCAGTCTTTGCTCTGTTCAGCCTCAGACCCTTTGCTCGGCATCTGTCCAGTAGGTTTCTCAGCTTTGAGTCATGATCCCTTGCAGCTTCTTCATCAGTGTCACCAACTCCAAAGACCAAAATGTCATCAGCAACACAAATTACGCCTTGTAGATCATCCAGAGCCAGTTGTAGCTATTTCTGTAAAATTTCGCTGCTTACAGCCAGACCAAAAGGAAGTCTGTTCCACCTGTATCTCCCATACGGTGTTTGAAATGTTGTCAGCTTGCGTGATTCTTCATCCAACACACAGTGCCAGTAGCCATTCTTGAGGTAAAACTTGGAGAAAACTTTGGCTTTTGCAAGGTCAGGCAGAATGTCGTCGATTACCGGTAGAGGGTGCATCTCTCTTATGAGTGCTTTGTTCAGAGCTTGAGGGTCAATGCAAATTCTCAGATCCCCCGACTTCTTGGTTCCTGCTACCATTCGACTTACCCATTCTGTAGGCTCGTCGACCTTAGTAATGACATTTTCCTGCTCCAACTGCTCCAGTTTCTCTTTAACCTTCGACTTGATGCTCAATGGTACTCCACATGAAGGAATTGCAATAGGTTTCACCGACTCATCCACTGTTAGATGAACATTTCCTGGTATCTTGCCAACTTCATCAGCAAATACGTATTCGTAGTCTGTTAGGATGTCATTCATTGCACAGATGTTTTCATAGTTAACTGTGATGAATCCCATCTTCTCAGACGCTCGCTTACCAAGAATTGGTGTAACAACCTGTTTTACAACAACAAACTCAACAGAATAGTACCTTTGTGGTTGCTTGCAGTTGCGGACATCAATCCTACACTTTCCCAATGGCTGAATTGTAGTAGAGTTCCACATTTGAAGAGTTGACTCACACGGCTGTAGCTCTGCGTCCGGTACCAGATGACTTGGAATGGCATTCACACTTGCCCCGCTGTCGATCTGGAACTTCACTTTATTACCGTTGACCATGAGATTAGCCATTATGTGTTTTCCTCTGGATCCGGTCGATACGTTCATGATGTATTCCCGTCCTCTTGAGTTATCTTCTGAGTCGTCGCTTTCTTCTGTGTCTCCATCTTCTACCGCATGGACTCTGCGCGATGTCTTCTTTTTGCCTCCTGTCGCTGCGCTTCTTGGTGCTCCGCCGGTCGCTGCATTACTTGGACATTTCTTGGCATAGTGTCCCGTTCTCTTGCATTTATGACATTTGGCATCAGTTGCAGGACAGTTCTTCTTACCCCAATAATGTGCTAAACCACACCAGTCGCACTGCGTGAGGTTAGGCTTAGTCTTTGTTGTTTGTGGATTACTCTTCTTCTTGGGTTTTGCACTGAGTTTGTGTAGAGACTCCTGCTTGTCACTTCGAAATGCTGTCATTGATCTCCTTGAAGTTTCATAGGCAGTACACATCTTAAGTACAACATCTAGAGTTAGGCTATCCTCCCTAAAGAATTTTTCCCGAAGTGTATCCTCTTGGCAACCAAAAACAATTTTATCCCTCAGAAGTTCATCTTGAAGTTCTCCATATCCACAGTGTCTTACCAAAGTCTTCAGCCTAGTGATAAAAGATTCCAAGGATTCATCTTTCCTTTGCATGCTATCATGAAAGTTGTACCTTGCCATCAGCTGCTCATCTCTTGATGAAAAATGCTTGTCAAATTTCCCAATTAATGTTGCATAAGTCAGGGCAGATTCATCTTCTATGCCAAAAGATTCGTAGATATCTAGCAGAATGTCACCTCCAGTCAACAATTTCGCTATATTAATATCATCACTCTTACCCTTCAGACCGTTGCCGATGATGTAAAGATCGAGTTTCTTCTTGTAACGCCTCCACGCCAGTGCTTGCTCAATCTCAGACTTGCAGACGAATAAAGGCTGTGAAGTGGATGCCATGACGTCACTCATATCTTTCGACTTTTTGAGGTTAAATCCAAGGATAACTCACTATTTCAGCTGTAGAACTTAGTCAGCAGTACTTCATTCACACGTACACTGCTTACCCAGCTGCCACCATGTTGATATGGGTATATATATCGGGTTCTTAATGAGACACACTGGATGGGGGTTCACATATATTGGGGGAGTCTGATTACATGCTTCTTGTCGTCAAGGGAGGTTTAGGAGGCCATGCCTTGATATCGGCTCGCCTGTAGATTATATATTTAGCTTACAATATTATTACCAATATTGTAACACTATACACCATAATTATAAGAAGAAGAAGAAGAAGATGGCATCTATACTCCATTCAGTTGACCCGTGCATAGGGCTTCCAACTGGTGTTTGTATCGAGGCTCATGATTGACTATCTTATCAGTACCCTAGCTCACTGGCCAAAACGAGCGGCAGAGCTGATAATAAATTTGTTATTATCTTTATTATTCCTTATTTATTTATTAAAATTGATACGTTTAAATAATGTTAATGATTACTTAACACCTTACGAGCGGCCTAATCTAAAGAGCTATTAAATATCACATGAAACACAATAATAACATATATATCATAAAGTAAACACAAGCAAAATAAATAGATGATAAACGAGGGATGTAAGCGAGCGGTGAAGACTGCCTGACTCGCTCACGCGGCTTAGCCAATCACAGGCTGGGATTTACTTATCACACATTTAAAATAGGCAGTGACTGTATTTATTACCTTTTTTGTGTTTACATTATGATATATACGTTATTATTGTGCTTCATGTGATATTTAATAGCTCTTTAAATTCGGATAAAACTGTAATTTATTAGGTAATCATTAAAATTAGTTAAACGTATCGATTTTAATTAACAAATAAGAAATAAGAAAGAAAATACTAAATATATTATCAGCTCTGCCACTCATTTTGGCCAGTGAGCTAGGGTACTGATAAGATATCCAATCATGAGCCTCGATACAAACACCAGTTAGAAGCCAGATGCACGGGTAAACTGAATGGATTTTAGTTTGCCCAATGTTAATGTGGAGGCCCCCTGATTGTGGAGTCCCCATCTGGGCAGCTGCCTACTTTGCCCACTCCTAAATCCGGCCTTGAGTATATCATTTTTGGAGTTCTCCTTGAAGCAAGACGTCAGGCTCTCCCATGAGCTAATCATAACTAAAATTGCTTGCATTAATTCTCTAGTATTTAGCCGTTAAGCACTTTGATTCATGTGAATATAATTTATTCTGAGAAGTGATATTGATAGAAGATCTAGTTCTAGCCATCAGATACCTAGCAGCACAACAGAGATTCCACCAAAATGAATGGACATCAATCAATAATATATACCATACTGGTTTTTATAGTAATAGCAATGCAGTGGTGTTTCTCATATATTGGTGCAGAATAGCTTACAACACACTTCGAAAAGACTTACATCTCGACGAAACAAAAATGCAACTAAAACCCTACAAATCGAAGAAGCCTTTTAACATCTTTAAATTCAAGATACCAATATCAATATCTTCCTCCAAACATCAAACTAATATTTAGTGTGAGAACATCAAACTAGCAGACAAATTATAAGCAGAACTATAGCCTACACCGAGACTAGAGGCAGGCGGCCCAACAACGAAACTCAGCAACCAGACTTGGCACCATCGCAAGAAGGACCACAGTGAGAACACACTACCGAGTGACACCATCCAAATTACAGTAAGCCACCCATTCACCCAACGAGCCCATTCACCCACCATAGGTAAAGTCTCTGTGTTTTGTTTTATTATATACTGTATATATATATATATATATATATATATATATATATATATATATATATATATATATATATATATAATATATATATATATATATATATATATATATATATATATATATATATTATATATATATATATATATATATATATATTGTTACCCCTCTGTGGTTGAGATGTTAGGTGGAGTTATGATATGTACAAAAATAGCCAGAAGTCTAAGGGCATGGATACCCCAGAAGGGACACACAAGACTGAATCAAGAAGATATTCAAGGATTATGACATAACACAACAATAATGATATATTAAGACCATATGGCACTAAAGTGGGATACAAATAGAGAATAGAGAAATATGAGAATATCTTCTTACGATACCCATAGCAGGTATGTATCACTGGTTATTGGTTATGAACTGTATTAAGATCATATTACTTTACTTATTATTTATTCCTTTTATTTATTATTTAATTATATAAACGTTAACCCGGGAGCTGCGGGGAGACTCTTAAGAGTTCCCCCGGCGCACTGCGGGGAGACTCTTAAGAGTCAGAGAAAATAAAAATCAACTTTTGACATCGAAAAAAAAAAAAAAAAAAAAAAAAAAAAAATTTTTTTTTTTTTTTATTTTTTTTTTTTTTTTGGCCCCTGGGCCATGCAAAATCTCAGTCCTCTACCTCCCCTCCTTCCCCACTTTCCTCCTCTCCTTCAGTTATCACCTATTTTCCCTGTTATTCCCTTATTCTGAGGTATATTTTCGTGCTAACATTAGAAATCCGATTGGAGGGTGTGGTCATCACTGATAGCAAGCGAGTGCAAGAGAGAGAGAGAGAGTATCGATCGACTGTGTCTCAGTGGCCTTGGGGGAAATTGGCGGGAAAGCAGATTGCCTCACCCATACATTATACAACTCGCGGGCTATATCTCCGATTTTGACCATCCAAACGCTGTTTTCACTCGTTTTATTGTTGTTTCAGGTTAATACCTTTATAATCAACCCATAATAGGCGCATATGGATAAGTATTAATGCTATTAATGGCACAATGAATATTTTAGTGGCGGAAACACCTCAAATACGTCAGCACAGGGGGACGTTTCCAATTACCCCCATGCGCACTTCAGAGGTTAATCCCACAGCTCAAACACCAACACAACTTGTTCCGCCCTCCTTAAAACTATAAAGTTCCCAGGGAAATAATTATAAAGAAAGAATAATTTATTTTAAATAATTTAACCCCCTCCGACCTATATGACGGTTCCCCCCAAAACTATCAAATGACGCTACCGCGTCATATGAACTTACTGTAATATCTTAACTCTTTCCGACTCATATGACAGGGTGAACCAAAAACTCATATGACGCTACCGCATCATATGGACTTATCTTCATAATTCTAGAATAAGTTATATGACGCCCTAGCGTCATATGGAGCTCAGTAAGTCCGGTAAGTTAATTGAAGATCTGTCGGTTGGTGGCAACTCCACGTTTCTCCGACAATTCTAACGGTCAGCAGTGTGGTTTTGACAGTTGTGTGGTGCAGTGGCAATGATACCGGGCTCCCGCCTCCGTAGACTTACTGGAACATATTATGTCGGAAGGAGTTAATAATAAGTTATATGACGCTCTAGCGTCATTTTGGCCTCAGTAAGTTAGGTAATTATATCAGAATCTGTCGATTGATGGCAACCCCAAATTTCTCCGACTCCTAACGGTCCCTCAGTGTAAGATTTACTATTGTGGGGATAATACCTGACGGTCCGCCTCCTCGTCAGTAAGTTAACTAATCCTACCTGAGGGGGTTAATAAACTAAATATTTAGAAGTTAAACAAAAACAAGCAACTAATAATCAATTTAGATGGTCGGTTGTCCTCAGTGTAACTCACGATCACCCCTAAACTCGGCCACTCTTGTCACGCTCAGGAAGGCGGAGAAGGGCGAGGTGAAGTAATCCACTAGGGCCGACGTAATCAACGGAACCACCCTATGAGACTCCTGTTAAGTTAGTACTGCAGGTGTAAGCTCGTCACAAGCCCAATTCACCTCTGATTAGTAAGAACGGACAGTCGGCACCTGGCAGCGAGAGCGTGAACTATCTGGAAAACTTGTGGGGGTTCACTGTTTCAGGCCTGGTCAATGTCTTGTGGTGCGTACTGAAGTAGTGGGAGGGGAAGGTCGGAACAGCAAGCCATGATACTCCGCTCGGTATGATGTAGCCAGTAATCAGGGTGTAATATACCTCATCCCGTAAGACCTCTGGCATGAAGTGGAAGAGGTACAGAGTCAAGCTGTCCCTGGGGATGAAGGCAGATCTCTGGAGAGGGTGTCCGCGATTCTGTTGTTGACCCCTTTAATGTGCTGAACCACCAGCCGGTACTCCTGCAAGAGCAGGCCTACCTGAGAATCCTCTGATTATTATTCTTCATCCTGTTTATAAAAACGAGGGGGTTATGGTCGGTATAGACATTGATGGATGAGGAGTCCTTGGGCAGATAACACTCGAACTTCTTGATAGCAGACACCAATGCCAAACACTCCTTCTCGATAATGGTGTAGCTCTTCTGGTGCTTTTTCAACTTAGTAGAGTAGTACGATACAGGATGTAGAATGCCATCAGCCAGAACCTTCTGTAGTAGGACCGCCCCAATACCCTGGTCACTTGCGTCAATCTGGAGGTGGTTTGGCAAGGATGGGTCAGGAGAACGGAGTACCGGGTGGGTAGAGAGAAGATCTTTTAGGTGGCTGAAGGCAATGGCACAGTCAGGACTCTACTCAAACCTCTTCTTGGGACTTGTTAGATCAGGAAGAGGCGAGGAGACCTGTGCAAAGTTGGCGCAGAAATGTCTGTAGAAGCCACACATCCTCAAAAACCTCATAAGGGACTTGCAGGTTGACGGAGTCGGATAATTGGAGATTGCTACTATATTGGCTTCCCTCGGTTTGGTCAATCCCCGGCCCACCACATGACCAAGGTAAGTGACCGAACCCCGGCCGAAGGTAGACTTAACGAGGTTGATGGTGAAACCAACAGAGGCAAGACGCTCCAACAACATCCTCAGCCTGGCCACATGTTCTGTCAAAGTGTCTGCAATAACCACAATATCATCAAGATATGCATTAAGACCCTCCAAATGCTGTATAGTATGCGAGATGGCTCTTTGGAAAGTGGAAGGGTCATTGATCATACCAAATGGCATGACTTTATATTGGTACAGACCAAAAGGGGTTATGAAAGCTGAAATTACTTTGGCTTGGTCTGTTAGGCCAATTTGGTAGTAGCCCTTTTGTAGGTCTATGGTAGATAAAAAATTAGCGTTTCCCACTTCATCAAGGATGTCATCAATCCTAGAGAGAGGAAAAGCATCAGGCACAGTTACAGAATTTACCTTGAGGTAATCCGTGCACAATCTGAAAGAGCCATTGGGCTTGGGTACTAGGAGTGAGGGTGAAGCCCATGGTGAAAAACTTGGTTCAATTAACTGTTTATTAAGCAAATATTTAATTTCATCCTTCAAAATTTATTTGTTATGCCTATAAGGCATTTGTTTAATAGGTTGAACATCAAGAGCTACTAACTTAACATCATGAGAATGGGAGTGACAAAATCTAGGACTGTCGGCTGTGACTGTTGGAAAATCAAATAAAGCTCTTTTAATATCAGCTCGGTGTTGTTTAGATATATCTTTAAAATAGTTCTCAGACTGAGCTAGAATGACACTGTTTAACGGTTTACCACCAGGCATGGGAACCTCCACTCCACTCTGACCGACAGTCCCAGGATCGTCCAACTCCTCAGTAGATTTAGGACATACAGCAAGACACACGGAGCCTTCCTCTTGGTCTCTGTCAAAGTAAGGTTTGAGTTGGTTAATATGAACCAGACGAGGAGTTCGTTTCTGGTCAGAAGTCTCTATCACATAATTAAGCTTAGATAACTTCTGAGAAACTTGGTATGGACCATGATATATACTCTTTAGTAATTTACCAGGCAAGGGAAGATAACGAAGTACTCTATCACCTTCTTTAAAGGATCTTACTTTAGATTTCTTATCATATTGGGACTTCATCTTAGATTGACTTTTCTGCATATTGGCAAGGGCTATCTCTCTTACTGTTGACAGTTTTAGTTTCAAAGAGTTGATATATTCAGACACAATAAGAGAAGGATGTTGTGCTGTGTCCGTGAACCATTTATCTTTAAGAATTATGAGGGGGCCTCTAACTTGGCATCCATAGAGAAGTTCAAATGGGGAGTATCCTAGTGACTTGGGGACTCTCACGTATGGCAAAGAGAAGAAAATCGATGTCTTCATCCCAGTCTTTACTAGTTTCACAACAGTACTTCTTGATCATAGATTTAAATGTTTGATGGAAACGTTCTAAGCATTCTTGAGTCTGGGGTCGGTATGCTGTGGAAACTTGTTTGTGAATAATCAGTTCTTTTAAGACTTGTGTCATTAGGTCACTGGTGAAATTTGTACCTTGATCTGTCTGGATGATCTTAGGAATGCCTACTTTAGTAAATAAATGTAAAAGATGTTTTACTACCTGTTTAGCCATTATGTCTTTTAGAGGATAGGCCTCTGGATATCTTGTGGAAGAACACATTACAATGAGCAAGTATTGATTTCCCTTCTTTGTTTTAGGAAGGGGACTTACACAATCTACTACTACCTTTCCAAAGGGTTCTGTGGTAATAGGGATTGGTTGTAGAGGTGCGGGAGGAATCACATCATTTGGTTTCCCTACTATTTGGCAAACATGACAACATTGTACATATCCTTCAACATCTGTCTTCATTTCTGGCCAGAAGTTATGTTGTAATAACTTCTTGTAAGTTTTCTTTTGTCCTAGATGTCCTGCCAGGCCAATGACAGATTTCCTAACCGAGGAGGGAAGAATGACCTGCGTGACCCTAGACCATGTATCATTGTCATTAGTATCAGGCGATTGATATGATCTCATTAATACTCCATCATGAATGCAAATCTTAGGGTTCTTACTAGTTGATGGAGAGTCTTCAGCTATACAGTATGTCATATCCAGCTAATGTTATGTCAGATTGTTGAGCTTTAATCAAATTATCCAACTTATGAACTACATGGAGGTCTTCCCGGACTGGTGAGGGGAGGTCCGACTCTGGCTTTAATGATTGAGCCCGAGTGACAGCACAGACCGGAAAGATATGAGGAGATTCTCGGTCTATCTTCTCCGGGGGACTCGATGAGAGTGGAACCTCCGTCGTCACCAGCTCAGGAATCATACCTGTACCAGCCAAGTCGTTCCCTAGGAGAAAGGTCATACCTGGAATGGGCAAATTAGAGTTTATGACAGCTACTTTAACCCACTGAACCCAAGCGACGACAACGTGTCGTCGGCAATGTATGTAACGCTAAACCCCAGCGACGACAACGTGTCGTCAATGTTAATTACTCCGGTCCTATGGCACCTAGAGGGCTCAGATTTGTATGGGAACTGTGTAAGTATCCCACGCAACCTTGCCGATGATTGAAAACTCTCAAAGTCCAACTGTGTGTGCGTGAGCGCGCAAAAACATGGTTTTTGGGTGTTTTTGCCTTACATTTTTTACTCTTGTAAAATCGACTTTCGGGCGCACCGTAGGACCCCTTTTTGACCTAGGGGATCGGTTTTTTGTGGTTTTTCCTTCATTCCTAACCCATTCGCTATTGTTTCTGAAGGAAAAAAAATAAAAACCTGCCGGTCCCTGGTGGTACATTTATTAATAACTAGCTGGGCCTCAGTGGGTTAACTGGTCCTTTCAACAGTTTACTGTCCAGAATTACTTCAGCTTCTTTTACCTTTTGACCTGAATTGATTGTCTGCAAGTTCAAAGTCTTTCCTGTGTACCTAACCTTTGATTCATTCATGGTTAAAGCATCTTTACTTATAAGACTGACTAGAACCGGTGTCTCTTAGTATAGTCACAGGACAACCCGAAGAGTTACCCTCAATGTACACAGTTCCTGGTATCTTGAAACCTGCAAACAAATCTTTAGAAGATCTGACATTGACACATGCCATAGGTTTAGTAGGAATTATGTTACCTATCTGAGTGTTGTCAAGGGGTAGTTTATAAGTGGCAGAGGTCCTACACCGAGGATGGGTACAAGTGAGAATAGTGTGACTGTTTTTTTTACAGTAAAAACAAAACATGTCAGACTTAGTTTCCTTGACAGCATTATTCTGGTGAACATTAGAGATTGACCCGACCTCAAAGTCAAGGCGACCAGAGGAAGGCCTTACAATACTCCCTTCTGGTTTGTCTCTAGGGTGGCTCCTGTGGATCAAAGAGTAGGCGTCTGCCAGCTGCGCCACCCTCTTCAAGTCCGCCTCGCTCTTCTCCTTAACATACATCAATACTGGAGAAGGTAACCTGCGTTTCCACTCCTCAAGAGCAATGAGATTGACCAGATCCGAGTATGAAGTTAGGTTAAGTGCCTCCAACCACTTTTTAATGGCTTGCATTTTATCCATGGCAAAATCTAAGAAGGTCTGTTTTTCTAATTTAAGTTGATTACGAAACTGGCGCCTGTAAGACTCTGGAGTTATTTCATGGGCATCTAGGACAACCTTTTTGACTAGATCATAATAATTTAAGTCTTCTAGATTACTCACAACTAATGCAGCTTTACCTACCAATTTAGGTTGAATAAGCCAAGTCCACTCAGTTTTTGGCCAATTGAGATGTGCCGCAGTTTTCTCGAAGCTCTGGAATGATCTTTCTGGGTCTGCTTCTAAAAATGGAGGGACTAATGCTAAGTTTTTAGATAGGTTGAAAGCTCTATGTTTCTTATCTAGTTCTAATCGTTCTCTTTCAACTTGTTTAGTTTCATCTAAATGTTGCAATTTGGCCATTTCTATCTGCCTGTCTTTTTCTTTCCGTTCTGCTTCAAAAGCTAGCTTTTGACGTTCTAACACTAGCTTTTGATGTTCTAGGTCAATTTCTATCTGCCTTTCGTCCCGTTTCTGTTCTAGTTTTTGACGTTCTAACTCCAATTTCTCAAGTTCGAATGCTAACCTAGCTTCTGACCAATACTCCTGACCTGAAAGTGAAGAATGATTGCTTGTGTCTTCAATGGCTAATTTAGACTGGTTAAGGGACTTACTCATAGGTGTTAGATCATCAATAGCCTCGGGTGGGAGAACTTCCATATTTGTTAAGCTTTCGATTACAATATTCTTTATCATTTCTTTAGTGTGAGAGCTTTCAAAAGGAATCTCAAATGATAGAGCTATATATTTCCAATGGTCTTTGATCATATCACGATCAAGGAGTTTGTCCAAACTAGGTGCCTTACAAAACTCTACTATGTTAAATGGAGTAGTCATAATGAAGGTCGGCACAGTCAAATAACAGAGGTTACCAGTCACTTACCTGAGCGTGACGAAGAGTATGCCGACAATACTAAAAGTCTAATTACTCAGATATGACTGATGGAGTGGTAGCATTGATTAGTGTACACACTATCATAACACAGCAATGACTGATTTATTCAAACCCCCTGCATAGAACAAAGACATAGTTATACACAAATGATTAGAGGAATTATATTCCACTAATAAGGAACGGAGATACAACGAATCAGGTACGACACTAGCGTTTTCCAGTCCAAAACGCTAGTGGAAAGCTCATTCGTACAGGCATGAATGCAGTTAAGTTCTCAGTACCCACTTACATTTACCTGATTCACAGTAACCAGTGACGCACAACTCCAAAATGTGATAGGATGATGAGAAGAGGCATTAGGGTATGCTCTGCGAAGAAAAGATCCTACTTCTATCCAAATCACATACATTAATGAAGGTAGCTGAGCATTGATCTTCAACAGTTACATATTTTTCTATTGAAGATGGATTGTATTTGGGGTCTATCCTACTCTGATGATACATAAGAATGATGCGGACTCAGGTGGAAGACCAAGGTACAGAAGTTTAACCCTGTCACCTAAGATACACTAGAAATACTCTATACTGCTTGTCAGAGTATAAATGACGAGCATGACGATGGGTACGAGGAGAGATGAGTACTAGCAAGATAACTGGCGAGGGAGCTCAAATAAATTCCGCCTAACCCTAGGTGAGCACACACGGATGTCACTATATTACCCAAGCTATGCAAACCTTGACATTCAGACATGGAATAATTTAAATAGTTAGGGTAATAAATACAAACCGGGACATTTATGCCATGCTAATTTGACTAGAAAAATAAATTAAATTAAATTACATTATTTACAAGACTTTAGACAAATTTAAACCCAGGACACTATTTAGTATCAAGGAGGCTAAAACAAACTCTGAGTTGGTGAGCTGCCTTATATTGTTCAAACAGAAAATTACAAATACCGGACAGGTCCCCATTATGTTACCCCTCTGTAGTTGAGATGTTAGGTTGAGTTATGATATGTACAAAAATAGCCAGAAGTCTAAGGGCATGGATACCCCAGAAGGGACACACAGGACTGAATCAAGAAGATATTCAAGGATTATGACATAACACAAAATTAATGATATATTAAGACAATATGGCACTAAAGTGGGATACAAATAGAGAATAGAGAAATATGAGAATATCTTCTTACGATACCCATAGCAGGTATTTATCACTGGTTATTGGTTATGAACTTTATTAAGATCATATTACTTTAGTTATTATTTATTCCTTGTAATTAATTATTTGATTATCTGAACGTTAATCCAACAGCTCAAACACCAACACAAAACCTTGTTCTGTTCTCCTTAAAACTATAAAGGTCCCAGGGAAATATAAAGAAAGAATAATTTATTTTAAATAATTTAATAAACTAAATATTTAGAAGTTAAACAAAAACAAGCAACAAATAATCAATTTAGATGGTCCAGTTGTCCTCAATGTAACACACGATCACCCCTAAAATTGGCCACTCTTGTCACGCTCTCAGGAAGACGGAGAAGGGCAAGGTGAAGTAATCCACTAGGGCCGACTTAATCCACGGAACCATCCTATGAGACTCCAGTCAATTTAGTATTGCTGAGGTAAGCTAATGCCAAGCCCATGTCACCTCAGATTAGTAAGAACGGACAGTCGGCACCTGGCAGCAAGAGCGTGAGCTATCTGGAAAACTATATATATATATATACCGGTATATATATATATATATATATATATATATATATATATATATACTCTATAAGTCTATATATATATACCGGCATATATATATATATATATATATATATATATATTCTTTAAGGCAAGTGAGATTAAATAAAACAGCATAGTTAGCATTAATATGTTTTTTATTGAGAGATTCAATGTCCCGTGCAAGGACCACAAGGAGACAACTGAAGGGAAACTACCCTTCTTTGACATCCTAGTCACCAACCAAGATAGAGGCTTCAAAACCACTGTCTACACAAAGCCCACAAATAATGGACTCTGCCTCAACGGCGAAAGTGAGTGCCCCAAAAGGTACAACACCTCCACCATCTCTGCCAATGTCAGGAGGGCTCTCTCTCACTGCTCCTCTTGGCGGGACACAAACCACGTACTCCAACGCCTTACACAAGTCCTCATAAACAACGGCTATTCCAACTCTGATGTCGATAAAACCATCAAGAAAAATATAGAAAAATAGTATAACAACGAAGCCCCCAACAACACCAGCCCCGAAGACATCAAAATATTCTATAAAAACTTCATGTCCTCTGACCACAAAACAGACGAAGCAGTAATAAGAGACTTTATACGGAAGAATGTCCAGCCCACCAACACTGAAGGCAAAATAAAATTAATAATTTATTATAAATCCCCCCAAACCTCCCAACTTGTACTTCGTAACTGCCCTACCAACGACAATAAACAGCTGAATATGGATCATGTGATACACCAACATACTTGTACCAACGGGGACTGACCAGCCTCAACTACCCCGTCAAGACCTCAATAGCAACACTTCTATATTAGATAAAGAACCTGACTCCAGACGCCTTCCCATCCTTTACACATACCAGCACTAAACCCCCCTCTTAATAACCAGACATTATATCTCCAAATTCTCCCCACAGCGAGGAGATCCTACACCAACAGACAACACGATGGAAATGATCCCGCCAACGCTATGCCTAGCCATCGCTCACCTTCAGGTGTTCCAGGACCCCAACAACCAATCAACAGGCGTAGTGCGCGGTTAGCAGCAGCCAGCCAACCACGGACGCAGACTGCCGACTAACCCCGCATACTTCGCGACGCGTGAACCCCCCTTGCCCCCTATAAATACCGATCTATTTTTCTATTCTAGTCATTACCTGTGTGAGCATGACAAGAGCTATTGCTGAAACGTTACAACCTCCTACAACCCCTACTACCCCACAGCCTGCTGATAACTTCAGTTCATTATTGTACCTATTGAACGACCGATATCGGAAAATTGCACGAGACATTGAATCTCTCAATAAAAAACATATTAATGCTAACTATGCTGTTTTATTTAATCTCACTTGCCTTAAAGAAAATATATTGCCTGGCTATACTAACTTCCAAATATATATATATATATAAATATATATATGTATATGTTGGTAAAGCCAGGTAATACATTTTCTTTAAGGCATACAAGGTTAAAAGACGTAGCAGTTTCAGCATTCACAATTTTATTATTCAGGTTTTCAATATTTCTAATCAATCTTCTTTGAAGTTCAGGAAGAAGGTGAATAAGGTTTGAAAAGTTCATAGTGGTCCGACATTTTGCTAGACATCTAGCATTATCAAGGAATGATTAAACTACTCAATATTACAGGTATATATACACATGTGGAGATCGGGGGGCGAGGAGTGGGCGGGGCTACTACGCGTTTGATTGCCTGCCATTTGTTGTGGGTAACCTTCTTCCAAGTCGCTCACTGCATCTGGTCCGGGGTTGGCTGGGGCTGGTCGAAGGTGTCGCTGATTGGCTGCACTCTGGGCAGCGTACACAAGGAGGGTGGAGGGCAGGGGCCGTGGTGGGGTATTGGCGTTTGGCAGACGGTAAAATGTTTTGGTCAAGGGTTTGGTTATTTATGTTAGGGCTTAAGGCTTGACTATAGAGAGCTTCTAGTATAGGGAGTCTTCTGCGGTCATTTTCTTAATTAATTATGGAGGTGTGTTTATTTAAGTCGTTGCGGGTTAGGGGATAGGTAGTGATCTTTAACGTTAATTGTTCCTGACTGAAGGTGGAGAGTGAGCCGACGGGACAGACGAGTCTGTGTCACACCAATATAGGAATGGGGCCCACAGTTCCCATTGTTACAGGTGTGCTGGTATACCGCGTGGTCGTCATTCTTGGGGCTCTTGTTGGAAGTAGGTCTGTTTCGGAGTACAAGGTTGGAGGTCTTGGGGGATTTGTAGTAAATTATTAATTTAATTTTGTTGTCAGGGTTGATGGGTAGGACATGTTTGTTGAGGATTTTTCTAATGATGGTTTCGTGGGTGTTGTGATCAGACGACAGGTAATTTCGGTAGAAAATCTTGATGTCGTCTGAGGGGTTGGTGTTGGGGGAATTTGTATTATATAATTTGTTTAGGCAGTGGTTAATGGTACTGGAGACATCGGAATTGGAGTAGCCTCTTTTAACTATATATATATATTAAATATATATATATATATAAATATATATATATATATATATATATATATATATATATATATATATATATATATATATATATATATATATATATATATATATACCCGGTACCGTACTGTATATATATATACTGTATATATATATATATATATATATATATATATATATATATATATTGTGACGCACCCCAGTGCTTTGCAACGCAACCTGATTGTACTCCTTGGTACTCGACTGTACCGCCCGTGATCTGGCTACCGTCAGCCGCAATGTATATTGAGTGTGACAACTTATAACTATGTTCTTTGTATCTCTGCAAAGGTCTCGGCATGTGCTAACCAGTGGTGGGTTTTGTTTTAAGCCATGTCGAGACCTTCCATTTAATATGTAGTATCAATAGAGAAGTTGATAGATAAGACAATGGGAGTTCAGAGAGAGAGAGTGAGTTAGGCTTCAGAGCAAGAGGGTAGCAACGCGCCACGCTGCCGGCCGGGTGGGTTGCCAGACGTATGGACTGGTTGGCAGCCCTGCGCTTATAGCTAGGCGCGACAGGGTTGGTAGTCCATTGTTGCCTGCCTACGCTGCCTGGGCTGGGCCCATGTTGTCGTACAGCACACTGCCTGGAGGCTGGCTGCGTGTTCCATGACCAGGTTGCCTAGAACCTTTGAGATTCTAACATCCCTTGCCCTCTCTCCCAACTTCTCACTGTTGCACTCTTTCTCTCTGACGACATTACTCTCATTTCATTCTTCTCTCTATTTAAATGCATAATCTTCCCTTGAGGTCCTAAAGGAGTTTCAGCACTCACCTCTCGTATTACTCTTAGGACAAGCATATATTTACATGTATTAGATTTAAGGGGTTAATGTGAACAGCGATCTTCTTGATGAGGATAGTTGGTGTGAACGTTCTACATGTTCACGAGTTATATGCCCCGCTCATCATCCCATTTGTGACTAGACTGGTGCCATGTGTAAGAGCCCGACCATGCCCAGGAGTTGTCTGGAGGGACGAGGACTTAGCCTTGATTTGCATACCGAGCCAGGAGCGAGTGTAGTACCCGAGACTACAGCTCGCTCGTAGTGCCGGTATAGTAGAGTAACGTAATTTATCTGTCCTTGTGTTCTCTACAGTCTTCTCCTGGGTTCTCGCTTTCGGTGCTGGGACTCGTTGTTCCTGTGACTTGGCCTGCTAGCTAGAACACATGGGGATGATGAGTGGGATATATCTTTATTTTACTATGCATTGCAGCTCTCTTTAAGTATATGTATGTAACCCTTTACAATACACATTACTCACACACAAGACAACACTATTAATAATTTCATGTATCAATTAACTGCACTGTCGTTTTGCTGCTGTGTCCGGAGTTCTGTTGCGTAGGGCGCATACGGACTCGGAGGGGAGACAGAGTGAGAGAAGCGAAGTAGCCTATGCGGTAGTAGGCTACCGGCGCAGTACTGTTGCCTGCAACCTTTTAGTTATTCCAAGTATAGATTCATTATTATAATAAGTGACTACTATTTATGTTCCTCCCATGTGTATTATTAGGTATCTACTGGATCATGAACATCTTGTATGCTACATGCTAGTGCATGTTAGTAGGGGACAGTTATTGTAGTGCACGCGCTTTCAAGTAGGCGTGTACATTTGTCATTTAGCATTTCACTGTCATACCTTTAGCCTGCTTCTATTCTACATTATTAGAGGCTTAATATTAACGTAGTTTCTTGAGTATTGCATTTCTTTAGTAATAACGTAACCTATAAATGTCTGAGGGAGTTTAGCCTCATAGCCTACCCCTGTTGTACACTTTCGCCGAGTTAAGGTACCTCGTTACCGTAGACGATAACTCTGTAGGGCGTTGGTGCTTTTGTTGTCTGGAGCATATAGTATTTGGGACTGGAATCGAGCGTGTCGTTGTCACTTAAGCCATTTCTGTCCTACGATCAAGAATCCCGAATATGTATTGCCGATCCAGCCGTAACAAAATGGCGACCTTGCACAAGATTCAGTAGTATCCTATCACATGTTTTTTTGGAGAACTATTCTATGCTACCTAGTAGAGCTGGCTAGAATTTTCTTGCATATTGGAGGAATTTTTATTGTGTCATTATTGTATTGGTGGACTTGCAGATTGTTTCGTTAGGTGTCTAGAGTAGAGTCATTCAATCATCTTTAACATTTTGTGAGTCGAGACTGCAATTAGTAATAACCACTTTTTTTTTGTTTTATGAACAGCAATTGTATAACCAGCACTATGTCTAATGACTCATCATTTACGGGGAGGACAACACGGTACAGCCTAGTGACCAGCAAGTACAGCAGATATTTAGGGAGGGGAGTGTTATAAGTGGAGAGAGGGATGCCCGGGCATTTTTGCAGACACCTTCGACCGAACAGCGCCTGCAGGCTATTGATTGTTACGGTCTTCGCTGTTTAGCCACGGTTTTGGGGCGGGACTGTCCTGACAGTTGGCCCAAGAAGAATTTGGTGGCATGTTTGTTGGGTGATGGCGATGGGGCGGTGGGTGGAGTGGGGTCTTGGGGGGTTCCCTCCAAGCCTCCATTCCACTCTACCCCTGAGCTGGGCCCTCAGCCAGCGAGTCTTAGCACGATGCAGCAGGAGGGTTCTCAATGGCAAGCTGGCTTACCCGTAAACACGTCTCGGTGTGGATCCCCCATTTTGTGCTCTCCCCCCCCAGGCCTGTCTCCTGAGATGTTATTTCAGCTAGAACTAGCTAAGCTTAAGTTGCAAGAGAGTCAACAGGCTAGTATAGAACGGATTAAGCTGCAGGAGACTCAGATACAACAGGCTAGTATAGAACGCATAGAGTTTGCTAGAATCCAAGCCAATCAGGATGCAACCAGGTACCAGGCTGAAATGGATGTCGAGAAGTCTAGAGTAGAGACCACGGGGCGTCATCTCGGTGGTGGGCACCGGGTTACAGACTCACTTTCGCATTTAATTAAGTTAGTACCCGCATTTGATGAGACAGCAGTGACTGAGTTTTTTGCTCGTTTCGAAAAGAAGTGTCGTGAGTATGACTGGCCGGAGGTTAAATGGGCAGCATTAGTTTCATCACGTCTAGTGGGTAAGGGGTTGAAAGCCTACGATGCACTATCACTGGACGAGAGTGTCGTGTATGGACTGGTGAAGGAGGCTGTGCTCCGGGCCTACGAACTGCAACCCGAAACTTATAGATTGAAGTTCCGTGGCGTGAATAAGAAGAGCGACGTCAGTTTTATGGAGCATGCACGAGACTTAACAGATGCATGTAATAACTGGTTTCGGTCCGAGCACGCAGAGTCGGCTGAGGAAATTAAGCAACTTTTCTATCTGGAACAGTTTTACAAATGTACTGGAACCGATCTAACGCTGAACATTAAGGAAAAATGTCCCAAGACAGTAGAGGAGGCTGCCAAGATGGCAGACCTCAGATTATCATTGATTCGTGGTTGCGGTGCCGCTCAGAGGGCTGAGTCAGGGCAGAAGGGGCGCTATACCCCACCCACCAGAGTTTTCGATAATAACAAATCCTATGACACACATAACCACACTAAAAGCATTGCACCTAATAACACCTACAAACACAAGCCTCTCCCGTTTACTAAAGGTCAGGCCCCTTCTTCGCCCGCACAAGGGAAGAAGCCCATTGGGGATGTGAAATGTTACAAATGTCAGAAGCTAGGCCATTATTCACGTGAGTGCCCTAGTAACACTCCCGCTAAGCCGGTGTCATTGGTTCACAGTATCGGTGTGTCTCTGAAGGCTGCAGCAACTGCCCGGGGTAGGTTGTCAGCAGCTGAGGCACACGCGGTAAAGAAGCGTACGGAAGGCTCGACACCTGTCCGGGACACTTTCTGTAGCCATCGGGGACACAGGTATGTGAGCTGGGGGAGTGAACTACGGAGGGTTGACTTGCTGAGGGATACGGGGGCTTCGCAAACTTTGTTGAGGAACTTCACAGGGAAACCGATAAATGCGGCCAGAGTTGTTGTGGTGCAGGGTATAAATGCTACGAGGTCATACCCACTTGTGAGGTTGGAGTTGAGAGTGGGAGAGGTGTGCAGGGAGCTGGATGTAGGGATCGTTGAGTGTTTGCCAGTTGAGGGCGTCGACCTTCTTCTCGGCAACGACTTTGCGGTGCCCACTTCCGGGACTCCACCCTTAGTCGTTGCCGAGAGGGCGGCCGACGTGGATGGTGAGAATCGGGAATGGGTTGGGAGGTGCCAACAGGATGAGATGGCCTGTGTGGTAACCCGATCTCGCTCTGCGGCTCCTGCACAGCCTAGCACTCAACCTCGGGGACAGTGGAGGAAGGATCAGGAGAACGTTGCTAAGGGCAGGAAAAGGGACATTGATTCTGCTGCACTTCTCGGTGATTCGGTACTTGGACCTATAATAAACACGGGAGTTGACTCTGGCCCAGATATGGTGTGTAACAAGGCAGAGTTGGGTAAGACTTCGCGTGAGGCAAGAGCTGTAGCGAGAGCCACTAAGGCAGTAGAGCCTACTAGCCGGGGTAATGTCTTATTACAAAACCATCTTGATGCATTGACGCCCGGGGACATTAGTGAGCAGCAGCTGCAAGACGCTAGCCTAGCTCGTTATAGCAATGGTGCCATAGAGTTGGAGGAAGATGGGGATGCGAAGCCGGGAGATTTCTTTAGGCTCAACAGGATATTGTACCGCAGATTTCTAGACCCCAAATCGAAGTGGGAGGGCGGTGCGAGGGTAGTAGACCAGGTGGTTGTTCCAAATAAGTATAGAGAGTCCTTATTGTGTCTGGCGCATGATGTGCCGGTGGCGGGTCATTTGGGGGTAACAAAAACATTGGCGGCATTGGGCAGGTTTTTCTGGTGGCCTGGGGTCAAGGCTGATGTCTGTGCATGGATGGCTGGGTGTGCGACCTGCCAGACAACGGGGAAGCCTAACCAGACAATCCCGAAGGCACCTTTGTTTCCCATACCTGTCACCGGGCCTCCGTTCAGCAAAGTTGTAGTAGATTTGGTTGGCCCTTTCCCGCCTACTAGTAGTGGCAATAAATTCCTGTTGACAATCATGGATGTGGCTACGAGATACCCGGACGCATACCCCATGAGAAACGGCTCGGCAAAGGCAGTTGTTAAAAACTTATTATTGTTCTGTTCCCGTTATGGATTTCCACGTGAGGTGCAGTCAGACCAGGGGAGCAATTTTACATCCAAATTGTTCAAGCAAACCCTTCAGTTGCACGGTATATGTTCTGTAGTGTCGTCAGCCTACCATCCCGAGAGTCAGGGAGTCTTGGAGCGGTGGCACTCGACCCTGAAGAGTATGCTACGCTGTTACTGTGCAGAACATGACACTGATTGGGATTTGGGTCTGCCGTATGTTCTGTTCGCTGCACGTGAAGTCCCAGGAGAGAGCCTGGGGTTCAGTCCAAATCAACTAGTCTTTGGCCATAATGTGAGAGGACCTTTAAGTATGGTGAAAGAGATCTGGGAGGGCGAAGAGAAGCCGGGGTCTGTACTTAAATATGTCCTTGAGAGCCGGGAGAGACTTATAGGTTGCATGGCAGCGGCAGGTAATAACTTGGTTAATGCACAGGCGGTCATGAAGCACCAGTATGACGCCAAGGTGAAGCTTCGGGAGTTTTCGGTGGGTCAGGTAATGTTGCTTTTACCTTTGCCTGGACACCCCCTTTCTGCCAAGTTCATTGGGCCGTATGTGGTGGCTAAGAAACTGTCCGACCTTGATTATCTCGTTGCAACACCTGACCGTAGGAAAAAACATCAGTTATGTCATGTTAACCTCATGAAAGAGTATGTGAGACGCCCCTCAGAGCCTCTCACTGTCCCTGTGCTGGCCTGCAGCGGCCAGGGTGGAGAAGGAGGTGGGGACAGTCATGCTGCTGAGGAGGATAGCTGGGACTGTGTCATTTCCGCGGAACAGTGGGCGGGGAATACTGAACAAGAGGCTAGGCAAGCTGTAAGTCACCTGCCTGAGCACCAGGGTGCTGCTGTCCTAGGCCTGTTCAGGTCATACCCCTCTGTTTTCGCCGAACACCCAGGTCTCACTACTCAGGTAACGCACGACGTGGACGTCGGTGATAATGTGCCCTTCAAGTCAGTGCCCTACCGTGTGCCCCCAGTAAAGTTGCCAGCTTTACGGGAGGAGTTAAAGTACATGGTTGAGAGAGGGATGATCACTGAAGGTTATGTGAAGTGGACATCACCCGTCACGTTGCAGCCAAAACCTGACGGCAAGGTGCGGTTCTGCATAGATTTTCGTAGGCTAAATGGCTTGACCACTGCCAACCCTTACCCTTTGCCTCGAGTTGACGACAGCGTGGACAAGATAGGGAATGCAAAGTACCTTACTAAAATTGATCTTGTAAAAGGCTACTGGCAAGTACCCCTGTCGGACCGAGCTAAGCAAGTTTGTGGTTTTGTGGTAGATGGCAAGACCTACCAATGCAACGTAATGCCTTATGGGCTTAAGAACGCACCTGCCACGTTTCAGAACCTGATGAACGATATTTGTGACGAAATCCCTAACTGCACGGTCTACCTTGATGACGTGATAGTGTATGATGACGATTTTGAAAATCACCTAAGGCACTTAGAGACCCTATTTGGGAAGTTGCACGATGCTGGGCTGGTGGTGAACCTGAGGAAGTGCGAGTTTGTAAAGGCTACTGTGCAGTATCTTGGCTTTGTGGTCGGGTTAGGCCGGGTGTGCCCCCCCCTGAGCAAGATACAGGCTATCAATATGTTTCCCAGGCCCACCACTAAGCGCCAGGTCATGCGGTTCCTGGGTATGATAGGCTATTATAGGCGCTTCATCCGGGGATACTCTACTGTCTTAGCACCGTTAACTGATCTACTGTCGAAGTCAGTGAAGTTCTGTTGGGCTGCGGAGTGTCAGAGGGCTTTCGACCTAGTCAAGCACCTGCTGTGTACACATCCGATTTTGAGGGCCCCAGACTTCTCCAGGAGTTTTCAGCTGGCGGCTGATGCCAGCGGTGTGGGTGCCGGGGCAGTGTTACTGCAGACTGATTCCGAGGGCTTGGAACACCCAGTGAGCTTCTTTTCTCGCAAGTTTAATTCGGCACAAAGGAATTACTCGACTATAGAGAAGGAGCTTCTGGCTATCGTTTTGTCGCTCAAACATTTTGAAGTTTATGTTCCAGCCTACGGCCCGGTAGTGACGATTTATACGGACCATCATCCCTTGAAATTCCTAAATCAGTTTCACAATCGGAATATGCGGTTGACCAGGTGGTCCCTAATGTTCCATGAGTATAATCTCAACATTCAGCATATTGCCGGGAGTGAGAACGTGATAGCAGATTGTCTATCAAGGGTTGATGATCCAAGATAGTCGTGCACGGTGTGTGGGTTGAGCAGGAGTAAAATTAGGCTATCATAACGCCGTCCAAAAAGATTATAAAACAATAAAATAAACGAGAAAACTCTTTCTTTTTTTTTAGTTTTGTAAGTCTTTATTGTTGTAGCATGATGCATGCGATATTGTGTTTTATGTATAATTCACACTTCAGTTGTTGTGCACCTTTTGCAATTAGTGGCAGCTAAGGGTAGCAGGTCGGTTGGTTGCCTGTCAGATTTTGATAATGCTTCTAAGGTCGATTATCTAAAATCTTGGGGGGGCTGTGACGCACCCCAGTGCTTTGCAACGCAACCTGATTGTACTCCTTGGTACTCGACTGTACCGCCCGTGATCTGGCTACCGTCAGCCGCTATGTATATTGAGTGTGACAACTTATAACTATGTTCTTTGTATCTCTGCAAAGGTCTCGTCATGTGCTAACCAGTGGTGGGTTTTGTTTTAAGCCATGTCGAGACCTTCCATTTAATATGTAGTATCAATAGAGAAGTTGATAGATAAGACAATGGGAGTTCAGAGAGAGAGAGTGAGTTAGGCTTCAGAGCAAGAGGGTAGCAACGCGCCACGCTGCCGGCCGGGGGGGTTGCCAGACGTATGGACTGGTTGGCAGCCCTGCGCTTATAGCTAGGCACGACAGGGTTGGTAGTCCATTGTTGCCTGCCTACGCTGCCTGGGCTGGGCCCATGTTGTCGTACAGCACACTGCCTGGAGGCTGGCTGCGTGTTCCATGACCAGGTTGCCTAGAACCTTTGAGATTCTAACATCCCTTGCCCTCTCATCCACCTTCTCACTGTTGCACTCTTTCTCTCTGACGACATTACTCTCATTTCATTCTTCTCTCTATTTAAATGCATAATCTTCCCTTGAGGTCCTAAAGGAGTTTCAGCACTCACCTCTCGTATTACTCTTAGGACAAGCATATATTTACATGTATTAGATTTAAGGGGTTAATGTGAACAGCGATCTTCTTGATGAGGATAGTTGGTGAACGTTCTACATGTTCACGAGTTATATGCCCCGCTCATCATCCCATTTGTGACTAGACTGGTGCCATGTGTAAGAGCCCGACCATGCCCAGGAGTTGTCTGTGGAGGGACGAGGACTTAGCCTTGATTTGCATACCGAGCCAGGAGCGAGTGTAGTACCCGAGACTACAGCTCGCTCGTAGTGCCGGTATAGTAGAGTAACGTAATTTATCTGTCCTTGTGTTCTCTACAGTCTTCTCCTGGGTTCTCGCTTTCGGTGCTGGGACTCGTTGTTCCTGTGACTTGGCCTGCTAGCTAGAACACATGGGGATGATGAGTGGGATATATCTTTATTTTACTATGCATTGCAGCTCTCTTTAAGTATATGTATGTAACCCTTTACAATACACATTACTCACACACAGTACAACACTATTAATACTTTCATGTATCAATTAACTGCACTGTCGTTTTGCTGCTGTGTCCGGAGTTCTGTTGCGTAGGGCGCATACGGACTCGGAGGGGAGACAGAGTGAGAGAAGCGAAGTAGCCTATGCGGTAGTAGGCTACCGGTGCAGTACTGTTGCCTGCAACCTTTTAGTTATTCCAAGTATAGATTCATTATTATAATAAGTGACTACTATTTATGTTCCTCCCATGTGTATTATTAGGTATCTACTGGATCATGAACATCTTGTATGCTACATGCTAGTGCATGTTAGTAGGGGACAGTTATTGTAGTGCACGCGCTTTCAAGTAGGCGTGTACATTTGTCATTTAGCATTTCACTGTCATACCTTTAGCCTGCTTCTATTCTACATTATTAGAGGCTTAATATTAACGTAGTTTCTTGAGTATTGCATTTCTTTAGTAATAACGTAACCTATAAATGTCTGAGGGAGTTTAGCCTCATAGCCTACCCCTGTTGTACACTTTCGCCGAGTTAAGGTACCTCGTTACCGTAGACGATAACTCTGTAGGGCGTTGGTGCTTTTGTTGTCTGGAGCATATAGTATTTGGGACTGGAATCGAGCGTGTCGTTGTCACTTAAGCCATTTCTGTCCTACGATCAAGAATCCCGAATATGTATTGCCGATCCAGCCGTAACAATATATATATATATATATATGTATTTAAATATATACTGTATATATATATATATATATATATATATATATATTTGCAAGTTAGTGTAGCCAGGTAGTATATTTTCTTGAAGACATGTGAGATTAAATAATACAGCATAGTTTGCATTTTTATATTTTTTATCCAGAGATTCAATTTCTCTCGCAATTTTACGTTGTTGAACATTAAGTAGATGTTAGAGAGTACCGAAGTTATCAGAGGGTTGTTGGGTAGTTGGTGGTTGTAACGTTTCGACTATAACATTAGTCATGATCACACAGTTGGTTATGGTTAGCATAAGACAGTATAGAGGGAGTTTATACTGTATAGGGGGGTCCTGGATCTCGCGTCGCTTGTTCTGCACAGGTGGGCGGGGATAGTCGGGGATCTGCGTTCGTGGTTGATTGGCTGTTGCTAGCTGCGCACTACGTCTGTTGCTTGGCTGGCTGGATACTGGGGCATCTCCAGTAGGGCATTGGCTGGGGGGTGTTGGGGGCTCACTGTATGGGTGGTCATTATCTTCTTGGTGTCTGTGGGGATGGAATTTCCTTGCTGTAGAGAGAATTTGTGAATTTGTGGTATATACAGTATATATATATATATAAATATATTTATATCCTGTATACTGTATATATATATATATATATATATATTTATTTATATATATATATATATATATATATATATATATATATATATATATATATATATATATATATATATATATCCTGTATACTGTATATATATAATAAAACAAAATACACCCTGGAAACGACTCGCCAGAATGCTCTGGACCTCCACCTTCTACTCTTACTATTAATGTATGTAATATTTGTGTCCTTTCCTCTAACTTCCACACTGTGAAACACCACCTCTGCTCTGTCAACCCTGATCTTCTCTTTCTCACCGAGACTCAGTTGTCTGGGGCTACTGACAGAAAACCCTTCTCTGTATCCACCTACTATCTCTATCCTATGTTTCCAGCCAAAGGTGGATGTTGCGTCTGTGTACGCAACAATCTTGCTTTCTATTGTGTTCCCAGTGTAAATTCTTCTGAATTCTAAACTCTCTGGCTAAAATATTCTTGTCAATCTCAAACTAAATATTTTTGTGCTGTATATCTCTCCCCTAATTCTACTGACTATCCCAAATTCATTGAATATTTAACATTTAAAGTGGAACACATTCTATCCATCTCTTCTTTCGCATAAATCTCCATCCTAGGAGATTTCAATGTTCACCACCACCAATGGCTCTACTCTGTTTCCACTGACCAACCTGGTGAACAAACCCACATATTTTCTATCTAAAATGACCTAGAGCAGCTAGTTCAGCAACCCACCTGTATCCCAGATCGCTTCGGAGATAGGCCAAACATTCTTGACTTATTTCTAACCTCTAACCCTTCTGCTTATACTGTAAAAAATTTCTCTCCTTTAAGCTCCTCCATCCATAAAATAATATCTGTCACCTGTACTATTTCTCTGGTACGGCCACCCGATCCTCCCACCCGGCGGCGCTTGTGGCAATTTGGCGCTGCCGACTGGGAGGCTCTTCGGCAGTACCTCTTTGATTCCCCATGGAATGACTTTTGCTTCCGTGGCAGGGGACCCTCGGAGAGTGCTGAACTGCTGAACGCATTACCGAGGTAATCCTCTCGGGCATGGAAGCATACATTCCATTTTCTTTCTCTCAGTCTAATGCAAGAAATATTGGTTTACTCACGCTTGTTCTACAGCTGTCCTCAACATTGAGGAAGCATTCAAATGGTACTTAGGACTCAAGAATTTTATTCTTCCTATATTTCTGCCTGGAATCAAACCAAATCTGTCATTCGACTTGCCAAACACTCTTTCATCAATTGTAAATGCACTGAACTATCCAACTCTAGTTCTTCGCAAGCTTGCTGGCATCTAGCTAAAAACCTCTCCAACCATTTTTCTTCCTCATCTTTTCCTCTCCTTTTCCATTCTGATGGCACAACCAACACTTCTTCCTCTGACATAGCTGAACGCTTCACTCAAACTTTTTCTAGAAACTGTATTTTGGATGATTCCGGTAGTATTCCTCCCTTTCCTCCCACCTCTCTCCTATTTATACATGATATCTTAATTATTTCTAAAGATGTATTTTCTACCCTCTCTGGGCTTAATATTAAGAAGGCGTACAGTCCAGACGGTGTACCTCTTGTTGTACTCAAAAACTGTGCATCCGCACTGACTCCCTGCCTAGGCAGGTTTCTATCCCTCCATCTGTGCCTTTGTCGCTAATTTCCTTTCAGGCCGTTCCATAGCTGCAGTTGTGGACAGCCATCGCTCACTTCCTCATCCTATCAACGCCGGTGTTCCTCAGGGCTCTGTCCTATCTCCCATTATCTTTCTAATTTTCATAAATGATCTCAACTGTACCTCCAGTCCTATCCATTTATACGCAGACGACTCTACCTTACACTACTCAATTAGTTTTCCTGAACGCCCCAGCCAGCAATCCCTCAAAAAACAAACGTAATGAAGCCATGCAACACTTATCATCTGATCTAACTACTATTTCCAATTGGAGTAGAGAAAACCTTGTTGCCTTTAATGCAGTGGTTCTCAACTTGTGGTCCATGGACCACTGGTGGTCCATGGTGAGATTTTGGATGGTCCACAAGTCGTTCACTATATTTGGTAATAAACTGAAGATTGGTGTATATATTATTGAAAATTATTGAAAATGCAATAAGACTTTTTTGTTATCAAAATAAATAATTGGCCATTCATTTTATTGTATTATTCCTATTTAAGAAATATATTGCCAATCTTCAGGTTGTAGCTGTAGAGAGGCATTGGCATAAAACAAACACTGCCTGATCACCTGAACACCAATTTCAAAGGATTGGTGAAGGTGGTTAATTACATCAAATCGTCAACAGTGAACACCAAGCTGTTCAGAAAGTGATGCCAGGACATGGGTTCCGATTTTGAGGTGTTCTACACTTATGTGCGGTAGTTGTCAGCAGGGAACGTATAGTCAACATAATTCTTGAACTGAGAGAAGAATTGGTTTTATTTCTCCAGTCTCAAGGGAAAGAGGATTTTACATAATTATATGCTAACACAGTCAGAATTAGAACTTGCATTCATTGTTGATATTTTTGGAATCTTGAACAAACTGAATCTTCAGCTGCAAGTCAAAGGTGCAAATCTGTTCTCTCACCAAGGCATCATCGAGGCTTTTCTTGAGAAATTAGAACTCTGGATCAAGCAAGTCGAAGGTAAACATTTGGTTCAATTTCCATGTGTGAATGCCATGCTCAGGGAAAAGGAAGCCATCCAGATGCAAATTCTCGAGCATTTACAAAAGCTGCAGGATGAATTTCAGCGATACTTTCCGGAGGTGAACATGACAAGGGATGGGTTATCTTTCATCAGGAATTTATTCGAAACATACGTTCATAGTGTTCCAGAGGATCGTCAGTAGGAATTCTAGGGTCTGAAAAATGATTTAGCGGCTGAAGATGTGTACCAACGGTCTACAATGGATTTTTTGGGGGCCAGTATGATTGGTACTTTCCCAAATCTGTCAACACATGCAGTCAAATGTTTGTTGTCTATGCTTTATTTATCATTACTCAAAAATGAAATGGTCCACAATATTTGTTTTGTATTGGGCTGGTGGTCCGCGGCCTGAAACGAGTTGAAAACCACTGCTTTAATGCTTCCTAAACCCTATTTCTTCATCTTACTTCCCATCCGGAACTCCTAGAGGACCAATCCTTACACTTCAACAATACAAAAATCAATCCTTCATCTTCTCTCAATATTCTCAGTGTCTCTTTTTCTTCTGCTCTCACTTAGAAGGACCATATTACCAGTCTTGTTAAGGCAGCCTCCCAGAAGCTGGGTGTGCTCAACCGCCTCACGGGGTTCTTTACCACTGCACAGCTTCTTACTCTGTACAGAGGCACAGTGCGTCCTTGTATTGAGTATTGCTCACATGTGTGGGGAGGATCCTCTCAGACCGCACTCATTGACAAAGTAGAAAGGAAAGCCTTCCGTATCATGAACTCCCGTCCACTCAACAACTCCCTGCAATCTCTCTCTCTTCGCCGCAATGTTGCATCTCTCTCATTATTCTATTGCTACTACAATAATCAATGATCCTCAGAGCTTTCCCAGTGTATACCACCTCCTCTACATAGGGTACATGGTACCCATCTTGCAACACATTCCCACCCCTACTTTGTGAAACTCTCCAACCCAAGAGAGAAACATTATTCTCAGTCTTTTATTCTATTCAACTGCTGAGCTCTGGAACTCTCTCCCAGAATCAGTCTTTCCCTCTTCCTATGACTTAAATTGCTTCAAACTCTGTGTGTCCAGGCATTTTAGCTCGAACGTCCCTTGATATTGGGTTGTCACTCATTCAACTCTGGGGGAGGCACTCGATACAAGCAGTTCTTCCGTTTGTCTCCCTCACTCACATAGAAAAAAAAGAAAAAAAAAATATATATATACCCGGTATATATATATATATATATATACCGGGCACCTTGACCTAGCGATTCGTGACAAACGCCTCATGGCCACCCTTTCTCGGGAATTACGGTCTGGAAAAATAAATATATATATATATATATATATATATATATATATATACAGTATATATATATATATATATATATATATATATATATATATATATATATATATATACATATATATACTATATATATATATATATATATATATATATATATATATATATATATATATATATATATATATATATATATATATATATATGCCGGTATATATATATACAGTATATATATATTCCAGACACAGTAATTCCCGAGAAGGGGTGGCCATTATTATTAGGCGTTTGTCACGAATCGAATCGCTAGGTCAAGGTGCCCGGGTTTGACATCTACCAATAACATTTTGACAGTGCGAGCTCCATGCTCCGAGCTCCATAACATGCCTAAGCAAATATCACACATACTTTTGTCTATGTGTATGAAGGAGACAAAAGGCAAAGCTGCCCGTAACAAATGTCTCCCCCAAAGCTGAGAGAGTGAGATAACCAAATTGAACATACATTTATTTATTTATTCATTATTATTATTTTCTTTTGTTGGTGTACTATATTGAAAAGTAGTGTGGTGTGCTTGTTTAATGTAGTGAATTGGATAGGAGGAGCTGCTTATGAGAGCTAGCTAGATTACTCTCTGTGTAGGTGAGACACAAACAGAACCAGTGAGGGAAGCCAGACAATTGAAACAGGAGTTCCAATAACTCCTTATCACATGCCATTGTGGCTTC
>CM064525.1:25904501-26002001 GCA_032716605.1 Paralithodes platypus
ATTGTAAAGGGTTAGGATAACTTCTTTGGATTTATGCTCAAATGACCTGCCTATAACGCCAATTATTTTGTTTGCCTTCTTAACAACTTCTGAACATTGTTGACTCGGTTTTAGGTCACTCGATATTGTTACTCACAGATCGGTTTCTCTGTTTACATTCTTAAGCTGAGTGCCATTCATCGAATAGTTTGCTTTCTCATTTAGGTATCTGATATGTAGTACTTTACATTTATCCGCATTGAAACTCATTTGCCAAATTTGGGCCCAACATTACAATTTATCTAGATTGTGTTGCATTTCGTCAACTTGTTTTTTTGAGAGTACGCTATTTGCAATTTTTGTATCGTCAGCAAATTTTGAGATTGTACAGGTGAGACCATCATCTATGTCGATGTAAATTAGAAAGAGAATTGGTCCTAGTACCGATCCCTGGGGTACCCCGCTACTTACATTGGTCCATTTAGATGCCTTACCGTTTATGACTACTCTTTGCTTTCTGTCGCTGAGCCAATTTTCTATCCATTTCAACACACCGTCTTGTATTCCATGCGCTTTTAGTTTTAGCAGTAAACGTTTGTGGGGAACTTTGTCAAAGGCCTTTTGAAAATCAAGGTATATAATATCTACAGCTTTACTCTCATCGTAGAGGTTGAGGATATCGTGGAAGAAGTCTAAGAGGTTTGTTAAACAGGAACGTTTTTTACGAAAGCCGTGTTGAGTATCTTTAAGTAAGTTACTTGCCTCTAAGTGATTTTCGAGTCTGTCTCTTATGACCGTTTCTAGCATTTTACATACAATTGAGGTTAAGCTAATTGGACGATAGTTACAGGGTAGGGATTTGCTGCCTTTTTTTAATATCGGTGTTACGTTGGCTAGCTTCCACTGATCAGGCATAGTCCCAGACTACAAGGATTCATTGAATAGCAATGTCTATGGTTTGGAGAGCTCATCCTTAGCTTCCTTTAGAACTCTAGGCGAGATTGTATCAGGTCCAGGCGTTTTATTTACCTTGAGTTTATCTAAACAATTCAATACTTCTCTCTCTGTAACGGTTATATTGCTTAGAACATCTGAATTATCAATCTGAATCGGCGATGGTGTAGGGATATCACTGAGGTCTTCGGTTGTAAAAACTGATGCAAAAAAGGTATTGAGGGCATTACTCATTTGTACTTCGTCTTTGGTGTATTCTCCATTTTCATCGACTAACGGTCCAACAGTTGAAGTAACTACTTTTTTCTTTCTGATATAACTATAGAATTCTTTCGGGTTTGTTTTACTTTGATTCGCAACATGTAACTCCAGGGTCTTTTTACTTTGCTTAATTAACTTTTTGGCTTTGCGTCGTAGCTCTACAAATTTTAATCGTTCTTCGTCATTTTGTGAGGATTTTAATCTATCATTAGCAAATTTTTTAGCAAGCAGACAGTCTGAAATATCTTTATTCCACCATTTGGGATTATCATTATGGCCTGGATGCCGTATTTTCGATGGTATGCAGTTTTGCACTGCCTTAAGGTAAGTGGTTGTGAAACACTCCCAATATGTATTTATGTTGTTATTGTTAGTCAGAAAGCTCCAGTCAGTTTCTTTACGCTTTGATTTAAGTTTATGAAAATTTGCTTTCTTGAAATTAGGGACTTTCTCAATGCTGCTATTTGATTTGTTACTAGTAAACTTTAAAGTGAAAGTTATCGTACGATGGTCGCTGTTACTGAATTCATCACCAACATTCAAATTCTCTATTAATTCTTCTTTTGTTGCGAGTACAAGGTCAAGCTCATTATTACCACGGGTCGGAGATTGTACAAATTGAAAAAGTGAACTCTCTTGCAAGTTAGCATAGAGGTCGTGTCCAGAGTGTGAAGTAAGAATATCGCCCCATTTAGTCACGGGTAAGTTGAAATAGCCAAGAATTACGGTATCTTGTATGTTAGTTATTTCTTAAATTTGTTCATAAATTTCACTGTCAGTTTGCACTGATTGACCTGGGGGTCTGTATAATAACGCTAGTGTTATTTTAGTTCCTCGTTTATTATTTAATAGTACGTAAGATATGTCTATATTCGCAATTTGAGGTTTTGACATTAAGACGGGATTAAGACTTTCTTTTATAAAAAACAGAACTCCTCCTCCATTTCTATTGATCCGACTTTTCTCAAACATTGTATAACCAGGAAGCGTATATTCGGCTAAAAAGTCTCTGTCTTCCGTATAAATCAAAAGTAGTCAGTCAAAGACTAGTAGTAAGTAGTAATAGTAGTAGTAGTGTCAAAAGTAGTAGTATATAATAAAGTTACGTAGTTACATTATGGTATATTCACAATCGGGGATAAAGGTACTTACTATCCGCCCATGTGGTGGCCGAAATTGCAGTCCAGATGCTGTACAAGCCATCTTTCTCGGCAGCCACCTGGAAGACAGTTTGAGGATCTCTTGAAGGGTTAATATAATGAAGTAAACTGATAATTGATATATATTATTTAATTATCGGTCAAAACTGCAAGTAATAAATATACTGTATAAGCATATGCACAAACTTAAAATTTAGAGACCTTAATTGTGCATTAATTACTACCATAACTACTGTATTACAACGTAGATATTAAATTGGTAAGACTAAACTTTAATTAACTAATAATATATTCATAAATAAATGATTTAGTTATATTATGGTTAGATGGATAGATAGATACATAGATTGTAGCAAATTAAGTGTTCTCTTATGTACACCACTGACAGTTGTTACGATCCAGGTTCTCAAAGACACAGGGCTCTTCAACATTGGACTAGATAATGGCAAAAATGCAACAACGGTAACACTAGATCCAACCCCTGCCTTAAACACTGGAAAACAAAACACCATTACCGCCCTGAGTCGTGCCTGGACAACGAGGTATCCTATGACTCGGTAACTGGTGCACACACACTAGGCTGACGCTCGATGAAACAACCTATTCTCAAACAGTAAAAGATTACTCGATTAGGTTTCACAAAGAAAAGATAGTTAACGTGATTAGTTAGCGATACGGTAGATACTCAAATAACTGGCACTCCTGTATTAAAGAAAGTGCAATGCTAGTCCTGCAACATCAACTGGAAACTTCTGAAATAAGTCTGATGCTGGGAAGATGTTCGTAAAGAATCTTGAACAATTATAATGCAGAATACGGGTCACAATAAATACTAGGACATATAGTAATAATAGGCAGGCGAATAATAAAGACTGCGCAAAGGTAGTAATGCTCGACAACTAAAGAAATGCTTCGTGGCACAACGCAACAGCCTCCTAGGGTTGTGCAACTCAACAACAACCTCGGCTCAAAAGTGCAGTGAATAATAATGTTGCAGACATATAATAATGGGGGCTTATCTCTAACCAGTGTCTGCTCAGTTAATAAAGTCTAGCTGGGGTATCAAGGCAGGGCAACAATGGGCGAGCATGCGGCTCGTAGCCTAACGTTGTCCGAAGGTGGTATAATGAAGATTACGTTATATGACGGGATGCTCTCTTGATAAATCTAGGTCTCTAGTACCTAGTTCTATCCTGGCGATCCCTCAGAAGTCAACACAAAGAGGCAGCACTATGTTGTGAGGGATAGGCTATGGCCCTCTCACACCACAGCGCTGTGCTCGCAAAGTAAACCCACCCGAAGACAACTTAGGCTCCCACAGTACCTGTCGATGTCGTGCAGGGCTTAGCTAACACTGCACACATCGGAGACAATGACACAGTAACCTTACCCCTAGTCTAGCTTTAGATAACCAAACAGAATCACTCAACACCTTGCCAGGGAGACATATACCGGTCTACAACCTTCCCGAGAGAGGACACACACGGAAAAGTCTGTCTCTCCAACCTCAATAAAGCATAATACCTCCTTAACCTAATACAGGGAAATATCTGAGAGCTTCGCGTACAATACGACTGGTCGACGGTGAACGTCTATGCTGAAACCAGAAGGGATGTTGAGTTTAACCCGTACAGCCCCAGCGACGCGTCTGACGCGTCGGCGATGTATGTAACGCACAGCCCCAGAGACGCGCCTGACGCGCCACCCTAATTGCGCCGACCGTAACCTCAGGTGTAGCCATTCAAGAGGGCTCAGATTTGTATGGGAACTGTGTACGTATCCCACGCAACCGTGCCGATGGTTGAAAACTCTCAAAGTCCACGTGCGTGCGCGCGAGCGCGCAATAACCTGTTTTTTTGGGATAATTGCCTTCAATTTTTTACTCCTGTAAAATCCGTTTTCGGGGGCTCTGTAGGACCATTTTTAAAGCTTTTTGAGCGGTTTTTCGTGGTTTTTCCTTCATTCCTAACCCATTCGCTATTGTTTCTGGAATAAAACTATTTTTTGAAAACCGGCCGGGTTCTGGTGCGCAAACATTACAAAACTAGCCGGGGCTCCACGGGTTAATAAAGATTAGAGAATGAGAAAGGAGAAGTCGAGAGAGAGAAATAGTATGCAAAGTGGCGAGTATGGGGGACAGAATTGCAAAGGATATAGGCGGTACGCGTGTCAGGCAAGCTCTGAGCTGGTAAAAAACACGAGGCCGCGATGGGCAGGGACTAGTTGACCACCCGGCCGCCAACGCCATCAGCGCCCAAGCGAGCCGCGTCATAGCTCACCCCGCTGCCAGGTGTACCCCCTCACCCTCTCTCGCTCGCCTCCCACACAAGCAACAGTTATATTATAGCGAATATAAAATATAAGGCGCGGTCACAGACCAAAACAAAGACCATTTCTAGACTGTCTGTGGCAACACGACACTAATAAAATAAAGCAGATCATTCTAGGACAACTGTAGCCCATCCCCCCATCCTGGCGAGCGCTAGCGAGCTGCAATGCCCCACGCAACCATTCTGTTAACGCCGGGAGGCGTCACACCCCCCCCAAGATATGGGACACTCAACCATGGGCCCATATCTGAACAGACAGAATGTCGCTAGAATCTGCCACTCCTAACCACTCTGCCACTCATGGAATGCAAGCTCAGTCTCCTCAAAAAAAATACAACATTTATATATAAAAAACAAATCTTATCACCCTTCCCAAATATAATACATTAATTCATAACATTGTGCTCCCAGAGCGAGCTTTAAGAAGCACAGCCTACTGAGGGAAAATCATCTGCACTCAGTACTCAGCTACAATATTATCTTAAAATTAATTATCAAAAAGTAAGAGTTTTTATTTAATTTTTCATATTTTATTTTAATGTTGTTTTTGGCGGCTACTATAGATGTAGCCTAATTTTCGTCTAATCAAAGCCAACAACTCCTGCCCTGTGACCCTACGCTGATGCTACACACGCGAGCCAACAAGCACCAGCGCAAAAATACACCGCGAGCCAAGACAGGAGGCTATACCAACATACTGTGGTAGCCTACCCCGGATCCTCCACCCGCGACAAACAGTCCGCAATCACATTCTCACAACCGGCAATATGGCGAATGTCTAAGTTGTACTCTTGCAACATGAGCGACCATCTGGTCAGCCTCATATTCCGGTTGTGGAATTGATTGAGGAATTTAAGCGGGTGGTGGTCGGTATACACTACCACTACTGGCCCATAGGCAGGCACATAGACCTCAAAGTGTCTGAGCGCTAACACGATTGCCAGCAGTTCCTTTTCAACAACCGAATAGTTCTTCTGTGCTGAATTAAATTTCTTTGAAAAGAAACTGACTGGATGTTCAAGACCTTCCTTGTCTGTCTGCAAAAGTACGGCACCAGCCCCTACTCCGCTGGCATCAGTCGCCAACTGAAATGGTCGTTCAAAGTCCGGGGCCCTGAGGATAGGGTGAGTGCATAATAGGTGTTTAACTACTCGAAACGCCTGCTCACACTCAGGTGCCCAGCGGAACTTTTTATCTTTAGCTAGTAGATCTGTCAAAGGAGCTAACACAGTAGAATAACCTCTTGTAAAGCGGCGGTAATACCCAATCATGCCCAAAAATCTCATGATCTGCCGCTTGGTGGTCGGCCTGGGGAACAAGTCGATAGCCTGTATCTTCTGTTGGGGCGGGCTCACCTGCCCTAACCCAACCACAAACCCCAGATACTGCACCGTGGCTTGCACAAAGTCACACTTGCCCAGATTAACCACCAAGCCTGCTTTACTAAGTTGACTAAATAAGGCTTCTATGTGCTCACAGTGACTTTGGAAATCGTTGTCATAAATGATCACGTCATCAAGGTAGACAGTACAGTTTGGGATATCTGCTACGATGTCGTTCATTAAGCTCTGGAAAGTGGCCGGTGCATTTTTCAGACCATATGGCATCACGTTGCAACGGTAAGTACTGCCATCCACCACAAACCCGCACACCTCTTTAGCCCGCTCAGACAGTGGTACTTGCCAGTAGCCTTTGACGAGGTCTACCTTGGTCAAGTACCTTGCTTTCCCGATCTTATCCACACTGTCATCCACCCGGGGAAGAGGATATGCATTGGTGGGGGTCAACCCGTTCAACCGCCTAAAGTCAATGCAGAACCGAACTTTTCCATCAGGTTTGGGCTGCAGAGTGACAGGAGAAGTCCACCGTACTGCCCCCTTCTCGATCAAGCCTCTCGCCAGCATATACTCCAGCTCATCCCTGAGCGCTGGGAGTTTAATGGGTGGCACCCGATAAGGTATCGACTTGAAGGGGGGCTGCTCTCCTACATCGACGTCATGCACCGCTTGAGTAGTGAGGCCTGGGTGCTCGGCAAATACAGTGGGGTATGAATCGAACAGGCGCTGCACTGCCACCTGCTGTTCCTCCGGCAGGTGCGCCAGAGCATTATGCGCACATTGGCTCGAATTCCCCGCCCACTGATCAGCCGAGACATGACAATCCCAGTTATCATCCACCTGATCATTGCTGCCCCCTCTCCTTCTCCACCATGACCGCAGCAGGTCAACACAGGGGCAGCTAGTGACTCAGGTGGGCGCCTCACATACTCCTTCAACAAATTAATGTGGCATAGTTGGTTACGCTTCTTCCGGTCTGGAGTGGCAACGAGGTAATCTAGATCGGAGATCTTTGACACCACCCGATAAAGCCCAGCGTACTTGGCAGCCAGAGGATGACCTGCCAAAGGCAACAGGACCAACACCTCTTGACCTACCTGAAACTCCCGGAGTTTCGCCTTAGTATCGTACCTGTCCTTCATAGGGGCCTGCGAACGCACCAAATTACGCCCGGCCAGCTCCAGACTTCTAAGCATTCTCTCTCTGCTCTCGAGGACGTATCTCAACATAGAACATGGCTTAGCGGTACCCTCCCAAATCTCCTTCACCATGTGGAGAGGGCACCTCACCTGATGCCCGAAAACAAGCTCATTCGGACTGAAACCGAGACTCTCTCTAGGTACTTCTCTTGCCGCGAACAAAACATACGGCAGACCAAGGTCCCAATCCTTTCCGTTCTCTGCGCAATAACATCGAAGCATGCTTTTTAGCGTGGCGTGCCACCTCTCCAACACCCCTTGACTCTCCGGGTGATACGCAGAAGAGACGACAGTGCTGATGCCATGCTGAATCATAGTTTGTTTGAACAGATTAGAGGTAAAATTAGAACCTTGGTCTGATTGCACCTCTTGCGGGTAACAATACCGCGAGCAATACAAGAGCAGGTTCCGGACAACAGTTTTCGCCGTGCCATTTCTCATTGGATATGCATCAGGATAACGAGTGGCCACATCCATGATAGTTAATAGAAATTTATTACCGGCACTAGTAGGGGTTAGGGGTCCGACCATATCAATGATGACCTTACTGAAGGGCGGTCCACTGACAGGAAGGGGGTGCAACCGGGCTCTCGGAATTGTTTGGTTAGGTTTTCCAACCCTCTGGCACGTATGACACCTTGCTATCCAGGTTACCACCTGCCCCTTCAACCCCGGCCACCAAAACAATTTTTCTAAAGCCGCCGCCATTTTTCTCACCCCTAGATGTCCTGCCAGTGGTATGTCATGCGCCAACCTCAGTAGGCTATCCCTGCACTCCCGTGGCACCACCAACTGGTCCACTACTCCGGACCCCTCTTGCCAACTACGTTTAGGGTCTTGAAAACGCCTATAGAGGATGCCTTCTAAATAAAAAAAATCTCCTGGCTGTGCATCGCCGTCCTCGTCGAGCTCTACAGCTCCATTAGCACACGTTTGGAGCTCAGGGTCCTCTAGTTGCAACCGACGTATATCTGAGGGTGCCAAGCGATCTAACTGCTCCCGGAGCAATGCATGACCTCCCCGATACTGGGCTGCTCCCTCTGTCTCTCTCGATGTACATAACGTTGCTGTCGTGGAGACTCGTCATGCCCAGCCTCGTCACTCTCGATGACAGGCCCAGGGGCTACTCCAGAATTAAGTAATGGTGCTAATACTGAATCACCCAGGAGAGCCGCCGAGTCGAAACTCTTAAAACCAACTCCAGCTTTAGCCTCCTCCTGTTGATCGTTCCTCCGCTGGTCTGAAGACGGAGGACTAGGCTGTGACACTTTAGCTGCCCGAGCTCGGGTGACAACACACGCCATGGGTTGTGTCTGGCACCGCTCGACCCACTCTTGCTCTTCCCTACTCACGTCGGCCGGCCTCTCGGCAACGACTAAGGGTAGAACCTCAGAAGCGGGCATTGCAAAGTCGTTGCCGAGAAGAAGGTCGACACCCTCCACTGGCAGTTTCTCCACAATCCCGACATCCAATTCACGTGCCACACCATCCACCTCCAACTCCAACCGCACCAGCGGGTATGACCGAGTTGCATTAATACCCTGCACCACCACCACCCGAGCCGCGTTTATAGGGTAGCCAGTCAAGTTTTTCATCAGAGTCTGGGAAGCACCTGTATCACGCAAGACCTCTACTCCATGCTTGCGCCCCGCCCACATCACGCAACCCCGCCCTCTATGGTCGCAAAAAACATCCTGAGCAGGGTTCGAGCCTCCCAGGTGCTTCTGCATTGGCTGTGCCTCAGCCTCTGACGAACTGCCCCGGGCAAACTCAGATGACTTCGGAGACACACCAATGTTGCAGGCCAAAGACACAGCTGCTGTAGGTGGTTTGCTAGGACAGACTCTTGCAAAGTGCCCCTTTTTATGACAATGATAACACTCCAACTCCCCTTTGGGCTTCCCTTGGTACTGGGAAGGGCCCGGCCCCTTCTTAAATGGGACGGTGCTAGTCTTGTGGTCAGTCTTGGTATCATGGCTCTTGTACTTGTTTGCATAAGGTATATCACTGTCTCGGGGGGGTGGGGCGTCACGCCCCTTGTTACCTGCCTCACTACGCTGGGCAGACCCGCACCCACGAATTAGTGATAGCCGGAGGTTAGCCATCTCAGCTGCCTCCTGTAGAGTTTTTGGTTGCTTTTCTTTAAGGTTTAACGTCAGGTCGCCGCCCGTGCATTTGAAAAACTGCTCTAAAAGCACCAACTGTTTAATGTCGTCAAACGTAGTAGCTTTCTCCGACCTCAGCCAATTCCCAAAAGCATCGGACAGCTCCCGGGCATGCTCCAAAAAGGTGCTCTCCTGACCCTTGGTAACACTCCGGAACTTCAACCTGTACGTCTCTGGTTGTAGTTCGTATGCTCTCAGGACAGCCTCCTTGAGTTCCTCATAGATAATACAAGACTCTATAGGCAACGCATTATAGGCTTTAAGACCCTTGCCTATTAATCTAGAGGATACAAGTGCTGCCCATTTATTCTCTGGCCACTGGTGTTCCTGGCACTTCTTCTCAAAGCGTGTGAAAAATTCTGTTACACCACTCTCATCAAACACCGGAACCAGTTTCAATAAGTGCGAGAGAGACTGCTCATGAACACGGTTACCAGCCCCAAGTCGCTGTCCCGTTGTCTCTACTCGCGACTTCTCTACATCCATGTCGCCACAGTACCTAGTCGACTCAGCTTGGATTTTTGCTTGACTGATAGTTTTTCTCTCATCTATCTTGGCTAATTCTAATTGCTGCTGATGCTGAAGCTTAGCTAATTCGAGCTTAAACAATAATTCTGGAGATAATCCTTGAGGAGGTGAAGGTGCTACAATGTTTGAAATTACCGGTGGTCCCCCCAGGGGCAACCCACCTTGCCAGTCACCACCCAACTGTGGAAGCGTACCCGGGGTCGGCAAACTACTGGGATGGCTGGGAGTCGAGTGTAGGGGAAGCATGGCCGAAGGGCTCTGAGCACTCAACCCATCTCGCTCACCAGTCACCCTGCCCAGTACACACGTTATCAAGTTATCCTTGGTCATGCTGCTAGTAACCGCATGACCGATAGCTGTGGCCAGGCATTGAAGACCGTACCAATCCATACCCTCCAACCGCTCGGCAGTAACAGGCCATTGCAAAAATATCCTAGCATCCTCCTCACAGGTCACCCGATTAACCCTTTCATCATGCTGCTGTTCCTCAGTTTCGACATTATGTACTGTGTCTCCATTCTCCTCTGACCCGGTATAAGACATGATGCTCACAAAAATTTCTCACCACAATATTCAGAAAAGAAGTACCCCAAACTCTTATGTAGCACTATTCACTTGCCAAAAATGTCTGAAGACTCTCAAGTGCTATACTACTTTGCCAAAAAAAATTAACGTGCCCACTATATTCCTCAATAAAACAAATGACCACAACAATCCTGCAATTATCTCTTAGTTCACAAGATCCTGAGCTAGGTCGCCATTTGTTACGATCCAGGTTCTCAAAGACACAGGGCTCTTCAACATTGGACTAGATAATGGCAAAAATGCAACAACGGTAACACTAGATCCAACCCCTGCCTTAAACACTGGAAAACAAAACACCATTACCGCCCCGAGTCGTGCCTGGACAACGAGGTATCCTATGACTCGGTAACTGGTGCACACACACTAGGCTGACGCTCGATGAAACAGCCTATTCTCAAACAGTAAAAGATTACTCAATTAGGTTACACAAAGAAAAGATAGTTAACGTGATTAATTAGCGTTACGGTAGATACTCAAATAACTGGCACTCCTGTATTAAAGAAAGTGCAATGCTAGTCCTGCAATATCAACTGGAAACTTCTGAAATAAGTCTGATGCTGGGAAGATGTTCGTAAAGAATCTTGAACAATTATAATGCAGAATACGGGTCACAATAAATACTAGGACATATAGTAATAATAGGCAGGCGAATAATAAAGACTGCGCAAAGGTAGTAATGCTCGACAACTAAAGAAATGCTTCGTGGCACAACGCAACAGCCTACTAGGGTTGTACAACTCAACAACAACCTCGGCTCAAAAGTGCAGTGAATAATAATGTTGCATACATATAATAATGGGGGCTTATCTCTAACCAGTGTCTGCTCAGTTAATAAAGTCTAGCTGGGGTATCAAGGCAGGGCAACAATGGGCGAGCATGCGGCTCGTAGCCTAACGTTGTCCGAAGGTGGTATAATGAAGATTACGTTATATGACGGGATGCTCTCTTGATAAATCTAGGTCTCTAGTACCTAGTTCTATCCTGGCGATCCCTCAGAAGTCAACACAAAGAGGCAGCACTATGTTGTGAGGGATAAGCTATGGCCCTCTCACACCACAGCACTGTGCTCGCAAAGTAAACCCACCCGAAGACAACTTAGGCTCCCACAGTACCTGTCGATGTCGTGCAGGGCTTAGCTAACACTGCACACATCGGAGACAACGACACAGTAACCTTACCCCTAGTCTAGCTTTAGATAACCAAGCAGAATCACTCAACACCTTGCCAGGGAGACATATACCGGTCTACAACCTTCCCGAGAGAGGACACACACGGAAAAGTCCGTCTCTCCAACCTCAATAAAGCATAATACCTCCTTAACCTAATACAGGGAAATATCTGAGAGCTTCGCGTACAATACGACTGGTCGACGGTGAACGTCTATGCTGAAACCAGAAGGGATGTTGAGTTTAATAAAGATTAGAGAATGAGAAAGGAGAAGTCGAGAGAGAGAAATAGTATGCAAAGTGGCGAGTATGGGGGACAGAATTGCAAAGGATATAGGCTGTACGCGTGTCAGGCAAGCTCTGAGCTGGTAAAAAACACGAGGCCGCGATGGGCAGGGACTAGTTGACCACCCGGCCGCCAACGCCGTCAGCGCCCAAGCGAGCCGCGTCATAGCTCACCCCGCTGCCAGGTGTACCCCCTCACCCTCTCTCGCTCGCCTCCCACACAAGCAACATTTATATTATAGCGAATATAAAATATAAGGCGCGGTCACAGACCAAAACAAAGACCATTTCTAGACTGTCTGTGGCAACACGACACTAATAAAATAAAGCAGATCATTCTAGGACAACTGTAGCCCATCCCCCCATCCTGGCGAGCGCTAGCGAGCTGCAATGCCCCACGCAACCATTCTGTTAATGCCGGGAGGCGTCACACAGTGATGATACAATCAATGTATTTTATATAGAGTAATCTTAACTTGAGTAAATGATTCTCTATAACTTGTTATTTTTTCTATGTGTATGAAGGAAACAAAAGGCAGGTTGTCAAATGAGTACAGAGAGCCACATTTAAGGGATGTTAGAGTCAAAATGCCTTGACACGCGAAGTTTAAAGCAGTCTTAGTCATAGGATGAAGGAAAGATTGCTTGAGGGAGAGAGTTCCAGAGTTCACTTGTTGTGCAGAAGAAAGACTGCGAAAATTTGCTAATTATTGGGTTGGAGAGCTGGACAGAATAGGAATGGGACTATGTTAAAAGGTAGGTACCTCACACTCGATGATTCTGGGATGCTGTCTTAGCAAGTGTGGTAATATGATCTTTCCATGAAAGGTCAGATGAAAAAGATACACCAAGAATGTCGTGACTATGAAAGCTTGATATGTGTATTGTTGAAGAATAACTGATAGTTTTGTGGAAGATTGCGACGGTTTGTTAAATGGAGAAATTGGGTCTTGGAGACGCTTTCCTAACAAGTTGTCAATTATGCATATGTTTAACATGTTCAAGAGCAAGTAAGTGTATGTTTGTCGGTAATAAACATAGTCATACCCAATATTGGCCTTAAATAGATTGAGCTAGTCAGTTATGTGAGTCTGTAGGAGTGTAGGGTATTGATATTTGCAGGCAAATACATAGCATCTTCTATATACATACTATATACAGTATAAATATATATATATATATATATATATATATATATATATATATATATATATATATATATATATATATATTTATATATATATATATATATATATTTTCTTTAATACATACGAGGTTGAAAGAAATGGCAATTTCTGCGTTGGAAATTTTATTATTCAAAGTTTCCAGGTCTCTGATGAGTTTTCTTTGGGTGGCAGGAAGTAGATGAAGGAGATGACCAAAATTCATGGTGGTACAGGGTTACATTAATGTACATGATGATACAGGATATATGACGCGTTTCACTGGACAACCAGCATTATCAAGTAAGGATAGAATGATATAAAAGGTAAACAGGAAGGGTATATATAGAGGGTGGAGGATCAGAGGAGGCGAAAATCAGGGGCAAAAGTCTGCTATTGGTGGAGGGGTATTCTAGGAGAGAGAAAGAGAGAACCGCTTCATGCATGCGCACTGGATGCGGGATGGTGGTCGGTTGGCGGGGTAGAAGCTGATTGGCTGCATGTCGAGGGGCGTGGCCTAAGTTGTGTAGTACGTGTGGCGCCTGCGGAAGACGAAGCTGAAGGAGGTAGCGCGGGGGGCTGCGTCAAGGGCACCGGGGGGCGAGGGAGGGTGTTATGTCCTGTAGGAAAGTGCCTTTTGGCAGAAGGAAGGATCTGAAGGTCCAGAGTTTGGTTGTTGATGTTGGGATGTAAGGCTTGGATATATAAAGCTTCGAGTATAGGTAATCTCCTTGGGTCACATTCTTTATCGAGTATGGTGGTGTGTTTCTCTAATTCGTTGCGTGTGAGGGGGGGGTGGTTAGGGGTGAGATAGTGGTCTTTGATGGCTCCAGCCTGAAGGTGAAGAGTTAACCGATGTGAAAGACGAGTCTGCGTCATACCAATATAGGAATGAGGTCCACAGTCCTCATAATTACAGGTATGTTGGTAAATGACGTGATCGTCGGTCATCGTGCTCTTTATCTTGGTGGAAGCTGGTTTGTTGCGGAGAACGAGGTTGGAGGTCTTGGGGATTTGTAATAAATTATTAATTTGATTTTGTTTTCCGGGTTGGTTGGGTGGACATGCTTGGAGATTATTTCTTTTAAGACGGCCTCGTCATTTTTGTGTTCAGAGGACATAAAATTGCGGTAGAAGATCTTAATTTCATTGGGGGGTCAATGTTGGGAGGGCTTTGGGTGTACCATTTTTCAAGATGGTGGTTGATGGTGCTGGAGATGTCGGAGTTGGAGTATCCGTTATTTACTAAAACTTGGGATAGTCTTTCTAGTTCCTGGTGGGTGTCGGCCCAGGTAGAGCAGTGCGTGAGGGCTCTCCTAACATAGGCGGAGATGGAGGATAGAAGATAACGGCGGGGGCATTCACTATCGCTGTTGAGGCATTGTCCTGTGTTAGTTGGTTTAATGTAGACGGTGGTTTTGAACCCATGGTCGTTCAGAGCTACGAGGATGTCGAGGAAGGGGAGTTGTCCATTGTTAGATTTTTCAAAGGTGAAGTTAAGTCCGGAGGATGTCATGAAGCGACGCTGGAGTTCCTGTAGTTCGAGGAGGTCCTTGATTTGCACGAAGATGTCATCCACGTATCTACAGTAGACGGCGGGTCGTTGGGCAGCTAGGAGCTCTTCCTCAAAGGTACCCATAAAAAAGTTCGCAAAAAGAACTCCTAGGGGGCTGCCCATCGCCACACCGTCTATCTGCTTGTACATGTTGCCCCGGGGGCAAAGGAAGAGGGACTCCTTGGTGCATAGCTCCAGTAGTGTTTTCAGGGCCTTCTCCGGGATGTCCAGTGTTGGTGTATCAGGGCAATGGTAAATTCGACGTAGAATCATGTCAATGGTCCTATCCACTGGCACGTTGGTGAACAGGCTTTCTACGTCGAGAGAGGCGATTGTGTGGTTGTTGTTACGGGGGGCGTCTCGTAAAATTTCCAAGAAATCGTGGGCTGAGTTAAGGTTGAATTGGCTGGGCACGTAGGGGGTGAGGAGGTTGTTCAGTGCCTTGGCGATCTGGTAGGTGGCAGTGGGGATCTGGGAGATGATGGGGCGGAGGGGGTTTCCAGGTTTGTGTGTTTTGTTGGTTCCGTACGCATAACCAGGGGTGTATTCTCCGACGAGTTTTTTAAGGTGGATCCCTCCTTGTTTGGCGTTGATGGCGGTGGTGGTGGTGTTGGCAGTACGTTTGATTTCGTCGGTTGGGTTGCGGGTGATCTTTTTAAATTTGGTGTTGTCACTTAAGATGACGTCCATTTTTCTAAGATATTCCTCCTTGTCATGAATCACGAGGCAGGAAGCTTTATCCGCACGACGGATGATGATGTTGGGGTTGTCTCTTAATTGTTTGGCAGCTTGGAAGTGTTGTTTGTTGAGGATTTTGCTATGGTGAGTTCCTCTGGTTTTGGCGGCTTCAGCGAGGAGTGTAGGTTGTAGGGCGGGAGTACTGGTGACCTTGCCATCCTTCTTGAGTCGTAGGATGTCGTCCAGGAGGATTTCCGTTTCTAGGCGTTTCCGGTGGGGACCAGGTTTGGAGCTGTAGTGGCAGTTGAGGCCTTTGTTGAGGAGGTCTTCTTGGTCCAGGGTCAGAATGGTGTTAGTAAGGTTTATATATCCTTTTGTTGGTTTGGGAAGTTTTAAGTTTCCGCCTTAAAGACGGGCAAGCTTTTTTATGGTTGTGTTTTCGGCTTGTCTTCTGTGTTGTTGAAGGAGTTGTTCGAGGGCTGTGTTGATTTCGGCTTTGAGGTGGCCTGAAGGGGTTTCGTCTTCCCAAATCCGTAGAAGAGCATCTCGTTCTTTACGAAGGTTGTTGGCGAGCTCTCGTTTTTCAATTATTTGGTCCTTCACCAGTTCTTCACGAAACTGGAGGGTGCTGGTGCGATGTCTGGCATTCTCGTGAAGTTTTATGTTAGTAAAGCCAGGTAATAAATTTTCTTTAATACATACGAGGTTGAAAGAAATGGCAATTTCTGCGTTGGAAATTTTATTATTCAAAGTTTCCAGGTCTCTGATGAGTTTTCGTTGGGTGGCAGGAAGTAGATGAAGGAGATGAGCAAAATTCATGGTGGTACAGGGTTACATTAATGTACATGATGATACAGGATGTACGACGCGTTTCACTGGACAACCAGCATTATCAAGTAAAGATAGAATGATATAAAAGGTAAACAGGAAGGGTATATATAGAGGGTGGAGGATCAGAGGAGGCGAAAATCAGGGGGCAAAAGTCTGCTATTGGTGGAGGGGTATTCTAGGAGAGAGAAAGAGAGAGAACCGCTTCACGCATGCGCACTGGATGCGGGATGGTGGTCGGTTGGCGGGGTCGAAGCTGATTGGCTGCGTGTCGAGGGGCGTGGCCTAAGTTGTGTAGTACGTGTGGCGCCTGCGGAAGACGAAGCTGAAGGAGGTAGCGCTTGGGGCTGCGTCAAGGGCACCGGGGGGCGAGGGGGGGGTGTTAGGTCCTGTAGGAAAGTGCCTTTTGGCAGAAGGAAGGATCTGAAGGTCCAGAGTTTGGTTGTTGATGTTGGGATGTAAGGCTTGGATATATAAAGCTTCGAGTATAGGTAATCTCCTTGGGTCACTTTCTTTATCGAGTATGGTGGTGTGTTTCTCTAACTCGTTGCGTGTGAGGTGCGGGTGGTTAGGGGTGAGATAGTGGTCTTTGATGGCTCCAGCCTGAAGGTGAAGAGTTAACCGACGTGAAAGACGAGTCTGCGTCATACCAATATAGGAATGAGGTCCACAGTCCTCATAATTACAGGTATGTTGGTAAATGACGTGATCGTCGGTCATCGGACTCTTTATCTTGGTGGAAGCTGGTTTGTTGCGGAGAACGAGGTTGGATCCACCTTAAAAAACCCGTCGGAGAATACACCCCTGGTTATGCGTACGGAACCATCAAAACACACAAACCTGGAAACCCCCTCTGCCCCATCATCTCCCAGATCCCCACTGACACCTACCAGATCGCCAAGGCCCTGAACAACCTCCTCACCCCCTACGTGCCCAGCCAATTCAACCTTAACTCAGCCCACGATTTCTTGGAAATTTTACGAGACGCCCCCCGTAACAACAACCACACAATCGCCTCTCTCGACGTAGAAAGCCTGTTCACCAACGTGCCAGTGGATAGGACCATTGACATGATTCTACGTCGAATTTACCATTGCCCTGATACACCAACACTGGACATCCCGGTGAAGGCCCTGAAAACACTACTGGAGCTATGCACCAAGAAGGCCCCCTTCCTTTGCCCCCGGGGCAACATGTACAAGCAGATAGACGGTGTGGCGATGGGCAGCCCCCTAGGAGTTCTTTTTGCGAATTTTTTTATGGGTACCATCGAGAAAGAGCTCCTAGCTGCCTAACGACCCGCCGTCTACTGTAGATACGTGGATGACATCTTCGTGCAAATCAAGGACCTCCACGAACTACAGGAACTCCAGCGTCGCTTCATGACATCCTCCGGACTTAACTTCACCTTTGAAAAATCTAACAATGGACAACTCCCCTTCCTCGACATCCTCGTAGCTCGGAACGACCATGGGTTCAAAACCACCGTCTACATTAAACCAACTAACACAGGACAATGCCTCAACGGCGATAGTGAATGCCCCCGCCGTTATCTTCTATCCTCCATCTCCGCCTATGTTAGGAGATCCCTCACGCACTGCTCTACCTGGGCCGACACCCACCAGGAACTAGAAAGACTATCCCAAGTTTTAGTAAATAACGGATACTCCAACTCCGACATCTCCAGCACCATCAACCACCATCTTGAAAAATGGTACACCCAAAGCCCTCCCAACATTGACCCCCCCAATGAAATTAAGATCTTCTACCGCAATTTGATGTCATCTGAACACAAAAATGACGAGGCCGTCTTAAAAGAAATAATCTCCAAGCATGTCCACCCAACCATCCCGGAAAACAAAATCAAATTAATAATTTATTACAAATCCCCCAAGACCTCCAACCTCGTTCTCCGCAACAAACCAGCTTCCACCAAAATAAAGAGCCCGATGACCGACGATCACGTCATTTACCAATATACCTGTAATTATGAGGACTGTGGACCTCATTCCTATATTGGTATGACGCAGACTCGTCTTTCACGTCGGTTAACTCTTCACCTTCAGGCTGGAGCCATCAAAGACCACTATCTCACCCTTAACCACCCCCACCTCACACGCAACGAGTTAGAGAAACACACCACCATACTCGATAAAGAAAGTGACCCAAGGAGATTACCTATACTCAAAGCTTTATATATCCAAGCCTTACATCCCAACATCAACAACCAAATTCTGGACCTTCAGATCCTTCCTTCTGCCAAAAGGCACTTTCCTACAGGACCTAACACCCCCCCCTCGCCCCCCCGGTGCCCTTGACGCAGCCCCCCGCGCTACCTCCTTCAGCTTCGTCTTCCGCAGGCGCCACATGTACTACACAACTTAGGCCACGCCCCTCAACACGCAGCCAATCAGCTATGACCCCGCCAACCGACCATCATCCCGCATCCAGTGCGCATGCGTGAAGCGGTTCTCTCTTTCTCTCTCCTAGAATACCCCTCCACCAATAGCAGACTTTTGCCCCCTGATTTTCGCCTCCTCTGATCCTCCACCCTCTATATATACCCTTCCTGTTTACCTTTTATATCATTCTATCCTTACTTGATAATGCTGGTTGTCCAGTGAAACGCGTCGTATATCCTGTATCATCATGTACATTAATGTAACCCTGTACCACCATGAATTTTGCTCATCTCCTTCATCTACTTCCTGCCACCCAACGAAAACTCATCAGAGACCTGGAAACTTTGAATAATAAAATTTCCAACGCAGAAATTGCCATTTCTTTCAACCTCGTATGTATTAAAGAAAATTTATTACCTGGCTTTACTAACATATATATATATATATATACAGTATATATAATATATATACTGTTATATTACATACAGTATACTGTATATATTTTGTTTGTCTTTGTTCTATGTGGATGATGGAGATAAAGGCAATACTGCCTGTAACAAGTGCCTCCCTCAGAGTTGAAAGAGTGACAGGGCCAAAATCAAGGAATGTTAAAGTCAAAATGTCTGGATACACAGAGTTTGAAGCAATTTAAGTGATAGGATTAGGGAAAGATGGATTCAGGGAGAGAGTTCCAGAGCTCAGCTGTTGAATAGAAGAAAGATTGGGAGTATCATTTAACTCTTAGGTTGAAGAGTTGCACAGACTAGGGGTGGGATTGTGTTGCAAGACGGGTAGTACGTACCCTACGTAGAGGAGATGGTATACACTGAGAGCTCTGAGGAACACTGATAATTGAAATAGCGATAGAATAGTGAGAGAGATGCAACATTGCGGCGAAGAGAGAGAGATTGCAGAGAGCTTTGTCAGAGGAAGAAGTGATAGTTGTGCTATCAGATTGGAAAAGGGAAGGGAAAGACAAGGAAGAATAATTGTTAAAGAGGTTTTTGGATGGATGCCAGAAAGATTGGGAAGAGCTAGAGTTAGATAGTTCAGTGCATTTATTATTGATAAAAGAGTGTTTGGCAAGTTGAAGAACTGATTTGGCTTGATTCCGGGCAGAAACATAGGAAGAATGAGATTCTTGAGTTTTAAGCCCTAAAAAACAGGGCCGTTTGTAACATCAACTACCTGCCAAGCGGGCATATTTACCCTAAACGAGCTTCATTCTATGCTCTTTTTCATGCATAAAGAAGAGCCAGAGCGTAATACAATTATGTATCCGTGAAAGGACGACAATAGAGCTTTCCAAAGACACCTGAATCATCCTTGTACGACCACAGGTTATCCTGTAGCGAGCGCGCAACCGGAGGTGAAAAATCCCTAAATAAGGTAATTTCCCCAGTTTTTTCATGGTCTCGCGAGGCCGAGGGTGTGAAATGTTGTAGTGGCGGTCTCAGTCGCGGCACTTTGGTCGTGCCCAATGCTCAGATCCCGCTTATCGTCCTCCCAACGCGTGGACTCTCTCTCAGAGCTGATAATGTGCTCAAAATGCCGCCCGTCATATGACGGGTATAGGAGGATAGTCCATTTATCTCTCGCCCGTCATATGACGGTCACCGCCAGTTGAGTGTTAAGGTGTTAGTACCGTTTGAATGTCTCCTCCTTGTTGCAGACAGCAGTAGAACAAGCGTGAGTAAACCAAGATTATATGCATTACTCTGAGAGAAAGAAAATGGAATGCATGCCTCCATCCCCGATAGGATTACGTCGGTAATACGTTATGCACTCTCTGAGAGTCCCCGGCCACGGAAGCAAAAATAATTCGATGGGAAGTCAAAGAAGTACTGCCGAAGAGCCTCCCAGTCGGCAGCACCAAAGTGCCACAAGCACCGCCGGCTGGTAGGATCGGGTGGCCGTACCGGAGAGATAGGACAGGCGACAGATCTCCGAAGTGATCTGGGATACGGGTGGGTTGATGACTCAATTGCTCTAGGTCATTTAAGATAGAAAAGATGTAGGATTGTTCACCAGGTTGGCCAGTGGAATTAGAGGAGAGCCATTGACGGTGGTGAACGTTGTTCCACTTTAGAGTTTAGATAGTCAAAGAATTTGGGGAAATCAGTTGAGTTGGGCAAAAAATAGACAGCACATAAATATTTAGTATGAGGGTGATAGGATAGTTTGAGCCATGAAGTTTAGAATTCAGAGGAGTCGAAGTTGGGAACTCGAGAACAAGCGAGTTTGTTGTGTACGTATACACAACATCTGCCTTTTGCTTTGAAACTAGGATAGAGACAGTAGGAGGGTACTGAGAAGGGTTTGCTTTCAGTAGTCCCAGACAACTGAGTTTCGGTGAGAAAGAGGACATCAGGGTTGGCAGAGGAGAGGTGGTGTTCAACAGAGTAGAAGTTAAAGGAAATGGAACAAATGTTGCAAAAGTTGATAGTGAGAGCGTCAAATCGCGGTCCAAGATATTTTTGTGGGTCGTTGGGTGAGTGTCCAGCCTGTGTTGTGGGGGCATTTATGCCTCCACAACACAAGTGAGGCACAACACAGTGAGGCACAAAGAAAATCAGTAAAAGAGGCCAAGCTTTACTGGCCAGGATTACTGTTCACCTCTGTGGGGTGGAAGTGGAGTGGTTGCATTGAGGCAGTTGGACAAAATTCAAAATAAAGCTATTAGATTAATAAATAACCTTGCAATCACACAGGACCTTCCTACATTATACATACGAAGAAACGTTGCATCCCTTGCATTATTCTACAGATATTTTCACAGCAATTGTTCCGAGGAACTTGCTTCAATTTTGCCGCCTCTCCACATCTTTCCCCGTAGAACTAGGACAGCTGAGAGCGCCCATAAATTTACACTTTCTCCTCCACAATGCAGAACTTCTGCTTATCAAAATTCATTTATCCCCAGAGCTACTACTCTTTGGAATTCACTTCCCTCGAATTGCTTTCCACAAACTTACAATCTACAAATGTTTAAATCCAGTTGTTACAAAACTTTTATGAATGGAGGATGCCTTTAGGCACATGGACCTTTTTGTTTTATCTGTGTTTTTCCTTCCTCCGTTCATTGTCTCTTAAAACAAAACAAAAACACATGAAACTATGAGTTCCAGCGACTCCTTAGCACATGCCTGTAGCCTCCCCTGCTCGATTGGTGCCTATAATTTCCCCCTGGTATATATATAAATAAATAAATAAATAAATAAATGTAATATATATATATATATATATATATATATATATATTCTCTTTTAAACAGACGAGGTTAAAAGCAATAGCAGTTTCAGCATTCAGGATTTTATTGTTACAGCTTTCAATAGTTCTAACAATTTTCCTCTGGGGTTCAGAGATGAGGTACAAAAGGTTAGCAAAATTCATGGTGGATCCAACGTTTCACAAGTAAACATCTTGCACCTTCAGGAAATGGAGAGGTAATGATTAGAATAGGGACAAAGCATCATATTTATACAAAATTTGAGGATCAAGTAGAGGGAGGTGGGCGGAGCTACTGGGTGTGTGGTGGCTGTTCATTGGTGGAAGGCAGTCTATTCGCGAGACGGGCACTAAATCTTATCGGTGGTTGGTCGTTGGCTGTGGGTGGCTGTGATTGTTTGGTGTTGTCAGTTGTGTGCTGAGCGTGGAAGCGTAAGGGAGGGGGGCACGGGGCGAGAGGAGGGGGGCCAGCATGCCTGTAGCGCTTGCCTGAAGGAAGAATTTGAAGGTCTTGTGTTTGGTTGTTGATGCTGGGGTTGAGTGTTTGGATGTATAGAGCTTCTAAAATAGCTAGTCTTCTGGGGTCTGATTCTTTGTCGAGTATGGTGGTTTGTTTGTCTAGGTCGGCGCGAGTTAGGGCAAGATGGTGGGGGGCTTGATAGTGATCTTTTATAGCGCCAGATTGAAGGTGGAGGGTTAGTCGACGGGAAAGGCGAGTCTGTGTCATTCCAACATAGGATAGGGGTCCACAGTCCCCAGAGGTGCAAATATGCTGGTATATCACATGATCGTCTTTCGGTTGGTTGGTGGAAATGGGGCGGTTACGGAGGACAAGGTTGGAGGTCTTAGGAGATTTGTAGTAAATAATGAGTTTGATTTTATTGTCAGGGTTGGTGGGTAGGACGTTTTTGTTAATTATTTCTTTCATAATGGATTCGTCTGTTGTGTGGTCGGAAGACATGTAGTTTCTGTAGAAAAATGTAATGTCATTGGCCGGGTTGGTGCTAGGGGGGTCTTGTTTGTACCATTTTTCTAGGTGGTGGTTGATGGCATTGGTGATGTTAGTGTTGGAATACCCATTGTTGACTAGGACCTGGGTGAGCCTTTCCAGTTCATTGTGTGTGTCATTCCAGGTGGTGCAATGGGTCAGGGCTCTCCTGACATAGGCGGCGATGGTGGACTGTAGGTATCGTTTAGGGCATTCACTTTCCCCATTAAGACATTGGCCATTGTTAGTAGGTTTGGTGTACACGGTAGTTTTGAAGCCGTGGTCGTGGAGGGAGACAAGGAGGTCGAGGAAGGGTAGATGTCCATCGGTGGTTTCTTCGTATGTGAAGTTGAGTCCGGAGGCGGCCATGAAGCGCTGCTGGAGGTCCCTGAGTTCGCCCAGGTCCTTCACCCGCACGAAGATATCATCGATGTACCTGCAGTAGACAGTGGGCCGGTGGGCAGCCAGGAGTTCCTCTTCGATAGTTCCCATGAAGAAATTGGCGAACAGGACCCCCAGGGGGCTTCCCATCGCTACACCGTCGATTTGCTGGTACATATTCCTGCGGGGGCAGAGGGAAGGGGACTCCTTGGTACATAGTTCCTAGAGCGTCTTCAGGGCCTTCTCCGGGATGTCCAGGGGGGGCGTATTAGGGCAGTGGTAAACTCGACGTAGGATAAAATCTATGGTCTTGTCAATGGGCACGTTGGTAAACAAACTCTACGTCGAGGGAGGCGATGATGTGGTCGTTAGCTGGGGGGACATCTCGTAGAATTTCTAGGAAGTCATAAGCAGAGTTGAGGTTGTATTGCCGTGGAATAAAAGGGGTGAGGAGTTTGTTCAGGCCCTTGGCGGTCTGGTAGGTAGCAGTAGGGATCTGTGATATGATGGGGCGGAGGGGGTTCCTGGGTTTGTGGGTTTTTATAGTACCGTAAGCATAACCTGGGGTGAATTCGCCGATGAGTTTCTTCAGGTGTACGCCACCGGCTTTGGCGTTGATAGCAGTGATGGTGGTGTTGGCTTTCCTTTTTATTTCGTCAGTAGGGTTGCGAGTGATCCTTTTGAATGTGTTCTTATCACTAAGAATGTCATCCATTTTCCGTAGGTATTCTTCTTTTCCGTGTATCACAAGGCAGGAGGCCTTATCAGCTCGTCGGATGATGATGTTGGGGTTCTTTTTAGTTGTTTAGCGGCTTTGAACTCATCGGCGAATTCACCCCAGGTTATGCTTACGGTACTATAAAAACCCGCAAACCCGGGAACCCCCTCCGCCCCATCATATCACAGATCCCAACTGCTACCTACCAGACCGCCAAGGCCCTGAACAAACTCCTCACCCCCTTTGTTCCACGGCAATACAACCTCAACTCTGCTTATGACTTCCTAGAAATTCTACGAGATGCCCTGCCAGGTAACATCATCGCCTCCCTCGACGTAGAGAGTTTGATTACCAACGTGCCCGTTGACAAGACCATAGATTTTATCCTACGTCGAGTTTACCACTGTCCTAATACGCCCCCCCTGGACATCCCGGAGAAGGCCCTGAAGACGCTCTTGGAACTATATACCAAGGAGTCCCCTTTCCTTTGCCCCCGCGGGAATATGTACCAGCAAATCGACGGTGTAGCGATGGGAAGCCCCCTGGGGGTCCTGTTCGCCAATTTCTTCATAGGAACTATCGAAGAGGATCTCCTGGCTGCCCACCGGCCCACTGTCTACTGCAGGTACATCGATAATATCTTCGTGCGGGTGAAGGACCTGGGCGAACTCAGGGACCTCCAGGAGCGCTTCATGGCCGCCTCCGGATTCAACTTCACATACGAAGAAACCACCGATGGACATCTACCCTTCCTCGATCTCCTTGTCTCCCTCCACAACCACGGCTTCAAAACTACCGTGTACACCAAACCTACTAACAATGGCCAATGTCTTAATGGGGAAAGTGAATGCCCTAAACGATACCTACAGTCCACCATCGCCGCCTATGTCAGGAGAGCCCTGACCCATTGCACCACCTGGAATGACACACACAATGAACTGGAAAGGCTCACCCAGGTCCTAGTCAACAATGGGTATTCCAACACTGATGTCACCAATGCCATCAACCACCACCTAGAAAAATGGTACAAACAAGACCCCCCTAGCACTAACCCGGCCAATGACATTACATTTTTCTACAGAAACTACATGTCTTCCGACCACACAACAGACGAATCCATTATGAAAGAAATAATTAACAAAAACGTCCTCCCCACCAACCCTGACAATAAAATCAAACTCATTATTTACTACAAATCTCCTAAGACCTCCAACCTTGTCCTCCGTAACTGCCCCATTTCCACCAACTAACCGAAAGACGATCATGTGATATACCAGCATATTTGCACCTCTGGGGACTGTGGACCCCTATCCTATGTTGGAATGACACAGACTCGCCTTTCCCGTCGACTAACCCTCCACCTTCAATCTGGCGCTATAAAAGATCACTATCAAGCCCCCCACCATCTTGCCCTAACTCGCGCCGACCTAGACAAACAAACCACCATACTCGACAAAGAATCAGACCCCAGAAGACTAGCTATTTTAGAAGCTCTATACATCCAAACACTCAACCCCAGCATCAACAACCAAACACAAGACCTTCAAATTCTTCCTTCAGGCAAGCGCTACAGGCATGCTGGCCCCCCTCCTCTCGCCCCGTGCCCCCCTCCCTTACGCTTCCACACTCAGCACACAACTGATACCAACCAATCACAGCCACCCACAGCCAACAACCAACCACCGATAAGATTTAGTGCCCGTCTCGCGAATAGACTGCCTTCCACCAATGAACAGCCACCACACACCCAGTAGCTCCGCGCAGCTCCCTCTACTTGATCCTCAAATTTTGTATAAATATGATGCTTTGTCCCTATTCTAATCATTACCTCTACATTCCCTGAAGATGCAAGATGTTTACTTGTGAAACGTTGGATCCACCATGAATTTTGCTAACCTTTTGTACCTCATCTCTGAACCCCAGAGGAAAATTGTTAGAACTATTGAAAGCTGTAACAATAAAATCCTGAATGCTGAAACTGCTATTGCTTTTAACCTCGTCTGTTTAACCCGTACAGCCCCAGCGACGCGCCTGACGCGTCGGCGATGTATGTAACGCACAGCCCCAGAGACGCGCCTGACGCGTCACCCTAATTGCGCCGACCGTAACCTCAGGTGTAGCCACTCAAGAGGGCTCAGATTTGTATGGGAACTGTGTACGTATCCCACGCAACCGTGCCGATGGTTGAAAACTCTCAAAGTCCACGTGCGTGCGCGCGAGCGCGCAATAACCTGTTTTTTTGGGATAATTGCCTTCAATTTTTTACTCTTGTAAAATCCGTTTTCGGGGGCTCTGTAGGACCATTTTTTAAGCTTTTTGAGCGGTTTTTCGTGGTTTTTCCTTCATTCCTAACCCATTCGCTATTGTTTCTGGAATAAAACCATTTTTTGAAAACCGGCCGGGTTCTGGTGCGCAAACATTACAAAACTAGCCGGGGCTCCACGGGTTAAAAGAGAATCTATTACCTGGCTATACTAACATATATATATATATATATATATATATATATTAGTATATATAATAGTTCGCATGAGCTTAGTAAAGAAAGTAAATATCCCGTCAATTATTATTTCAGCTCCTTGGTTAGTTTCATTCTCATTTTCAACAGGTAATATTTAACAGAAAGGCATAATATATTTTAGTTATACTATTATATGTTAAGTATATAGGGGATTATAGGTAATAACACAACACATTAATTATTGGATAAGTGATAATAAGTATAAATGTACAGGTATATAAGTACAGATATATGATAAGGCTTGTAATAAAAGCCTGAGGAGCAAGGTGATATATGACTTGTGTGGTCTAATATATCTAGGGGATATAGGAGCTTGGCTATAGAGGGTGAGTTTGAGTCTCGAGTCTAGAGGGAGTAAAGAGCTCTGACTCTCTCTGGCTGAGGTCTGTTGAAGTCTAACTGAAGATGCCTGAGTAAGAAGGCATCGACTGGGTTCAAGGATGCTGAAGCAACACAGCATCAACTCAGCATTCTGGTATGACGTATGACCGGATAAATACGTTATACAGTTTACATTTACAGAGGAAATGGGTGTTGATTTAAGTGGAAGTAACAACAAATATATTATATGTTAATGAGATAGATAAAGTTATAGGGAGTTAGGCATATAAGCAGTGAGATATATGTATAGCAATATATATGTAGGGCTTATAATGTCATACTACATTACATACAATTGTGTTTTCCCTAATATATGACAGACCCTATGTAAATTTTATAATAACAAAGTAATTACATCACTCATATAATACTTACATGAATTTGGTACTCGGAATCAGGATTTAGGTTGGGGATGGTGTAGGTGTTGGTTTGTGTCCATTTCTTTTCTTTCACAGTATCATCATATCGAGACCAATGGATCTTGAACCACTGGAATTGCCCTGTAAACGGTCTCCTCCACTGCACAGTGATGGACGCGCTGGTTGTTCCGGTTACCCGCAGGTTGGTCACTGGCCCGGGTGCAGTCAGTGGAGGATGGATACAATCAATTTATATAGTTACTCGGGACAACATTTACGAACTTATCTTTCATTTTAATCATTACAAAAAAATATAAGTAAAATAAATAAATACAAAATCGAATAAACCGTTTTCTTGCTGGGAATTAGTTTGGCATTCATAAAAGGTCAAGTAGAGGAGTTGAAAGCCGAATCTGTAATAAGTACAACAATATAACGAGTACCAGTATTATAGTTGATACCAGTCATTGCTTTGTAAGTGCTAACCTGGAAATAGCACTCTCTCTCTCTCTCTCTCTCTCTCTCTCTCTCTCTCTCCCTCCAGCAAGAAAGTTCATTAAACCATTTCATCCAATATCCAAGACAAGACATGAATAACCTTGACATAATCTTTACGTCACAATACGACCTACTGTATTAGGCTATAAAGGGAGAGGTGGTCAATGTCAGGGATTAATGCTAATAACAACGGTTGAGGGATCATATATTATCTAGTACTAGTTATCATCGTTTAATCACTCGTAAGGGGCGTCACCGGCTTTTTTTATCTTTCTCTCCTTTTCTGTTTTTCACTGGTTTGTATCCATTCGGCCCCATTCAGCCAACTGTTTTAAGACGTTTATCCCCATCCAGGTGTCGATATCTTCCGGGCGAGCGATAGCGAGCCAGCATTGTATGGAGAAATCCGGCTTCCCTGGAGAATTTTTTCTATCGAAAAATTTACAAATTTAGCATGCTGTCAAAACAAAAATATATATATGCTGGCTAGCTACCGCTCGCCAGGGAAATATTGACACCTGGATGGGGATAATCGTCTTAAAACATTAGGCTGAATGGGGCCGAATAGATAAAAGCCAAGGAAAGAGGGAGAGAAAAAAACAAAAAAACGAGGTAGGCTCCCTTAAGAATAAATGGATTAACAATATATCTAATTCAACTCATGAAAACGTACCCACTTTCAAGAAAACAAGATTTCAAACCTTTTTAACAGACTTGAGTTTCATAAGCCTTATCACGGATAGTATTTATTGGACCTATTCACAGAAATACCGGTATATACAATAATATAATTATGGAGAAAATTCCTTAATCCCAATTAAAATCTGGATGGCAATTCGAAATAAGCTAAAATAGTGAAGCAGAAAACCCAAAGAATGTCTACATACCTTACTAATACAACTGCTCAAAACACTTTCAATAGAACAAAACATGAAATGGACAAGTTTCACCAGCCACAATATAATGACGTTGTAAGTAACATTGTAATTACAGAACGAGATGCATAAACTGTATGAATAAGTTAAATTCAAAGAATCACCCTGGGCCCGATAACAAATGTCTCCAAAAATATTTAAAGAACTGAAGAAGGAGCTATCAAGGGTAGGTTTATAATGTGTTCCCTAGACCTCCATCAAGCTTAAAATTACACCCCCTTGACCCCCTTTCAACATAAATGTGTACATTTTTCGGTAGACAAATTTCCCGGCCGAAGGCCGGTTCCTCTTGAAGTGCAGGCTTGCTATCGCTCACCAGGAAAAAATCGACACCTACATGACATGAAAGGTCCTTACATTGACAGAAATGGAGCGAAAGTTCTTAAAATCGCCAAACTAAAGGGGCGAACGTCTTAAAATCTCAAAAGCATTGGGGTTAAACATGAGGGAGAAAGTGGTCCAGAAAATATTCCCTCAAGTGGAAGAAGTTTGGAGAAGTTTGGCAAGAACGAAAGAATATTTCTGATTGGGGATATGAATGGTAAGGTGGGTGATAGGAAAGTTGACGGAGTGGTGGGAAGGTGGAGGGTACCATCAGAGGTGATTGGGAATGGTAGTGCACTTGTGGACGTATGCGTGGGGAGGAGGTTGTGGATAGCCAACACCTTCTTCCGACACAGAATGATCCACAGGTACACGTGGAAACGGGTGTGGACGATGGAGGATGAGACAGTGGTGGAACGAAAGTCATTGATTGATTATGTATGTGTGGATGAACGAATGAAGAAATCTGTGATGGATGCTAGGGTGTATAGGGGTATTGGAGGGGGTCTGTCTGATCATTATGTAGTGGTAGCTAAGGTTAGGATACAAAAGAAGTGGGTGAGGAGAGCTGGAGGGAGGCGAGAGGAGGGTGGAATGGTGAGGAGGGTGGAGAGGTTGCAGGAGGAGGAAGTCAGGGAGGAGTACAGGAGAGCAGTGGAAAGACGACTAGGTGGGTTCAACCTGGAAGTTATGGAGGAAGTGGAGGAGATGAGCAAGGTGTTTAAGGAGGAGATCTGTGCAGCATGTGAGGAGGTGTGTGGAGTGAGGAAAAGAAGGAGAGGAGTGAAAGGTACAGCATGGTGGACAGAAGAGGTAAGAATAGCTATGGAAGAAAAGAAGAAGTATATAGAGAGTGGTTGGGTAGTAGAGGGAATGAAGATTTCGAGAGACAGAAACGAGCGAGGTACATGGAGAGTAAGAAGGAGGTGAAGAGAGTAGTGAAGGAAAGTAAGAGAAGAGTAGAATTTGGAAGGAATCTGAGTGTAAAATGGAGGGAGAGTAAGAAACTGTTCTGGAAAGAAGTCAAGAAAGTTAGGGAAGGTAGCAAGGGAAACAGTAAGGGTGTGAAAGATAAGAATGGGAGTATGCTAGCTGAGAAGCAAGAGAGAGTCGAAAGATGGAGGGAGTACTTCAATGAGTTGCTAAATGTAAGAAATGAAGAGCCAGCAAACATAGCTGGATATGGTATGGGAGGGAGAAGAAGAGAAGTAGTGGAGGAGGAGGTGGGGATCAGGAGGTCAGAAGTGTGGGAAGCCATGAAAAGAGTGAAGTTGGGGAAAGCACCAGGAACAGATGGAGTGTGTGGGGAAATGTTGAGGTATGGTTGTGAGATAGTGATCGAATGGGTATGGAAAATGTGCAAACTAGCATGGGAGAAGGGGAGTGCACCCGATGATTGGAAGACTGGCATAATAGTTCCCCTATATAAGGGCAAAGGGGAAAGAGGAGTGTGTGGTAACCACCGAGGAATATGTCTTCTAAGCGTAGTAGGGAAGGTATACAGTAGGGTAGTGATTGAGAGAGTGAGAGTGAGAACGGAGAAATGGATAGGCGACGAGCAGGGAGGTTTTAGGAAGGGAAGAGGATGTATAGATCAGATTTTTTCCCTGAATTGTGTTGTGGAGAAATATCTGGAGAAGAAACGAAAGGTGTATGTTGCCTTTATGGACTTGGAGAAGGCCTATGCCAGAGTGGATAGAGAAGGTTTGTGGAAAGTACTTTGAATATACGGAGTAGATGGCAAGTTGCTGAAAGCAGTGAAGAGCATGTATGAGGGTGCAAAGGCGGCAGTATGTGTGGAGAGTGAGCAGAGCGAGTTCTTTGACCTGAATGTTGGTTTGAAACAGGGATGTGTGATGTCCCTGTGGTTATTTACTGTATATATGGATGGAGTCATGAAAGAAATACTATCAAGAGCAGTGGATGTTGGTGTATCGCTGAAAAGGGAGGGAATTGAGTGGAAGCTATCTATACTGCTGTTTGCGGATGATACAGTTCTGATGAGTGATAATGAATGGGAGTTGCAGGGTCTGGTAAATGAGTTTGGAACAGTGTGCGAAAAACGGAATTTGAAGGTAAATGCGGGGAAGAGCAAGGTTATGGTCTTCGAAAGGGGTGAAGTCACAGAGTGTGAGGTGAAGCTGAACGGTCAGGCTATGGAGATCGTCAACTCTTTTAACCCTCTCACGACCATATGACGCAGAGGTTGCCAGATTAGCAATACTAAATAGAGTTCTCTCACTCTTATAATTACCTCTCCAAAATTAGTTTTCTGCCCACAGCTAACTCAAAGACAACTGCAGAGGTTGAAGTAACTAAACTAAAGGTTTCTAAATACCCCTGATGGTAGCAAAGGCTTTAAAGCATCCCTAATAGGCTCAAAAATTGCATCAAGAACGTGAAAGGGTTAAGTATCTGGGCAGTGTGTTGAGTAAAGATGGGACTATGGATGAAAAAGTGCAGGAGAGGGTACAACAAGGGAAAAGGGTTGTAGGAACGCTGAAAGCAGTAACAAGAAATAGGGTGGTCAGTATGGAAGTGAAGAAGTCCTTGCATGACAGTGTGGTAATCCCGACACTGACTTACGGAAGCGAAGCATGGACGTTGGTTGAGAGACTCAGTCCAAGAGTGAGAGCAGTGGAAATGAATTACTTAAGAAGTGCATGCAGAGTTACATGGAGGGATAGACAGACTAATGAGGAAGTAAGAAGGAGGTGTGGTGTGGAGGTAGATGTGCTGGAAAGTGTGAAAAGGAACAACTTGAGATGGTTCGGCCATATGGAACGTATGGAAAGCGAGAGAATGACTAAGAGGGTGTACGAGAGCGAGGTGGAGGGACAGAGAGGGAGAGGTAGACCGAAAGAGAGGTGGAAGGATGGAGTGAGGAAGTATATGAACGAAGGCGGTGCTGGTTGGGGGGAGGGGCGTCGACTGACTGGGGACAGAGGTGCATGGGGGCGGTTCGTTCGTGGCCACCCTTTCGGGGATCACGGCGTCGGGCAATAGATAGATAGATAGAAGAAGGAGCTATCAAGGGTAGGTTTATAATTTGTTCCCTAGACCTCCATCAAGCTTAAAATTACACCCCCTTGACCCACTTTCAACATAAATTTGTACATTTTTCGGTAGAAAAATTTCCCGGCCGAAGACCGGTTCCTCTTGAAGTGCAGGCTCGCTATCGCTCACCAGGAAAAAATCGACACCTACATGACATGAAAGGTCCTTACATTGACAGAAATGGAGCGAAAGTTCTTAAAATCGCCAAACTAAAGGGGCGAACCTCTTAAAATCTCAAAAGCATTGTGGTTAAACATGAGGGAGAAAGTGGTCCAGAAAATATTCCCTCAAGTGGAAAACTCCCCTTAACCCCTATTGTACCGTAGGGTACAGTAATAAAAATTCCCCCCAGTCCCAAGCAATGTGGCCAAAATGGCAAGATAGAACAACCTTCCACCTCAAGAGATGAAGGAAGACTGGCTCTCCCATCCTTCAGTGGGTTGGATATAAGCTGAGAAGTGTTGCCATATCGAGAACAGTGCTCAAACGGTCGTGGTACCAGGCACAGCCTGATACAGGCAGTTACAAGGAAAGTACATTACTGACGGCTTCCAGCCGTCGCTGGGACTGGGGAGTGACTTATCTACCGACGGCTGGTAGCCGTCGCTGGGATTGGATGGGTTAAACCAGTAACTGTGATCTACTACAAAACTATTTCAGCAAGGCAACATACCCGATTAATGAACATTGGCTAATAATACTCCTATATGTATGAAGTAATATAGTTCTTTGGGTGAAGGCTGGACCTATCCAGAGTGAGGTTTGGCATCCTCAACCCAACCTTAGCCGTTTCTGTCTGTCTCTTATACTGTCCTACTTTTCCTTCTGGGGTCAGGGGGCTAGGAATCCACCTCTCTTTGTAAAATTTTCTTACTCAACGAGACAGAGAAAAGGACGAGGGAACGCGAAAGTGGTCCCGGACCCTTAGAATAGGAACTTTACATATTGTTTCTGGTCGGGCTCTGTCTCGTGTAGGCCACCCCAAGCAATGGGGTACTGTATGAGCCTGAGTATATACATAAACATATAGTTTTTAACACTAATAACCCCCAAATAATATTAACTAAAACATTTGATCCTCCCAGGATTCGAACCCAGGTCACCACATACAAAACTTACACACTCTAACCATCAATACATTTAGAGGTTCAGCACATGACCACGATTAATATATATTTATCGAATAGTAGTAACTAATACTGGATATCAATCAAATCATATACTAGACCCTACTGCACTATGAATAGCGTAATGCTATTTCTCATTAATATTTTAATTAGTTTAAACAATCTTTATAAATATAGTTGTCAAATATTTACAGGCAAAGAACAGTATAGCATTTCTTAACATGGAAATCAAAATAACAGATATCTTCGTACTTGTTGACAATAATTTTAACTAAAATATCAAAAGTAAAATTGTTGACATTGTGCCCCTCCCAGAAAGCTTATAACCCTTCAAGTGTCTATTGATATAATATATATCTTATGTCATAACAGACGGCGTACTCTGGCATAATATAGTGCATACTCTGATGAATTGATAATTGGCTTACTGGACACTTGCAGCAAATAGTATTTGTAATACCTTGGTAAACTTATGAAATGAACTTCCAACCAGTTTCGACTACATAATGATCTCACTCTTAACCCCAATTAACGGCACTTACAAATATATTGGAGCCCGTTTTCTGTGCAGATAGGATAGGTAGATTTAGCTACCAGCAGCCTCGTACGAGGATCAGTAGCCTAGATGTGTGTGTGTGTTTTTTTTTTTTTTTTCTAAGTGAGTGAGGGAGACAAAAGGCAGAACTGCCTGTAGCGAGTGCCTCCCCCAGAGTTGAAAGAGTGATAGGGCCAAAATCAAAGGACGTTCGAGCCGAAATGCCTGGACACACGGAGTTTGAAGCAATTTAAGTAATAGGAAAAGGGAAAGACCGTCTGTTTCCATTAGCATTCATTTGAACTCTCTCTCTCTCTCTCTCTCTCTCTCTCTCTCTCTCTCTCTCTCTCTCTCTCTCTCTCTCACAACTCACCTTGTGGTATCCAGGTTACTTGTCTTGCAGTTTTGTGACGGTGGACTTCCCTCTGGTTATCTAGTGCATGACGCGGCTGGAAGAATATGGGAACATTTTAACACTTCTAGATAATGAGAAAACTATAACTTCACATAAGGTAAATATTTAGTCTACTGTACATGCGTTGGATATAGTTTTGTAGTGTTATATGGCTGCACAGGAACCTGATAAGTGTTGGCAATTATTATTGACAGTAGCCTGTAACTTTTACGAGGCCCCGATATTATTGATTGGAGCTTAATTAGAGATGTTGGGTGCTTCATATGTGTCGCACTAGATGTTCACAGTGGTGTTTCAAGGTGTTGGTTGCTTCCTTTCTGCTACACTAGATGACGACACCTTATTTACACACGTCACTTGATTTGGAGAGGGCAGCTATACGGTCATTCACAGCATCTTCGAATATGGTCGGGCATTTTTTTTTTTTTTTTTTTTTTAAGAGACAATGAACGGAGGAAGGAAAAACACAGATAAAACAAAAAGGTCCATGTGCCTAAAGGCATCCTCCATTCATAAAATGTTTGTAACAGCTGGATTTAAACATTTGTAGATTGTAAGTTTGTGGAAAGCAATTCGAGGGAAGTGAATTCCAAAGAGTAGTAGTTCTAGGGATAAATGAATTTTGATAAGCAGAAGTTCTGCATTGTGGAGGAGAAAGTGTAAATTCATGGGCACTCTCAGCTGCCCTAGTTCTACGGGGAAAGATGTGGAGAGGCGGCACAATTGAAGCAAGTTCCTCGGAACAATTGCTGTGAAAATATCTGTAGAATAATGCAAGGGATGCAACGTTTCTTCGTATGGATAATGTAGGAAGGTCCTGTGTTATTGCAGGGTTATTGATTAATCTAATAGCTTTATTTTGAATTTTGTCCAAGTGCCTCAATGCAACCACTCCACTTCCACTCCACAGAGGTGAACAGTAATCCATCTGAGAATGCACATGACTTTTATATATTACGGCCAACTGCTCGTCAGTGAAGAATTCTCGAACTCTGTACAGGAGTCCCAGTTTTTTAGAGGCATTCTTAGCAATGCTTCTAACATAATGTGTCCAGCTCAAGTTAGTAGTTAATGTTACACCGAGAATGTCAATACTAGGGGAAGTTGGAATATTTACATCATTAAAAAATATATGGGAGTCAGTGAGATTCTGTCGGTTAGAAAATTGAATGTACTTGGTGTTCTGTGCATTAAAGGAAACTAGATTCTTTTGTCCCCATTCTTCAATTCTAGAAAGGTCCTGGTTCAGAGAAATTGCAGTGCTTATTTTTGAATTTATAAGATCGGGTTGGGTGAAAGAATTGGTAAATGTGAAGGAACTGTGGAGTGTTGAGTCATCTGCGTAGGAATGAACTGGATTATGAGTGGTAGATATGAGATCATTGATATGAATGAGGAACAGAGTTGGGGCCAAAACTGATCCCTGGGGAACACCAGCATTTATTGAGTGAAATTGAGAATAAAGGCCATCTACCATTACACATATTTTTCTGTTATGAAGATAAGAAGAACTTTGTGGAACTAATGATGCAAGGCCGTAGTATGACATCTTCGACAATAAGGATTGATGCCAGACTCTATCAAATGCCTTTGATATATCCAGTGCTATTGTATGTGTTTCACCATGTTGGTCTGTAGCTTGGTTGATTTGATGCGTAAGAAGGCAAAGAATGTCTGCAGTTGATCGACATCGTCTAAAACCATATTGCCTATCACTGATTAATTTATTATTCTCAAGATGCTTAATTATGTGATTATTTAATATAATTTCAAAGACTTTACCAAGAGTGGAAGTTATAGCTATTGGTCTGTAGTTTGATGGATCTGAAGAGGCACCTTTTTTAGGAACTGGATGGATGTTTGCTTCTTTCCAGGGTACTGGGAAGCATGAGGTATGAGTACATAGACGGAAACATTTTGCCAATACAGGAGCGAGCACCAAGGAGCAATTCTTAAGTACTATTGGAGGAATTTCATCTGGACCAGGAGCCTTATCTACTGAGAGATTCTGCAAAATAGTTTTGACATGTCTGGTGTGGATCTTAAGTGAGGGAATTTCAGGCGAATTAAAACTAAGTACAGGGACATATTGATTTATTTCATCTAAGGTTGAGTTGGTGGAGAAAATATCCGCAAGAAGGTTAGCTTTACCTCGTGGGTCACTTACAAGATTGCCAGTCAGAGATTTTAATGGTGGAATGGATGAAGCAGTTGTGAAGTTGGATTTGAATGAGTTAAGAGTAGACCAAAATATTTTGTTATCATTTGGATTATATAGAAGTTTATTTGCCTGCTTGTGGAGAAAGTTTGATTTAGTTAGGTTTAATACAGTTTTGGCATGATTTCTGATGTTTGTAAAGTAATTAAAGGCTTCATGTGTGTTTTATCTTGTGTATGCATTGTAGGCTATTGCTTTTTGTTCAGTTACTCTAGCACAATTATGGTCAAACCATTTAGGTGAATTAGATCTTTTAATGTACTTTTGATGAGGAATAAAAGTTTCCATTCCAATTTTTACAAAATCTTGTATGTGGCTCAAGGTGGAGTGTGCATCATTAGAAAAGAAAGAGGTCCAGGGAATATCAATAAAGAAACCTTGAAGACCCTCCCAGTCTGCCCTATCGTAATGCCATTTAGTCACCAAAACAGGTTCAGAGTGGGAAGGTGTGGTAGGTGATAGACAGGTGGCCTGTATCAGACAGTGATCAGAAGATCCAAGCGGGGACCTCACTGTAACATCATAATTTTCTGAATTGGTTGTTAAAAATAAGTCCAGTAGGTGGGAATTATGATTAGGATTATCTGGTACACGGGTGGGTTGGTTGACTAGTTGAGTGAGATTAAATGAGTCTGCAAATAGCTCACATTCAAGACCAGCATCATCAGTCCTGGCTGAATGAGTGAGCCATTCAACATTATGGACATTAAAATCACCCAACACAGTGATTTCAGAAGAAGCATTTAAGTTGAGGACACTGAGTTGTGAGGACAGAGAATCAAAAAGACTTTGCTCTGGAGGAGTATTTGGGGAACGGTAGATGCAACATATGTATTTAAATTTACCAGCAGAAATTAATTTGTATATAGAATAATCAAAATAGGGACAATTGAAAATAGTAACCTCCTCCAGGGCAATTTCAGATTTTGCGAAGCAACATACACCTCCTTTAGGTCTGAAATTTTGGAGCAGTTGACAACCTGGAAAATTAAATCTAGACGTGTCAGATGAGGATGTTACTTGAGTCTCTGTCAAAAAAAGGAGAGTAGGGGATTCTGCTTGAAGAAATTGGTGTACAGAATTGATGTTAGAGTGAAGTCCCCTTATATTGCTAAAGAAAAAGCTGCACCGACGAGCAGCTTTGGGACGTTGCAATGCTCTTAACACAGTCGCATGATGACGACCGGGAGGGCCCTGTGTCAATGACCCAACCCTGCCGGGGGGGGGGGGGGGGGGGGGGGATATCCGAGGGACCACCAGGTTTGCTCTTAACAATTGTACTGCCATATTTATTGGGTAAGGTGTATGGTGTTACATGTATGATATGTAGTGGGAAGAGTAGTGTTTTATGGATAGAGGATAGCGATGTAGGGCAATGTCGTGAAGTTGGATGTGTATGTTATATAAAGAGGGTTTTCCTGATACCCCTGATGTGTGAGGCAGAAATATGTGTATCCAGCTACCAAGGCCTGGGACAGAAAATGGAATTCAGGCTATTCCCTGAGTCTCCCGAAACCTTGGCGGTAGTACTTCCCTGGACGGGGCTGCCTACCCCTACTACCTCTAAATTTCTAATCTTCTATGCTATGAATTGGTGATGAAATAGGGGGTCTTTTCTTAATGTATCGGTGTAGCCAGGATATTTGTAGAACAACAGGAACGATCAGATCACCTCGGAATAAACCTGACGTTTGGCGTGGACTCGATCAGAAGTCCTTTTGGTCTGCATGCCAAGACGCTATCCACTGTGCTATCGCCTCCCCCATCCAGGCTCATTTGTGCCATTATAATTTATCAATTTGTACAAGTGCATTATTTATAGTTATATCACATAATATATTTCTATATCAGCATTTTATACTGGGTATATTTCTAGCATCAGCTCCAAGTCTTTGTTTTTAGAATTGAGCATAAATAATTGCTTAAACTTCTGCACACATCCACCTCACTGTCAACTGCAAAAACTGTCTCCTTCTGAAGAGGGTCAACCTTTTTCCTTCAATTTGTGTTATACAACTGGAAGAAACCATCAAGTTTTCATCAGTATCTTTTGGTATTTATTATATGCTTCTATTTATGAATAAATAAAGCGATACTTCAAATTATCTTATTCACAAACCTCCTCTAATGAAACCCACGTATTTCAAAATATACAATCATAAAATATATCACGTCTCTGATGTAGACAATACACAAACAAAAGGCAAGGTTCCCCGTGATGAGAGTCCAGTTACATAAAAGTGTAATATTTTTGTTACACTCATAGTCTTTTTCAATGTGAATGCTTGTATATTCCCGGGGTATTAAGTATTATAATTGGTAGGAAGAGGGACAGATGTAGTGTGGAAGTGTATTCTGGTTGTGTTAAACAGTGACTGATATATTGTTCTCACGCACGCACAGTCTGACACACCAAGCTCGACACTATACAGACCAATTTGATAATGTGTGGGGATGGTTTGACCGTATGTGTGAACTTGTGAAACTTGCACACATTGCCAAGCCTCACACACACACTCCAACAGGATTGTATGGTACTGTGATTTGACGACCGTAAAGAGCGTGTATGTCAGCCTTTACATTAACCCCTTCACCACCATGATGTAATTTTCATCATATTCTGGTTACCTTTCGACGATTTTCTTTACCTTATACTCAACTTCTAGGACTCAAGGGTGTAATTAAACACTATCCCAATAAACCTTCTGAATAACGCAGGTCCTTCTCAAGCAACATAAAATCGTCTAATTTTAGCCAGAATCAAAGGTAAAAAGGTGTCATGGTACTGAAGGGGCTAAGGACAAATGCAAACACCACCTACTCGTTAAGAATAATGCAGACTTTATATACATATTAGTTTAAAGCTACCCTGTAAGTCAATCCATTAATACCACTAATATTAATTCATAATGAATATAAAGATCATTATCATGTCTTAAAATCTAAGTAATTTCAAGACTTTGTTCATTGAGTTTTCTGCCGCGTAATTCATTAGCTTTGTTTATTATCCCGTACTCTAAAGGATCAAGAATATAATTATAATGGGTATGAAAAAGGAACATATGATGATTAAGTATATTGATAGTGATATACCTTTCTAATTATCATAAGATGGGTTTATCGCTACCAATATACGAGTACCATTAAAAGGGTAGATTATTTAGGACACTTTACATAACATGTTCATACCCATAATTTATTGAATTGCTTGTTACTTACCTTCAATGGAGTGAGGGGATGGTTGGCTTCTCTCTTTACAGCTCGGAGGTTCCTGGGTGCTCGTATTTCTGAAACAAATACATTATGTACAAACATTTCATTATAATACAAGTGATTGCATTACTTTGTGAGAAATACAGTGGCAGTGGATTTGTTTTATATCTGTTTTATTCTATATAATTTCTGTAATTTTCGTGTGAATGCCTATCTAGCCAATCCTTATCTATTAAATCTAAACTTATAGAATCCTAACCTTACCCCTTCTAATATTACCTTCCAGATCTTCTTCCCGGTCCAGGTGGTCCAGCTGGTGCAACTGCTGGGTTGGTTGGTCCAAATCATTGCTGTGGTCCAACTGGTCCGGGAAGTTGTTGATATTGTAGAGCGTCTGGTTTGGTACTGATGAAGGTGATTCGGTCCAACTTGTGTTACTGGAAGTACAAGACAGATTGTAGTGACGTCACTACATAATTATAACAGTAGTACTCAGTATATCATGTATCTCCTCCATGTGTACACACTAGAGCCAAAAAGACTGTAGTGACGTCACTACATAATTAATATAACAGTAATAGTCAGTATATAATGTATTTCCTCCATATGTACAAACTAGAGCAATACAGACTGTAGTGACGTCACTACATAACTATAACTATAGTAGTCAGTGGAGCACGTATCTCCTTCATAAGTACAAACTAGAGCAATGCAGACTATAGTAACGTCACTACATAACTATAACTATAGTAGTTAGTGGAGCACGTATCTCCTTCATAAGTACAAACTAGAGCAATACAGACTATAGTAACGTCACTACATAACTATAACTATAGTAGTTAGTGGAGCACGTATCTCCTTCATAAGTACAAACTAGAGCAATACAGACTATAGTAACGTCACTACATAACTATAACTATAGTAGTCAGTGGAGCACGTATCTCCTTCATAAGTACAAACTAGAGCAATACAGACTATAGTAACGTCACTACATTACTATAACTATAGTAGTCAGTGGAGCACGTATCTCCTTCATAAGTACAAACTAGAGCAATACAGACTATAGTAACGTCACTACATAACTATAACTATAGTAGTCAGTGGAGCACGTATCTCCTTCATAAGTACAAACTAGCAGGGGTGTCAAACATGCCGCCCGCGGGCCGCATGCGGCCCCCCTCCCTCTAGCATGCGGCCCGCAAACCAGGTTGGCCAAGTAGTGTAAAATATTGTATTTTTATACTAGACATAATTATTATTTCTTAAATATATTATATGTTGGTACTAGCCTATATTAACTTAAGTTCTAATTCTAGGAAGTATTTGTGAGAGTAAGAAGCTTAAAGAACATTAAATACTCTTTCACCCTTAGACATTCTTCTTAAGCTGAATAAAATCGTCAACGGGTTTACGATATGCTCAATTCGGGGCCAGTGAGACGGTTCTTGCAATCATGGTCAGTATGAGGCCCAAGGCTATGGAGATAATACACAACTAACTATAACTAACCAACTAACTAACTAACTCTCTCTTTCTCTCTCCTCTTCCTTTATTCCATTTATTTTTCATCAATGATTTTAATACAGTAACGACAGCCAGGTGATTTTATTCAAATTATGAAGGACCTCAGAGAGAGAGAGAGAGAGAGAGAGAGAGAGAGAGAGAGAGAGAGAGAGAGGGGGGGGGGGTAGGAAAAAGAGAGGAGACAAAAAATAATAATACAAGTCTAAGAGAATCTTAATTCAAACATTGACTTTATAGAATGTGGAAAACCCATCCAAACAATAAGCAATATAATAATATACTCATACTTCTGAATTGCATACTCTCTCTCTCCCTCTGTCTCACACACACTGTCTGTCTGTCTCTGTCTCTTTCTCCCTCTCTGTCTGTCTGGTCTGGGTCTGTCGGTCTCTCTCTCTCTCTCTCTCTGAGGACTTTCCTAATTTGAACAAAATCACCTGGCGGTCGTCACTGTATTAAAATAGTTTGTAATGAGAAGTAAATGGAATAAAGGAAGAGAGAGAGAGAGGTCACTGGTCTATCTCCTGTACTAACAAATTACGCCTGATAAGTCCTGGGAAAATGGCAAACCAGTGTTGTCAATCCATGGTCAGTGAGGGCTCTTCGTAAATTAGTGCGACAGGTAGCACATTTGCCGTAAATTCATATTTAAATAATATATTTGTATGTGTTATGAATATTTTCTGAAATTGTTAAATCTGGATAATATGAAGCATTTATTTTAATTTATATTAGGACGGGTGGAGGCATTACCGGTATATTATATTTGGCCTGCTACATTAACCCCTTCTGTACCGGCAACGTCTTTTTAACTAATTTTGCTACTATTTGACGATTCTATTCAGTTTCAAAAGGGCCTCCAGTAATTGATAGGCTTCGAACAATCTCACTTGTTCCTTTTTACTACCACAGATCCTTCTAAAATTGCACAAAATCCTCTAAACATAGCTACAATAAAATATAAAAGACGTCGCCGGTACAGAAGGGGTTAATGCGGTCCTACAATATTGTACCGTGTAAAATTTGGCCCGTGACACCCCTGAACTAGAGCAAGCGTCATCCAAGTTCGTGCAAACTGTTCTGTGATGTCGGACTGAGCAAAGTTGGGATAACTGGTCACAACTGAATGGAGTTAAGCAATAGAAATGGGCTGAGCGGCCAAATGATTGAATTGGGTCAAGCAGTTGAAGTACGCGGAGGGGCGATATGGGTTTACTAATTAAATTGGGTCAAGTGGTCAAATTATAATAAACAGTTATTTTTGTCTAGTTGATTTGTGCTAAGCAGTCAAATTAAGTTGAGTGGTTAAATTGGGTTATCAAAGAAGTGTGCGGACGTCCCCAGTGACCGCTAGTGAACCTGTTTACCCTTAGTGAGGTCCTAGTGAACTTTCATAGTGATGGCTGTTGTTGATGAGTCTGCTGTCTCCTCCCATACTCTCCAGCTTTGTCTTGCTTTGCAAGAGAGACTGGAGAGTGTGGAGCAGGAGATTCAGTGTCTCAAAGATGAAAATTTGGCCTTGAGACTAGCTATGGCGGAGAAGAAGTGTGAGGCTACCGGAAGTGTTCCCAGGGATCGTGAAGCCCCTTGGAAAGTGGTGTCAACTAGTGCAACGGCCTGCAAGCTGAAAAGGCAGCCAGTCAAGACCCACAACAACTTCAGCACCTTGGCTGATGAGAGTGATGGCGATGAAGTGGCGATCATCGAGGCAGTGAGAGGGGAGGGGGGGAAGTCTGCTGCTGTTGCTGCAACAACTGCTGCTACACGCCGACAAAAGGAAAAAGCTAAGTCTGTTTTCATTGTCGGTGATTCATTGGTTAGATACCTTGGCAGGGCAACAAACACTCAGGTTGGTAAAGTTGTCTGCGTGCCTGGTGCCGGAGTCGGGAGGGTGGCTGAGAAGATAGATGCTGTCATGGAAGTGAGTGGGGAGGACCCCATCATCTTCCTCAACGCAGGGAGCAACGACATATGGAGATGCAGGACTGAGGAGTTGCTCTCCAAGTATCAGGAAATGTTGGAGAGGATCAAGGAAAAAGGTGGAGTTCCTGTGGTAAACAGTATCCTGCCTAGAAGAGGGGTAAGGAAGGAATGGTCCTCCAGGGCTATTGGTGTAAATAGCCGGCTGGAGAAGTATTGTAAGGCAAATACTATTCCATTCCTGGATAACTGGTCCCTCTTTTATGGTAAGGATGAACTGTATGCCCAGGATGGAGTACATCTCTCTCGACTAGGAGGTTCGACCTTGGCCAGCTCACTCGACAAGATTGTTGCGGGGTTTCGTTAAAAAAACCTGGGTGTGTAAGTAAAATACTGTCTCCATATGGAGCAGGTACTTCATGTGACAAACCAGTGAGTAAAATAGAAATAATCAGTCAAGATAGTGCGGATATAGTGATGTGTAATAGTAGTATCGATAACACTACACATGTAACTGATAGTAAAGATGAGAATACTGATAGAGTAGAATTTCCGTCTAGAGCTAGTAGTTCAACAGGAAATAATAAGTTAGCTAAACACAATAGAAAATTAGTTGCAAATAAAAGTAATAGGTTGAGGGTATATTATACAAATTGTAGGAGTTTATGTAACAAAATGAACGAACTTAGAGCACTCGTTAGCACAGAAAATATAGACATAATAGCGCTAACTGAAACGTGGATTAATACAGAATCTAGGCATTTTTTAGCAGAATTTGATATTCCAGGATATAGTTTGTTTAAATATGACCGAACAAGTAGGAGGGGCGGGGGTATAGCAGTGTTTGTCAGGAGTACATTAAAAAGCTGTATTAAATCAGGTATTAGACTAAATAATGATAATGAAAGTGTTTGGGTAGAGGTTAACGAAGGTAGTGAGACCATAGTTATTGGAGTTATATATAGACCGCCTAATATGAGTAGAAATGGCGGAAAATCGTTATGGGAGGAAATTAAAATAGCATCAAGGTTTAGCAATGTGTGCATTATGGGGGATTTTAATTTTCCGAACATTGATTGGCAGCACCAAATAGGCGACTCCGATTCAGTAGAGTTTATAGAGGTAGTACAAGATAGTTTTTTATTTCAATTCATAGATACGCCGACTAGAGGTATTAATATTCTTGATTTAGTTTTCAGTAACAATGAACATATGATAAATAATGTAGAGATTGGTGACCACCTAGGAAATAGCGATCATAAATCTATTTATTTTAATATACAATGGACAGGGAATGCTAAAGAGAATACGACACTTATCCCAGATTTCAGAAAAGCCGATTATGGTGGGCTAAGAAGAGACTTAAGGGTGGACCCTATTGTTAAGCGATTAAGTCAGGATATGCCAGAGTTAAACTTGCCACCTACATATAACCAGTTTATTGCTTCACTCCACAATGCTCAAAATAAATATATCCCTAAAAGAAGATTTAGATCGACGCAGAACCAACCAAAATGGATGACTAATAAGCTAATAGATCTTATAGGAAAAAAGAAAGGAATATATCGAAAAATAAAGAAAGGTGAAAATCATTTACATATATACTATCAGACTCTATCAAGACAGGTCAAAAAGGAAATCAGGAAAGCAAAAAGAAATTATGAAATAAGGATAGCCAGCGACTCAAAAAATAACCCTAAAGCTTTTTACCAACTATATAAATCTAAAGTTAGAGATGTAATAGGCCCCCTAAAAACTTCAATAGGAGAAATAACAGAAAATGATTTAGAAATGTGCAGTACATTAAATAGTCAGTTTCTTTCCGTTTTCACTAATGAAAATTTGGCACAGATTCCAGAAGTCAATATGGTATATAGTGATAGTATAGAAAATATGTTAAGTACAGTTAGTATAAGTAGAAATGATGTGCTTAAGGAAATTGACAGACTGAAACCTCAAAAATCGCCTGGTCCTGACGAGGTATATGCTAGAGTATTAAAAGAATGCAGAGATGAGTTAAGTAGTCCATTAGCATTTATATTTAACAAGTCATTAGAAACAGGTTTAGTTCCAGAAGCTTGGAAGCTTGCAAATGTAGTTCCGATCTTCAAAAAAGGTGATAAATCGATAGCATCCAATTACCGTCCCATTAGTCTCACATCAATCATAGGAAAGTTGCTAGAGTCTATTATTGCTAGGAAAATTAGAAGCCACTTAGTAAAATTTAACTTAATAAATTCTTCTCAGCATGGATTCACTCAGGGACGTTCGTGCCTTACTAATTTGCTTAGCTTTTTCTCAGAGGTATATGAAGCAGTAGATAGTGACAAGTCATATGATATTTATATTTAGATTTCAGTAAAGCTTTCGACAGAGTCCCTCATGAGAGATTGATGAGAAAGGTTGAGGCACATGGAATAGGAGGGTCGTTGTTGGGATGGATTAGGTCATGGCTAATTGGTAGGAAACAGAGAGTTAGCATAAATGGTACCAAGTCAGAGTGGGGAGCAGTCAAAAGTGGTGTCCCCCAGGGATCGGTATTAGGTCCCCTGTTGTTTCTTATATACATAAATGACCTAGATTTAGGTATAACTAGTAGGATAAGTAAATTCGCAGACGATACTAAAATGGGGAGATCAATTGATTCAGATAGCGATATAGAGTGCCTCCAAAGGGATCTAGATACCTTACATGAATGGTCAGTAAATTGGCAGATGAAGTTTAACATTGACAAATGCAAGGTATTAAAGATAGGGAAGATGCAAACAAATGTTAAATATAAACTAGCTAATTTAGAATTAGAAAATTCAGACTGCGAGAAAGATCTAGGTGTGTTTGTTAGCAATGATTTGAAGCCTAGAAAACAGTGTATAAGCGTTCGTAATAAGGCAAACAGGATTCTCGGGTTCATCTCTAGGAGTGTGAGTAACAGAACTGCTGATGTTATCTTAAAACTTTACTTGTCATTAGTGAGACCCCATATGGATTATGCTGTCCAATTTTGGTGTCCTTATTACAGAATGGACATAGATTCATTGGAGAGAATTCAGCGTAGAATGACAAAAATGATCCATAATATTAGAAATTTTCCGTATGAAGAAAGGTTGAAGAAATTAGGTTTACATTCGTTAGAGAGACGCAGAGTTAGAGGGGATATGATAGAGGTGTTCAAGTGGGTTAGTGGGATTAACAAAGGGGACATGACAAATGTACTAAAGCTCAGTGATAGCGAAAGAACTCGTACCAATGGTTTCAAATTAGATAAATTTCGTTTCAGAAAAGATATAGGCAAATATTGGTTTGGTAACAGAGTTGTAGATGGGTGGAATAGGCTACCAAGTGATATAGTGGGATCAAGAACGATAGGGAGCTTTAAGAAAAAATTGGATAAGCATATGGACGAGAAGGGTTGGGTGTGAAGGGGGATCAGCCGGGTTGGGCCAATCAGCGCTCTGCAGACCCCGGTAATCCTGCGTTAATCTCTAACCGGTTTGGTAAGATGATCCTCAGGGTATTAGAGTGTTGAGCCTATAATTGGGCTTTGTAATTGGGGTTGTGTGGGACAGGGATCTGCCTTGCTTAGGCCAATCGGCTTTCTGCAGACTCCCATTTTCTTATGTTCTTATGTAAGTGGTTATCAAATGGGTCAAGTGTATGAATCACATATTGTCAAAAAAATCTACAAAATATAACAGTAACTTTGTAACAGCTATTGAGTGTGTGCATCGATACATACCATTTATGGTGAATCCCAGGGGTGAAAAAAAATATATATATTTTAATGCAGGGTCATAACTTGTCATGAATCTACTGTAATATGTATATGGGCAATATCGATATAATTCCATTAAACTCCAGAGAAAAATACCAATTTAATACGTCGTTGGCATTCTTGGCCATCAGCTGGGCGAGTTTCAGCTGTTCAGCGTGACGAAAGAATATACAGGCAGCTTGAAAACAACACACGCATTGTTAGAGTGTCAGGTCTGTTTTTCTTGATTACTACCTTTCAATTAAATACTCAAGCTCTGCAAAACATTGAACAATGTCCTGAAGATGTGGTGAAAAACAAGATATAATCCCATCTCGCCAACAATAAACACACAGGCAATGTTTTGAGTGTTTATCCTGGTCCAGAAAGATAATAAGTGAGCTTAGCGAGGTCGTTTCAAAGGCCTATTTCTTAATGCAAGTATCGTTTTCTGTACAATTTATATATAGCAGTCCCTTGACCAGACAGTGGTGAAGCCAAATATTGAGCTGTACACATGCATACAATTTATAAGAGTTTCTCTTAAAAACACCCCAGATTCACCTACTTCGCATGTCGAGTATTCCCGACATTGATATCTATGACGTCATGGTAAACACGCCAGTTATTGCCACATCAAATAAGTTAGATAAGTTATATTTCTATGTTAGGACACATTGATGAAAGTTCTTCAGTATCATATCCCTAAAACCAAGCAGATCCCCATGGACATTGTAGTTTGAATAAATTTCACCCCTGGAGTTGACTTTTAACTCTTTCAATACATTCAAGCTATTTATCGAAGACTGAATGAAAATTATATGCAATATAGTAAACAAAATTAAAATGTGTTCCAATTAAATTTTCAAAATCTTTGGCATCAATATTTTACTCAACTACCCTCTAACATATTAATTCAACAAAGGAAGGGTCTCTTGCATTCAAGAATATTTTCCTAATCTATTACTCAAGTTATCGATTGTGTCGAACAGTAAAATTGGGTCTAGCGGTAGAAATGTACTGAGTGGAGGAATTGTACTGAGTGGAGGCATTGTACTGAGTGGATGTATTGTACTGAGTGGAGGAATTGTACTGAGTGGAGGTATTGTACTGAGTGGAGGAATTGTAATGAGTGGAGGTATTGTGCTGAGTGGGGGAATTGTACTGATTGGGGGAATTGTACTGAGTGGACGAATTGTACTGAGTGGAGGAATTGTACTGAGTGGGGGAATTGTACTGAGTGGGGGAATTGTACTGAGTGGTGGAATTGTACTGAGTGGAGGAATGATTGTACTGAGTGGGGGAATTGTACTGAGTGGGGGAATTGTACTGAGTGGGGGAATTGTACTGAGTGGAGGAATTGTACTAGTGGAGGAATTGTACTGAGTGGGGGAATTGTACTGAGTGGAAGAATTGTACTGAATGGAGGAATTGTACTGAGTGAAGGAATTGTAATGAGTGGTGGAATTGTACTGAGTGGAGGAATTGTACTGAATGGAGGAATTGTACTGAGTGAAGGAATTGTAATGAGTGGTGGAATTGTACTGAGTGGGGGAATTGTCCTGAGTGGGGGAATTGTCCTGAGTGGAGGATTTGTGCAGAGTGGGGGAATTGTACTGAGTGGAGGAATTGTACTGAATGGAGGAATTGGGTCGAGTTATTGAATGGTACATATGAAGCAAGTGGTGGAATTGAGCCGACCTGTTGTATTGGGGATACTAAGCCGAATGGTCATCCATTTAGTCACATGGTTGAATTGGGTCAAGCGGTCAAATTGGGCCGAGGTGATCGAATCAGGCTAAGGTGATTGAATCAGGCTTAGGTGATTGAATCGGGCTAAGGTGATTGAATCGGACTAAGGTGATTGAATCGGGCTAAGGTGATTGAATCGGGCTAAGGTGATTACCCTCCCCAGGGGGTAAGGGGGCCTTCACTTATGGTGGAGGAAAAAAAAACAATATGCCCCACGCATCCTACTGCGTGTCGTGTCGTACAAGGCGACTAATAGGGGGGATGGCGTTAGACTTGCGGACCAACAGCCATTACTATATAATGGAGCCTTGTTATTGGCGCTGGCATTGTTTTCATATGACAGTGCTGTGACAGGGCTTCATTGTCCTTGTTCAAGTTGCCTAATGGCGGCACACTGGCAGTGTATGTCGCTCCCTCCGGACCCGGATCTGGCGCCTTGGGACCAACCTGATCGAAATGGATCAAGAGGGTACAGTACGTAGTGTTTCTCCAGACTGGCACTCTCCGCCCAACAATATAGGGGGCCCGAACCTGGTGGTACCGCTCCAGGAGGCTGCCCTGTCATTGGGCGAAAAATACCAGAACAGTCGTAGTGCCGTGTACACGCACAGGGTGCGTCCCTCACCGAGGCCACTGGATCCTATCCCCTTGTAATCTCTCGGGGGAAGGTGCTGGGAATGGTCCCCGGGGTAGACTGGAGACGGAGTTCTGGAGGGGGTGATGCCCATTTTCCAGCCTAATCACCAAATATGACTAAACCTAATGAGAAACAACGTAAATCTGATGATCCAAAGCTGCACAGATACAGACAAATGCCCCCCACAGTCTCAGAGTTGCTAGTGTGAATGTTGGTAGTTTGAATCTGCGTGCAAATTAAGTGGCTGAGATGTGTGAGAGGAGGCGAGTGGACGTCTGCTGTGCCCAGGAAACACTCTGGAAAAGGTATGGGGTGTAGTGGATTGTTAGAAGAAAGAAAAGATATGGGATCTACTAGAAGGGGATTGAGACAGATAATGCGAAAGGAGGAGTGGGTGTTCTGGTGGCTGAAGAGTGGGCGGAAAGTGTGCTTCAGATTACAAGAGTTAGTGAAAGGCTGATTGTTTTGAAGTTGAAAGTTGGTGAAAGAATTCTGAATGTTATATCTGCATATGGCTGCCACAGGCTGCACAGGCTGGCCTACAAAAAGAGATAAAAAGAGGACTTCTGGAATGACACCGTCAGTATCATTTCAGGCCTCTCGAAGAATGAAATAACAATCTTCGGAGGGGACCTGAATGGTCACGTGGGAGCATCTGCAGATGGATATGAGGGAGTACATGGAGGAAATGGTTACGGAAGGAGGAATCTGGAAGGCGAATATATACTAGAGTCCTGCATTGCACTCAACAGGACAATTATAACTCTGGGGTCTCCAGTAACCAGATAGATTACTTCTTGGTTAACACGAAAGACTGGAAACTGGTTTGGAATGTAAAGGTCATCCCGAGCAAAGAATGTATCCCCCAGCATAAGCTACTTGTGTGCGACATGAACTTATACAGAGAACCTAAGCGCAAGAAGGTATACATGCCCAAAAGGAGAGTGTGGCTGCTGAAGAACAAGGAAGTTAGGGATAGGTTTCATAGTGAACTGGAGGAAATTAATAGAAATAAGGAAGCTAGGCCAAGTGATGTAAATAGTCAATGGAATATCCTTAAGCATAGCCTTCTCGCTGCCACTGAGAAAGTCTGTGGGAAAACAAAGGGTCACCCCAGAAATAAGACCTCCTGGTGGTGGAACGATGAGGTAAAACATGCTGTGCAAGAGAGGAGATGCTTCAAAGCATGGACGAAGGGAGGCAGCAAGCAGGAATACCAGGCAGATAAAGGAACTGCCAAAAGAGTTATTTACAATGTTAAAAAAGGCATTAAGGACCTGGTCCTCGAACAAGTGTGTAACACGGACAATCCCAATGGGATCTTCAACCTAGCTAGGCGAGTTAAAAATTACAGTAGGGATATTATAGGTGAACAGTGTTAGAAACGATAATGGGAAGATTGTGTATGCAGAAAATGAAATCAGAGAAGCATGGAAGGCACACTATGAACGATTGCTAAATGTAGTTTGAATGGGAATAGGAAATGGCTTAGTATCGAAAAACCAATATCTGGACCCCCTCCTTTGATAGCACCAGCTGTAGTGAGCGACGCAATCAATAAAGTGAAGGATGGTAAAGCTCCAGGGTGCACTGACATTGTCGCTGAGAAGATAAAAGCCTCAGGGGAGACTGGTGTCAGGTTAGTCACTGAGTTGATAAACACCATTATTAAAGATGAGAAAATCCCCGAGGATTGGCACAAAAGTGTAATAGTAAATACATACAAAGGAATTATAGGGGACTGAAAATGCTTGACCAAATCATGAAGGTCTGTGAGAGAGTCTTTGAGGGTTTGATCAGGAAAAGCATCTCTATTGCTGATATGCAGTATGGTTTTATGCCAGGACGTGGTACAACCGATGCTATCTTCATAATCAGGCAGATACAGGAAAGATACTTACTAAAAGGCAGGGATCTTTACTTTGTGTTTGTAGACTTGGAGAAGGCCTTTGACAGGGTGCCTAGAGATGTTATGCAGTGGGCTATGAGGAAACTTGGTGTGGAAGAGTGGCTGGTGTGTGTGATAATGAAGATGTATGAGGATTCGCGAACTGCGGTGAGGGTGAAAGGTGTACTGAGTGAGGAGTTCACTGTCCGTGTTGGAGTTCATCAGAGTTCAGTGTTAAGCCCCCTCCTCATTATTATGGTCCTGGAGGTACTGTCTAGAGTTTTTAGATCCGGACTCCCGTGGAAACTGTTTTATGCAGACGATTTAGTCCTATTAGCTGACAATGTGCAAGATGCTGAGGCCAAATTCAGAAGAAGGAGAGAGGGCATGGCAAGCAAGGGTTTAAGAGTCAATAATAACAAAACCAAGGTTATGCATCGTAGATTGAGACAAGGCAATGTGGAAAAGAGCGGTGCATATCCATGTGCAGTGTGTGGAAAGGGTGTGGGCGCTAACTTGATTTGATGTAACATCTGTCGATGTTGGGTGCACCATGGGAGTAAGCGCTGTAGTAGAATAAAAGGACCCCTGCCGAAGGATAAGTGAGAAATCAAGAAATTTGAGTGCGTAGTATGCAAAGGCGAGCTTGTGTTAACCCTTATTTAGCGGGGCCCGACATAAGTCCATATGGAGAAGAAAGGACAATGTGGCGGGGCCCGCCTTTAGACCGTGTGCAATTTTGGTGCAATATTGGCTCTGAGAGAGAGCCGAGCGGTGGGAGGAGCGTAGGTTGCCTCATCACCGCTCGCCACGACCGTCGTGTGCCCACTGACATGTACTCCACACTACTCCACCCTCCCTCCCTCGCTACACACGTAATTATGTAACGAAATGACCGTATTTTAGCGATTTTGCCCTTCGGTTACACGATCGTTGCAAGACAACCAGTGATCGAAGAAGGATGGTTCTGGTGTCATTGGTAAGCTCAATTAACGCCCTTTTAGGGATATATAATTATATTACGCTCTGGTTCTTGTTTATGCATGAAAATGAGCACGGAAAAAAACTCGTTTAGGGTAAAACCACCCGCTGGGCGGTACAAAGAAATTACCGCCTAGGCCGCTCGTTGAGTGTTAAATGATGATCCTGTTTCTATGAATTTTGGAAATGAGTCATTGGAGCTGGTGGACAAGTTTTGTTACCTAGGAGATACCATCTCTGCCGGTGGTGGGGCCGAGGCTGCCACTGTCGCTAGAATTAGATGTGGTTGTGGAAAGTTCAGAGAACTGCTGCAATTCTGACCATGAAATGAAAGCCTCTCCCCCTGAAGGGAGAGGTGTATGCATCATGTGTTAGAAGTGCAATGACGTATGCCTCAGAAACATGGGCCATTAAAGTAGAGGATGTCAACAAAATGGAACATAATGAGATGAGAATGGTGAGATGGATGTGTGGGGACAGGCTGCAGGATAGAATAACAAATGATGAGCTGAGGAGACGTTTAGGTATAAAAAGTATTAGCGAGGAGATGCGTACAAGTAGACTGGGATGGTATGGACATGTGGAATGAATGGATGAACAAAATTGGGTGAAAAGATGCAGGTCTGTGATTGTGGAGGGAGCTGCACCAAGGGGTGGATCAAGGAAAACCTGGGATCGGACTATACGTGCCGATCTCAAATCCAAGAACTTGAAAAGTGAAGCAGCCCTTAACAGGGTTGCCTGGAACGCCGACATTAGGACAAGAGACTGAAATTGCACGTATGTGTGGAGCACTCAGTCTTAAAATGTTATGTATGTATGTATGTATGTAAGGTGATTGAATCAGGCTAAGGTGATTGAATCAGGCTAAGGTGATTGCATCGGGCTAAGGTGATTGCATCAGGATAAGGTGATTGAATCAGACTAAGGTGATTGAATCAGGCTAAGGTGATTGCATCAGGCTAATGTTACACTAGCCAGCCGTTCAGAATGCTCTTGTACTCGCTAGCGCTCGCCAGGGCAGTGAAATGGGCTATGATAGTCATAGAGCGACCCTCTTTCTTTCATAGTGTTTAAGTTGTCACAGACAGTTTAGTGTTTGCCTTTATTCTTGTCTGTGACACCAAGAAGTATTTTATATCATTGATAGTGTTATAAGATACGCAGTGTGTTAGTTGCAATGAGAGAGATAAGGGGGAGCGAGGTGTAGTGCGTGTGCGCGCGCTCCCTTCCCGGCCGGCCCGCTTGTCGGTGAGTGGCTGAACAGGGTCACGTGGGATTTGTGTCCCTGTGACGTAGTGGCCTGTGGTTGGTTGCAGCTCTCCTAGCCCAGTGGACGGGCTCCTACCCTCCTGACTCCCTCAGAGCACGGTGCCGTGAGGTTGCGTCTACATCCCTTTGCATTCTATTCCCCAATAACCACCTATACTACTGTTTCTCTCTCTGAACTTCTTCTTTTCCATACTTCTATGCTTTGCAGTCAATTACCCATCCCTTCTGGCCCCTCGCAAGCGACATTCACAGTCCGCCAGTCGTATTACAATCTCCTGCTCTCAGATATTATTATGTACTAGCTTAGCAAGGTTTAGAGTCATAGATTTCATACTGTAGGGTTTCAATATGGCTTGTTCTCCTCCATTATTTAATGCTAGACTGTGGTGGGTATCTGTTGTCGTTGTCAGTGTTGTGTATACGGCTCGCTACAGCCTATACGACTTCAACGGTGCTGGGTAGCCTGGTGGCCAGCCCTTTTGGATATTTCCTTTGCGAGTGTAGCATTGTGCTGGCAGAGGGCTATTGCCTACTCCTGCCAGTATATTGCTAGCTCTTTGCTGGACTTCTTGGGGAGCGTCAGGGCAAGACCAGGTACGAGAGACCTGGACTTACCAAGAGAGCCTCCCGGTCATTAACGTAAGATAGGGAGATATCCTAAGGGTGGAACTAGGCTAGGACCATGCTTGGCTCTACCTAGTTTCCCATACCCTGATACCACAGCTAGACTTTATTAATAGAGAAGACAATGCATACTTATTAACTCTTATCACGTGTGCTTTAGTATTATTCACGGTATTGTTTAGCCTAGGTTGTTGCACAGGGCACAACCGTTGGTGGCTGTTACTTTATTTAAGGAAGTACTGTTTTTGAGTTGCTGTTATTATTACTGTCACAGAGTTGTTGCATCCTCGTGTTTTCCATTACAGATGTCCTGCTTTTTGGTGTATTTAAGATACACGTTTCATGTCCTGCCTCTTGCATTATTACAGTTCCATATTCTACGAGCATCTTAGAGTATCAGACGTTTGCAGAAGCTTCCAGGTCTGTTTGCTGTAGGACTAGACTTCAAGTGCTTTCATATAGCATTGAAGGGTTTTAATGTTGAGTTCAGACTAACATTAAACATAACGTAGGCATCTAATCTTTTATTAAATCTTGTCATAGTTTATTTAAGCTTTGTTAATACTTGAGAGCATTTTATTAACGTAATTACTTCTTGTTGTTTGCAGGCTTTGCCATTGCTGGAAAGCCTTAGTAGAGTACACTTATCCCTTGTTAATTGATACCCCGTTATCTAGTATATTAACTCTAGAGGGTTTATGTGTTTTGTTCACCGGCTTAATAGTTCAAGGGTTTGGAATTAGCGTACCGTTGTTGCATACTTAGCCTATATTGTAGTCCAATACTAAGTGCCCTTGTTTATTCAGTTGTGCCGGTCGTAACAAATGGCGACCTTAGTCCAGGATATAGTGAACTAAATTTTGCAGTTTTTTTTTGGCGAAATCTTATTGCCATTTGGGGTTGAATTTAGTTATCTCAGTGTTGGCAGTGGACATTGTTTTTGTGGATATATGGAACACGTTGGAGATTTGTTGGTGACGTAGTATTGCACTTGAGACGACTTCGATTTTTTTTTGGTGAATAAGGCTACGTGAGAGTTTGGCTACTTTTGTCTTGATTTGGGGAATTTTTTTGTTAACTCCATCATGTCGCTGTACGGGTCTGAGAATGGTGAGAGCCCAGAGGAGGAGAAGGAGGAGTTGTTGGACGGTTTTCGGGTGGTGAATAGTGAGGAGGATGCTCGGAAGTTTTTGGAGGTGCCTGTGTCAGCTGACCGGTTAACAGGGGTTGACCGGTACGGGTTGCAGTGCTTAGCCACGGTCTTAGGCTATCCTTGTACGAGTGTTATGTTGCGGAGTGAGCTGATTACCTGTGTGCTGGGTGGGGGGCATGGTGCTTCGAGTGGAATCGGAGCTGGGGCACGTTCTCCCCAGCTTCCATCTCACTCGACTCCAACTGTGCTGCCCTCTCGGTTGCCGGAGCACGGTACACTCCCGCATACCAATTTGCGCTGGCAGCTTGGTTTACCTTCAGGTGGCCCACTGGGTGGGTCCCCGGTGATAGCACCCCCTCCTCAAGGTTTGTCCCCCGAGATGTTACTTCAGCTCGAGCTTGCTAAAATTAAGGCTCAGTCGGATTGCTGAGAGGCTGAGCTCAAGTATAGATATCAGGCTGAGTCTGCAAAGTATTGTCCCGATGTTGATCTAGAAAAAAATTGTGTAGGGGTGACAGGGAACCGTCTTTGGCCAGGGGGGTCGAGCCAGTGACCAGTCTCTGTCGCATCTATTGAAGTTAGTGCCAGTGTTTGATGAGTCAGGAGTTACAGAATTTTTCCTTCGTTTTGAGAAAAAGTGCCGGGAGCATCAGTGGCCCGAGGAGAAGTGGGCAGCCCTTGTTTCTTCGCGATTAACGGGGAAAGCACTCAAGGCGTACGATGCTTTACCCCTAAAGTGTTGTGTTGACTATGAGGAGTTGAAAGAGGCTGTCCTGAGGGTCTATGAGTTACAGCCAGAGACCTATAGGCTGAAGTTTAGAGCTGTTCCTAAGCGAAAGGAGAGTACTTTCCAGAAGCATGCCAGAGAATTGTCAGATGCATTTGAACATTGGTTGAGGTCGGAGAAAGCAACTACTTTTGATGCGGTGAAGCAATTAGTGTTGTTAGAGCAATTCTTCAAATGCACTGGCGGTGACTTGACTCTTAATCTTAAGGGGAAGCGACCTAAAACTCTGCAAGAGGCGGCTGAGCTGGCTGACCTCATTCGTGGGTGCGGGTCTGCACAGAGAGCTGAGGCAGGTAACAAGGGGCGTACCACTCCACCCCCTCCGAATTAATGACACAACAAATTACACATTTAAGAGTACTGGTGCCAATTTTGATCCCAAGTCGAAACCCTTCCCGTTAAAGAAAGGCCAGGGCCCTTCCCCACCTCAGGGAAAGTCCAAGAGCGAAGTGGAGTGTTTCAAGTGTCATAAGAAGGGGCATATTGCGCGCTCATGTCCGAGCACACAGCCTACAGCGGTGGTGTCACTAGTGAGCAACATCGGTGTGTCTTTGAGGTCTTCCACGTTTGCCCGGGGTAAAAAGTTGGTTGCGAAGTCACAGTCGGTGCAGAAGCAGCAGGAGGGCTCGTCACCCGTCCGAGATGCTTTTTGAGGTCATAGGGGGCACGGCACTGTGAGGTGGGCTGGTGTGGAGCATAGGCTTGAGTTGCTGCGTGATACGGGCGCTTCCCAGACACTTCTTAAGAACTTCACTGGCAAGCCTACTAACGCGGCTCGGGTTGTGGTGGTTCAAGTCATCAATGCTACGCGGTCTTACCCGCTGGTCAGAGTGGAGCTTGAGGTGGACGGTGTGACATGGGAGTTGGATGTGGGTATTGTGGAGAAACTGCCAGTTGAGGGGGTCGACCTCCTTCTCGGCAACGACTTTGCGGTGCATACTTCCGAGGTTCCACCCTTAGTCGTTGCCGAGAGGGCGGCCGACACGAGTAGGGAGGGGCAGGAGTAGGTAGAGAGGTGTCAATTGTAGCAGATGGCGTGTGTTGTCACCAGATCTCAATCCTCTCAGGTGTCACAGCCTAGTCCTAAGGTTTCAGACCAGCCGAGGAAGGGTCAGAAGGAGAAGGCCAAGGCTGGTGGTCGGTTTGAGAGTTTTGACCCAGCGGCACTCCTTGGTGACTCAGTACTTGCACCACTTTTAAGGTCCGGAGTGGCTCCAGAACCTGTCCCACCTAGTGACATGGTAGGGCATCACAGCACTCCGCGACAGAAGCGTTCCCAGACTAAGCAAGCAAGGCTTGAGCAGCCCAGTATCGGGGGTGGCCACAAGTTGCTCCAAGAGCATTTGGACAGGTTAGCACCCTCTGATATATGTCGGTTGCAATTAGAAGATCCTGGGCTTGAGAGTTGTGGGACCGGGGTTACAGAACTCGATGAGGACGGGGATGCAAAGCCGGGAGACTTCTTTCATGTTGGTGGAATTCTGTATCAGCGTTTTTTTATCCCAGACGTAGTTGGGATGGTGGGGTAAGAGTGGTTGACCAGTTGGTGGTACCTGAAAAGTGCCGTGATAGCCTGTTGCGGTTGGTGCACGATGTTCCGCTGGCAGGTCATTTGGGTGTGAGTAAAACGTTGGCCTCGTTGTCTAGGTTGTTCTGGTGGCCGGGCATTAAAGCACAAGTTTCGGCCTGGGTGGCGATGTGTGGTACCTGCCAGAGGGTGGGAAAGCCGAACCAGATCATACCTAAGGCTCCGTTGCACCCAGTGCCTGCGATCGGGCCTCCCTTCAGCAAAGTTATCATAGACATGGTAGGCCCTCTGCTTCCCACTAGTGCGGGTAACAGATTTTGACTAACCATCATGGATGTTTCCACTCGCTATCCAGACGCATACCCGATGAGAAATGGCAAGTCCCAGACTGTTGTGCGGAACCTGCTGTTGTATTGCTCGAGGTACGGGTACCCGCAGGAGATTCAATCGGACCAGGGCTCAAACTTCACATCCAACCTCTTTAAGCAGACAATGCAGCAACATGGCATCAACACGGTGGTCTCTTCAGCTTATCACCCAGAGAGTCAAGGGCTGTTGGAGAGATGGCATTCCACGTTGAAGAGCATGTTGCGGTGCTACTGTTTGGAGAATGGGAAGGATTGGGACCTGGGGTTGCCGTATGTTTTGTTTGCTGCACGAGAGGTACCCGGTGAGAGTTTAGGGTTCAGCGCCAACGAGTTGGTTTTCGGGTATCATGTCAGAGGTCCTCTTAGCATGGTGCGGGAGATCTGGGAAGGGACTGTGCAGCCATGTTCTCTGTTGAAGTATGTCCTCGAGAGTCGAGACAGGATGCTGAAAAGCCTAGAGTTGGCAGGGAGAAACTTGGTCGGTACTCAGGCCTTGATGAAGGATCGGTACGACGTCAAAGCAAAGCTCAGAGAGTTTGTGGTTGGGCAGGAGGTATTGGTCTTGTTGCCTCTAGCAGGCCATCCTCTGTCGGCCAAGTATGTCGGTCCTTACAAGGTGGTGAAAAAGTTATCCGACCTTGACTACCTTGTGGCTACTCCTGATAGGCGCAAGAAGAATCAGCTCTGTCATGTGAACCTGTTGAAAGAGTTTGTGAGGCGCCCACCTGAGCAGCCTACTGTCCCTGTGTTGGTCTGCAGCGGCCAGGGTGGAGAAGGAGAGGGGACAGTGAGGCACAGGTGAAGGACAGCTGGGATTGTCATGTCTCGGCGGATCAGTGGGCGGGGAATACAAGTCAGGTGACTGTAGAGGCGCTTGATCACCTGCCTGAGCAACAGCGTGCAGCGATCCAGCACCTGTTCGATTCATACCCCTCTGCTTTCGCCGAGCACCCAGGCCTCACAACTAAAGTTGAGCACGATGTAGACGTTGGAGATCATCCCCCCTTTAAATCAGTACCCTATCGTGTCCCTCCCATTAAGCTTCTGGCTCTCAAAGCGGAATTAGGCTACATGTTGGAGAGGGGGCTGATAGAGAAGGGGGCGGTGGGATGAACATCTCCCGTTACACTGCAGCCAAAACCAGACGGCAAGGTTAGGTTTTGCATTGACTTCAGACGGTTGAACGGTTTAACCCCCACATATGCCTACCCTCTTCCCCGCGTGGATGACAGCGTTGACAAGATCGGGCGTGCACGCTATCTGACCAAGGTAGACCTTGTCAAAGGCTACTGGCAGGTGCCATTGTCGGAGCGGGCGAAGTTGGTGTGTGGGTTTGTGGTGGATTTACTTACTTACTTACTGTGGTGGTGTTACTTACCGTTGCAACGTAATGCCGTACGGATTGAAGAATGCACCTGCCACGTTTCAAAGCCTGATGAATGAGTTAGTGGCGGAGATCCCTAACTGCACCGTTTATCTAGATGATGTAATCATATTCGATGATGATTTTGACAGTCATTGCGAGCACATCGGAGCATTGTTCAGGAAGCTGAGTGAGGCTCGTTTGGTGGTCAATCTGGGCAAATGTGATTTTGTCCGGGCTACTGTGCAGTACTTAGGTTTTGTGGTAGGGTTAGGCCAGGTGTGCCCCCCCCCCCCCCCAAACTAAGATACAAGCTATCAACCAGTTCCCCAGGCCGACCACCCAGCGACAAATCATGAGGTTCTTGGGCATGATCGGATATTATCGGAGATTTATCCGCGGCTACTCCTCGGTGCTGGCTCCTTTGACTGACCTACTTGCAAAGACTAAGAAGTTTGTGTGGGCACCTGAGTGTGAGAAAGCATTCTCCCTGGTGAAGCATCTCCTGTGTACTCACCCCATACTCAGGGCCCCAGACTTCTCGCAACCTTTTCAGCTAGCGACAGATACTAGCGGTGTAGGGGCTGGGGCCGTCTTGTTGCAAACAGGCACCGAGGGCGTGGAACACCCAGTAAGCTTCTTCTCGAAGAAATTCAACTCGGCACAAAAGAATTACTCAGTAGTCGAGAAGGAGCTTCTGGCCATTGTGCTGGCGCTCAGGCACTTTGAGGTGTATGTTCCCGCCTATGGCCCAGTCGTGGTGATCTACACTGACCACCACCCTTTGAAGTTCTTAAATCAGTTCCACAACCGGAATATGAGGCTAACCCGATGGTCCTTAATGTTGCAGGAGTATAACTTAGACATCAGACATATTGCCGGTTGTGACAACGTGATAGCAGACTGTCTGTCAAGGGTGGAGGACCCAGGGTAGCTCACCACAGGTGTGTTGGTTTGAGTTTGGAGGAAAATTAGGCTTGCCCCTGTAGCTGCAAAGCCGCCAAAAACACTATTAAAATAATTACCAAAAAAACTTACTTTAAAACTCTTTCTTTTGATAGTATAAAGTGTGCAGTATGTTACAGCAAGAATCTAAGACATTCCGAGTTTTGTACTTAGTAGGCTAGGCTTTGTGAAGCTTGATCGTTGAGCGTAATATTGTTGAAGTGATACTATTATTTTGGGGAAGTGTTGTGTATTTTTTTTATTTTTTTATTAAAAATGTGTTTTAAGTTTGTGATTGTGCCTTGTTTTTCACAACTTGGGGAGTAGCCGAGTGATGTGGGGTTTGTTATCATTCTGTCTGGTCAGATGTGGCGTTTACCTGAGGTTAAAACGTCCCACATCTTGGGCGGGGTGTTACGCTAGCCAGCTGTTCAGATGCTCTCGTACTCGCTAGCGCTAGCCAGGGCAGTGAAATGGGCTATGATAGTCGTAGAGCGACCCTCTTTCTTTCATAGTGTTTAAGTTGTCACAGACAGTTTAGTGTTTGCCTTTATTCTTGTCTGTGACACCAAGAAGTATTTTATATCATTGATAGTGTTATAAGATACGCAGTGTGTTTTAGTTGCAATGAGAGAGATAAGGGGGAGCGAGGTGTAGTGCGTGTGTGCGCGCTTCCTTCCCGGCCGGCCCGCTTGTCGGTGAGTGGCTGAACAGGGTCACGTGGGCTTTGTGTCCCTGTGACGTAGTGGCCTATGGTTGGTTGCAGCTCTCCTAGCCCAGTGGATGGGCTCCTACCCTCCTGACTCCCACAGAGCACGGCGCCATGAGGTTGCGTCTACATCTCTTTGCATTCTGTTCCCCAATAACCACCTATACTACTGTTTCTCTCTCTGAACTTCTTCTTTTCCATACTTCTATGCTTTGCAGTCAATTACCCATCCCTTCTGGCCCCTCGCAAGCGACATTCACGGTCCGCCAGTCGTGTTACAATCTCCTGCTCTCAGATATTATTATGTACTAGCTTAGCAAGGTTTAGAGTCATAGATTTCATACTGTAGGGTGCTTTTCAATATTGCTTGTTCTCCTCCATTATTTAATGCTAGACTGTGGTGGGTATCTGTTGTCGTTGTCAGTGTTGTGTAAACGGCTCGCTACAGCCTATGCGACTTCGACGGTGCTGGGTAGCCTGGTGGCCAGCCCTTTTGGATATTTCCTTTGCGAGTGTAGCATTGTGCTGGCAGAGGGCTTTGCCTACTCCTGCCAGTATATTGCTAGCTCTTTGCTGGACTTCTTGGGGAGCGTCAGGGCAAGACCAGGTACGAGAGACCTGGACTTACCAAGAGAGCCTCCCGGTCATTAACGTAAGATAGGGAGATATCCTTAAGGGTAGCACTAGGCTAGGAGCATGCTTGGCTCTACCTAGTTTCCCATACCCTGATACCACAGCTAGACTTTATTAATAGAGAAGACAATTCATACTTATTAACTCTTATCACGTGTGCTTTAGTATTATTCACGGTATTGTTTAGCCTAGGTTGTTGCGCAGGGCACAACCGTTGGTGGCTGTTACTTTATTTAAGGAAGTACTGTTTTTGAGTTGCTGTTATTATTACCGTCACAGAGTTGTTGCATTCTCGTGTTTTCCATTACAGATGTCCTGCTTTTTGGTGTATTTAAGATACACGTTTCATGTCCTGCCTCTTGCATTATTACAGTTCTATATTCTACGAGCATCTTAGAGCATCAGACGTTTGCAGAAGCTTCCAGTTCTGTTTGCTGTAGGGCTAGACTTCAAGTGCTTTCATATAGCATTGACGGGTTTTAATGTTGAGTTCAGACTAACATTAACCCTTAAAAAGCGGCTCACCACATAAGTCGTATTTAATAAAGCTGGACTATGTGGCGGCGCTCGACATAGGTCGAGTGGCAATTTCAGCACGTAATGTTGCTGAGAGAGAGAGACAAGTGGTGGCAGGAGACTAGCGAGCGTATGACTGCTCCAGACCACCGCGGCGAACCTACTGACACGAATCTCAGCTCCCTCCTCCCTCTCTCACTCGCTATATACGGAATTGTATCTGGAAAGTGGCTAATTACATGCTTTTTGCACTCGCGTTGCACGGTTATTGCAAGAAAACTAGCCATCATAAAAGGATCGTTATGGTGTCATTCGAAAGCTCTGTTTATGCCCTTTCAGGGATAGATACTTGTTTTACGTTCTGGGTCTTATTTAGGCATGAAAATGATCACGTAAACAGGTCTATTTTGGCTAAAAACACCCCGCTGGGCGGTACATATAAATAAACCGCATAGGCCGCTAAAGAAGGGTTAAACATAACGTAAGCATCTAATCTTTTATTAAATCTTGTCATAGTTTATTTAAGCTTTGTTAATACTTGAGAGCATTTTATTAACATAATTATTCATGTTGTTTGCAGGCTTTGCCATTGCTGGAAAGCCTTAGTAGAGTACACTTATCCCTTGTTAATTGATACCCCGTTATCTAGTATATTAACTCTAGAGGGTTTATGTGTTTTGTTCACCGGCTTAATAGTTCAAGGGTTTGGAATTAGCGTACCGTTATTGCATACTTAGCCTATATTGTAGTCCAATACTAAGTGCCCTTGTTTATTCAGTTGTGCCGGTCGTAACGCTAAGGTGATTGAATCAGGCTAAGGCGGTATAATCGGGCTAAGGTGATTGAATCAGGCTAAGGTGATTCCATTAGGCTAAGGTGATTGAGCTAAGGCATTGGAATTAGGCCAAATGGTTGAATTGGAAGAACAGGTGATTTGGCTGATAATATGTTGGTAGCACTTATTGACTCATAATATTCTCATTAAAACTGCATGTTGCAGTTTAGAGTTAAGTCTTTAAATTAACCCCTACTGAACCAGAGCATTTTAAATTGTATGTACCCCTCAATACCAGACATTTTTGCAAAAAAAAAAAAATCCGTGGCGCGACATGATGCTTCCTGCACGAAAGTTGGGGTATAACTTAGGCGCGGCGACACGATGCTTCCTGCACGAAAGTTGGGGTATAACTGAGGTGTGACGGGTGAGATCAGCTGGCCGACTCTCGGGTAGTGTTGCCAGTACCTAGCAGTAAGGCCTTCAAGTTATGTTAGCGGCTCCTGCTAGCTATTTGCAGAGAACAAGGATCAAGTACTAGCGACAGATTACATCCGTCGCTCATACTACTTTAAACCATTAATACTGACGGATTAGGATCGGTGCTGATACAGGATTGGTTAAGTATCTTGAAGATCGAGTAAAAACGTGTCATGCTTGTTTTAGGAGGGCTTCATTTAGGGTGTTGCGGTAGGAGTGTGGTGGTGGGAGGCATCATATGTTGGCAATAAATTAAGGGGGTATCACACGAAAGGTTTTATCGTCAACATATGATGATCAACAGTGTTATGGCAACATTATCATTAGCAATGGTATCGGAAACTAGACTGAAAATGGATTAATTTCTCTGTGACAAAATTGTGTAAAACATTTGCCTTAGGAGCTGTCAGACCAGGATAGATGTTGAGGGAAAGAGGGCTCTTACGATACCGGCTTTAAGGGTAGGGGTTACTTTGCTCCCTAGATTTCTATCAAGCCCAATATAACACCCCTAAGAACCAACTTTAAGAACAAAATCTAAATTTGTTGGTATGAAAATGTCTCGATTCTTCCCAAATTACAGGTTCGCTAAAGCTCGCCAGGAAAATAAATGACACCTAATGGCACGAAAGGCAAAGAACTGGGGCAAAAGGTTTTGTGCTGTCCTGTACCCGAATTATCCCACCATTGCCAGCAGTGAAATGCTGGGTGAGAAGGGAACTTATGCCTCCCAAAAATATCTGGGCCTGGTGCGGTTTCGAACCCGGGTGGGTAAGCATGCCAGATTCCCGCTCTTCCTCTGTACTTTGGTCGGACATGATATTCAGTGTTAACAGGTTATCTGAACTAAGACAAGTTGATGGTGTGTGAGACCCTATTGTAACAGAGAATGGCCAACCTCCGCCATATTGGTGCCACTGGTGTCATTAGCCTCTCTCGATGTGGGGAGATTGTAGGCACTAATCGATCAGGGCTAGACCCAGGTGATGTTATAGGCATGTGATAAAGAGTCGCTGGAACTCCTGTTTCATTTGCCTGGCCTCTCTTACTGATTTTATTTGTGCCTCATTTACACTGAGAGCAATCCAGCTAGCTCTCACAAACACCTCCTCCTCCTATCCACTTCACTATACTAAACATGCACACCACACTTCATTCCTCCACACCAAAATACAAAAAAAAAAAAAAAAAAAAATGAATTCTAGCCCAGCCTCGGAGTCCCCAGGGGGGGGGGGGGGGACCATAAATGCCCCCACACCCGACCGACCATCCCCTGACAACCCCACACAATTACCTGGACCTCGGCCTGTTACTCTTTATATTAATTTCTGCAACATTCGTGGACTTTCCTCTAACTTTCACTCTGTTGAGCACCATTTATCCTCCTACAAACCTGATCTTCTCTTCCTCACCGAAACTCAGGTGTCTGTAGCAACATCCAGCAGCCCCTTCTCTGTATCCTCCTACTTTCTCTATCCTAGTTTCAAAGCCAAAGGCGGATGTTGTGCATATGTGCACAACAAACTCACTTGCTCTCGTGTTCCCGATTTCGACTCCTCTGAATTCTCAACTTTATGGCTCAAACTTTCCTGTCATTCTCTTACTAAATATTTCTGTGCTGTCTATCTTTCCCCTAACTCTACCAACTTTCCCAAATTCTTTGACTATCTAAACTCTACAGTGGAACACATTCTATCCATTTCTCTTTTCTCAGAAATCACCATCTTAGGAGATTTCAACGTTCACCACCGCCAATGGCTCTCCTCTCACACTACTGATCCACCTGGTGAACAAGCCTATGTCTTTTCTATCCTAAATGACCTAGAGCAGTTAGTTCAGCAACCCACCCGTATCCCGGATCGCATCGGAGATCGGCCCAACATTCTTGACCTGTTTCTAACTTCTAACCCTTCTTCTTATACCGTCGATCTTTTCTCTCCTTTGGGCTCCTCCGACCATAAACTTATCTCTGTCACCTGTCCTATCTCTCCAGTACGGCCACCCGATCCTCCTAGCCAGCGGCGCTTGTGGCACTTTTGCGCTGCCGACTGGGAGGCTCTTCGGCAGTACTTCTTTGATTTCCCATGGAATGATTTCTGCTTCCATGGCCGAGGACCCTCGGAGAGTGCTGAACGCATTACCGAGGTAATCCTATCGGGCATGGAAGCATACATTCCATTCTCTTTCTCTCAGACTAATGCTAACAAATCTTGGTTTACTCACGCCTGTTCTACTGCTGTCCGCAATAAGGAGGAAGCATTCAAACGGTACCGACGCCTTAAAACTCAAGACTCTCATTCTTCATATGTTTCTGCCCGGAATCAAGCCAAATCTGTTCTTCGACTTGCCAAACACTCTTTCATCAATAATAAATGCACTGAACTATCCAACTCTAGCTCTTCCCAAGCTTTCTGGCATCTAGCCAAAAACCTCTCCAACAATTTCTCTTCCTCGTCTTTCCCTCCCCTTTCCCACTCTGATGGCACAACCATCACTTCTTCCTCTGACAAAGCTAAACTCTTCGCTCAAACGTTTGCTAGAAACTCCACCTTGGATGATTCCGGTGCTATTGCTCCCTCTCCGCCCTCCTCTCTCTTACTTATGCCTAATATCCTAATCTCTTCTAAAGATGTACTTTCTACCCTCTCTGGGCTTAACACTAATAAGGCGTACGGTCCGGACGGTGTTCCTCCTGTTGTTCTCAAAAACTGTGCTTCCGTGCTGACTCCCTGCCTAGGCAAACTCTTTCGTCTCTGTCTATCCTCTAACGTCTTCCTTCATGCTGGAAGTTTGCTCACATTCAACCTGTCCCAAAGAAGGGTGACCGCTCTCAACCCTCCAACTATCGTCCAATTGCTCTCATTTCTTGTCTTTCTAAAGTTTTTGAAACTATTCTTGCTTCCAAATTTCTTAAGCATTTCTCTTCTCATAATCTGCTCTCAGATCGCCAGTATGGCTTCCTTAAGGGTCGCTCTACTGGTGATCTTCTTTCATATCTTACTAACTCTTGGTCATCCTCCTTTCGGGACTTCGGTGAGACTTTTTCTATTGCACTAGACATATCGAAAGCCTTTGATAGAGTCTGGCATAAATCTTTAATTTCTAAACTACCCTCCTTCGGGTTCTATCCCTCCATCTGTGCCTTTGTCTCTAATTTCCTTTCCGGCCGTTCCATAGCCGCGGTTGTGGACGGCCATTGTTCACTTCCTCACCCTATAAACTCCGGTGTTCCTCAGGGCTCTGTCCTATCTCCTATTCTCTTTCTAATTTTTATAAATGATCTCCTTAACTGTACCTTAATTACCATCCATTCATACGCAGACGACTCAACCTTACACTACTCCATTACTTTTTCAGAACGCCCCAGCCAGCATTCCCTCAACGACAAACATAATGAAGCCATAGAACTCTTAAATTCTGATCTAAATACTATTTCCAATTGAGGCAGAGAAAACCTTGTTAACTTTAATGCTTCCAAAACCCAATTTCTCCATCTATCTACCCGTCAGGATCTCCCAGTGGACTATCCCTTATTCTTCAACAATACAAAAATCAACCCTTCATCCCCCAAGCGGCTCGCTTGGTGTAGTGACTAGCGTCTCGGACTTCCACCCAGAAGGCCCGGGTTCGCGCCCACGCTCGGCGCATTAAAATTTTTTCACAAGCACTGAGTCGTTACCATCCCTCATGAGCAAAGGGATGGGGTAGTAGTACAGGACCCCAATGGAAATACGCCTAATCGGCCTTATTGAGCTATCCTTAGCTAGCTTAGCATGCGCTAGCTTTAAGAACTATTATTATTATATTATTATTATTATCTTCTCTCAATATTCTTGGTGTCTCTTTTTCTTCTGCTCTCATTTGGAAGGACCATATTACCAGTCTTGCTAAGGCAGCCTCCCTGAAGCTGGGTGTGCTCAACCGCCTTAGGGGGTTCTTTTCCCCTGCACAGCTTCTTGCTCTGTACAGGGGCATAGTGCGCCCTTGTATTGAGTATTGTTCACATGTGTGGGGAGGTTCCTCTCACACCACTCTCCTAGACAAGGTTAAAAGGAAGGCCTTTCGTATCATTAACTCCCGTCCACTCACCAACTCTCTGCAATCTCTCTCTCTCCGCCGCAATGTTGCATCTCTCTCGCTATTCTATCGCTACTATAATAATCAGTGTTCCTCAGAGCTATCCCAGTGCATACCACCTCCTTTACGTAGGGCACGTGGTGCCCGTCTTGCAACTTAATCCCACCCCTACTCTGTGCAACTCTCCAACCCAAGAGTGAAACGTTACTCTCAAACTTTCTTCTACTCAACAGCTGAGCTCTGGAACTCTCTCCCAGAATCAGTCTTTCCCGCTTCCTATAACTTAAATTGCTTCAAACTCCGTGTGTCCAGGCATTTTGGCTCGAACGTCCCTTGATTTTGGCCCTGTCACTCTTTCAACTATGGGGGAGGCACTCGCTATAGGCAGTTATGCCTTTTGCCTCCCTCAATCACATAGAAAACAAAAATTACACAAACATTATATTATATGTTCATACCAATACTAAAGTTTACATTCGGAACTATGGTATTGGTTATATAGAGGGGTCTTTGAACTTAATTCTACATGCACAAAACCATAATATCACCCCGCTGTATCATAATTATGATACCAAAATGGCGCCCTAAGAAAAAGATGGCCGCACTTTCTTATTACAGGATCTCAAAATGTGAGCGGTGCCTAGTGCCATCTATTGACCTTTATTATCGTTCCCGGGACCACGCCAAGACACAAGCTGCTGACGAAGTGGCAGGGTGAGAAGGGGTCCAGGAAGGGCCGGAGGGTCTCTCCGGCCCTTCCACCCAAGAAAAAAAGAAGAAAAAACAAGCTTCTGAAAACCCTTCGTCTTTAGGTTAAGGGTAGTGTCGTTTCTGGACCCCCTTCTCCCTCATGTTTAGCCCTATTAATGTTGAGATTTTAAGACCTTTCACCCAATTTCTTTGTCAATATTAAGACCTTTCGTACAATTTAGTTGTCGATATTTTTCTGGCGAACAATAGCGAGCCTGTAATTTAGGAGGAAATATACACAAATGAATGTCGAAGGGGGTTTTGTTTTGGGTTGTTTGTTTTTGTCTTGTTTAAAGCTTGATGGAGGTCTAGGGAGGAAAGTAGGAACATAATAAATACATAAATAAAAAGTCTCCCCTTAGGGCACATACAAACAAATAAAATTACTACATGAGGAGAGGAGAGATAGGAACGGAAAACCCCAATCAGAAGATGTTAGCTACATAAACTTTACAATACAGAGAATACATACAACACTTTCACTATCACACACTTTACATAATTTACTTTATCATTCAACCGCCATTTCCATACTATATCACTCTTACACTCAAAGAATTGTACTCAACTTGGGAAGAACCAGTAGGAATGGAAGATTTAAAGAATAACTAAAATCGCCTTATATTCTGAAAGGCACTTCCTGAACTGACTAACATCGTCTGGAGGTAGTCAGGATGAAACATAAGTTGGCTCTACCAGTTGGTATGCCACATTAAATACATTGTATGTAAGTAAAAAACATGCATATCCAGTTAGTTTGGTGGAAAATAATGGCATACAAAGACAAGAAAAGGAAGTTTGCTATTCCTTTCAGTATCGTAATGTCTTTCTTCATATTATTTATGCTAACATTGATTTTACTAGTCATGGAAAATACCTATGAGAGTTACAGGGTAAATGGTTATACCTGTATTTCTCAATTCACTTGATCCCTAGATGTCTTTCTTAAGCTGAATAAATTCGTCTAATGTTAGCCAGAATTAAAAAAAAAATCTTGATTACCGAAGGCGTTAACCCCTACTGTACCGGCGACGTCTCTATAATATTAGTATAGTTATATTTAGACGATTTGGTGAAGTTTAAGAAAAATCTGTGGTAGTAAAAAGGGTTAAGTGAGATGGAACGAAGCTGGTTCATTGCTGGAGGCCTGTTTTGATCTGGATAAAATCGTCTATTAGTAGCAGAAAAAAGTTAAAATGATGTTACCGGTATAGATACATCCATAAAACATACATAACATGTTAAGACTGAGTGCTCCACACATATGTGCAGTATCAGTCTCTTGTCCTAATGGCAGCGTTCCTGGCAACCCTGTTAAGGGCTGCTTCACTTGTCAATTTTGTTTTCATTTGAGATCGGCAAGTATAGTCCGATCCTAGATCTTCCTAGGTCCACCCCTTGGGGAAGCTCCCTCCACAATCACAGACCTGCATCTTTTCACCCAATTTTTTTCATCCATTCTCTCCACATGCCCATACCATCCCGGTCTACTTGTACGCATCTCCTCGCTAATAATCTTTATACCTAAACGTCTCCTCAGCTCAACATTAGTTATTCTACCCTGCAGCTTGGCCCCACACATCCATCTCACCATTCTCATCTCATTACAATCCATTCTGTTGACATCCTCTACTTTAACGGCCCATGTTTCTGAGGCATACGTCATTGCACGTCTAACACATGCGGCATACACCTTTCCCTTCAGGGGGAGAGGCATTCTTTTCATGGTCAGAATTGGCAGCAGTTATCTGTACTTCCCCCAGCCACATCTAATTTTAGCGATAGTGACAGCCTCGGCCCCACCACCGGCAGAGATGGTATCTCCTAGGTACCAAAACTTGTCCACCAGCTCCAATGACTCAGTACCAAAATTCACAGCCACAGGATCATCATTTAACACAAGCTCGTCCTTGCACACTATGCACTTAAGGTTGTTAGTATTATACTCACTTCCTGGCCAGGGTAGGAGTCCTCAAGCTGGCTCCCACTGCAAATATAAAGCAAATATTAACATATCTAGTATGTTGGACAATTATGTAACTTATATATTATATATGCAAACAATATACAGTATATGTATATATATATACAGTATATATACTGTATATATATATATATATGCTCACTTCCTCAACCTATAAACACCGGTGTTCCTCAGGGCTCTGTCCTATCTCCTATCCTCTTTCTAATTTTTATAAATGATCTCCTTAACTGTACCTTAATTCCCATCCATTCATACGCAGACGACGCAACCTTACACTACTCCATTAGTTTTTCAGAATGCCCCAGCCAGCAATCCCTCAACGACAAACGTAATGAAGCCATAGAACTCTTAAATTCTGATCTAAATACTATTTCCAATTGGGGCAGAGAAAACCTTGTTAACTTTAATGCTTCCAAAACCCAATTTCTCCATCTATCTACCCGTCAGGATCTCCCAGCGGACTATCCCTTATTCTTCAACAATACAAAAATCAACCCTTCATCTTCTCTCAATATTCTTGGTGTCTCTTTTTCTTCAGCTCTCATTTGGAAGGACCATATTACCAGTCTTGCTAAGGCAGCCTCCCAGAAGCTGGGTGTGCTCAACCGCCTTAGGGGGTTCTTTTCCCCTGCACAGCTTCTTGCTCTGTACAGGGGCATAGTGCGCCCTTGTATTGAGTATTGTTCACATGTGTGGGGAGGTTCCTCTCACACCGCTCTCCTAGACAAAGTTGAAAGGAAGGCCTTTCGTATCATTAACTCCTGTCCACTCACCAACTCTCTGCAATCTCTCTCTCTCCGCCGCAATGTTGCATCTCTCTCGCTATTCTATCGCTACTATAATAATCAGTGTTCCTCAGAGCTATCCCAGTGCATACCACCTCCTTTACGTAGGGCACATGGTACCCGTCTTGCATCTCAATCCCACCCCTACTCTGTGCAACTCTCCAACCCAAGAGTGAAACGTTACTCTCAAACTTTCTTCTACTCAACATCTGAGCTCTGGAACTCTCTCCCAGAATCGGTCTTTCCCTCTTCCTATGACTTAAATTGCTTCAAAACTCCGTGTGTCCAGGCATTTTGGCTCGAACGTCCCTTGATTTTGGCCCTGTCACTCTTTCAACTATGGGGGAGGCACTCGCTATAGGCAGTTGTTGTTGTTGTTGTTGTTCCCCCAGCTGCCTGGCCGAACAGCCCCAAGGCCCCGAGCAATTCCAAGGCCATTTACCGAGCGCCCCCACAGAACCCTCCCTGCCGACCACAATAAAGCCTGGGTGACCGAAGCCACTCCATGGCGGGGAGCTGAGGAGGGTGCGGAAACGCCCGGGAAACCAAAGCCCCACCCTTGTGCCCCTCAGCAATTATGAAGAGAAAGTTGAGGGGCAAGGGAAAAATGTGACGCTTTGGCTTCCAATCTTGGTAGATTGGGAGGTCAATCCACGGAAAAGACGCCGTCACATGAGATCTAGAAAATATATAAGTTAAAGGAACAGTCAGAGTAAGCTATGGGTATGGCAGAGATCGCTCAGTTCTCACTCTGATAGACCAGCCCATCACCATGATATAGGCAGTTATGCCTTTTGCCTCCCTCAATCACATAGAAAAAAATAAAAAAAAATAAAAATATATATACAGCTCATCTGCATACCAGCAAACAAGCCTTCAAACCTGCGTGCGTCATATGGGACCCTGCAAACTACTTCAATGACCCGACGCTATGATGATGATCGACGCCATGAGACGCCATTGGACCACGCACCTGCTACGCAACTAGAGGAGCTGTGATTGGGGCGCGCACCATCCCCCGCCTCCTGATTCGTTCCTACACCATCATTGCATAGTATATAAGACCCAAGTAGTGGGCATTCCAATCAGTCACATTTGGAGTTGGGAAGGTGAACTTGCAGCTGGAGGAGTACAAAGGAGTACAAAGGAAATCAAGCATCAACAGGTTTAGTGACCCTTCTAGGCTGCTTGTCCTCCAAAACACTGAGGATCAAGTGTCCAAACAGTGGTTTAGAGGGGGTAAGGGAACATTGGAAAGGGAACTACTGCCCTGGAACTAATGTCCGTGGCAGGATTAGGAAGTTAGTAGGGGACAGATGGGTTAGTAACTGAGGGGGGGATAAAATAAAGTTATTCATTTACAAACGCAGTCAGTCGCGGGTTTGATGCGAGATATTTGTCTAAGCGGAGTTTAAATGAATCAACGGTGCTGCAGTCTATAACGTCTCGGGGAACCCCATTCCACAAGTTGACAACTCGATTGAAGAAGAAATTCTTAGATTCGTGTGAGTTAAAAGATTTACCAATAATTTTGCAACCGTTTCCCCGCGTGTAATTAGATTGGTCAATAGTGAAGTACTTACTACAGTTCATATTGTCGATGCCTTTGATGATTTTGAACACTTGAATTAAGTCACCTCTTAATCTGCGCTGGGTTAAAGGAAATAGATTTAATTCTCTAAGACGCTCTTCATATGGTTTGTTCTTTAGGCTAGGTATCATTTTGGTAACTCTACGTTGAACTCGTTCTAGCTTGTTTATATCTTTTTGGTAATAAGGGCACCAGGATTGAATGCAGTGTTCCAGAAGAGGGCGGACTAAGGAATTGGAAAGGGTTAGGATAACTTCTTTGGATTTATGCTCAAATGACCTGCCTATAAAGCCAATTATTTTGTTTGCCTTCTTAACAACTTCTGAACATTGTTAACTCGGTTTTAGGTTACTCGATATTGTTAGTCCCAGATCGGTTTCTCTGTTTACATTCTTAAGCTGAGTGCCATTCATCGAATAGTTTGCTTTCTCATTTAGGTATCCGATATGTAGTACTTTACATTTATTCGCATTGAAACTCATTTGCCAAATTTGGGCCCAACATGACAATTTATCTTGATTGTGTTGCATATCGTCAACTTGTTCTTTTGAGAGTACGCTATTTGCAATTTTTGTATCGTCAGCAAATTTTGAGATTGTACAGGTGAGACCCTCATCTATGTCGTTGATGTAAATTAGAAAGAGAATTGGTCCTAGTACCGATCCCTGGGGTACCCCGCTACTTATATTGGTCCATTTAGATGCCTTACCGTTTATGACTACTCTTTGCTCTCTGTCGCTGAGCCAATTTTCTATCCATTTCAACACACCGTATTGTATTCCATGGGCTTTTAGTTTTAGCAGTAAACGTTTGTGGGGAACTTTGTCAAAGGCCTTTTGAAAATCAAGGTATATAATATCTACAGCTTTACTCTCATCGTAGAGGTTGAGGATATCGTGGAAAAAGTCTAAGAGGTTTGTTAAACAGGAACGTTTTTTACGAAAGCCAGCCGTGTTGAGTATCTTTAAGCAAGTTATTTGCCTCTAAGTGATTTACGAGTCTGTCTCTTATGACCGTTTCTAGCATTTTACATAAAATTGAGGTTAAGCTAATTGAACGATTGTTACTGGGTAGTGATTTGCTGCCTTTTTTTAATATCGGTGTTACGTTGGCTAGCTTCCATTGATCAGGCATAGTCCCAGACTGCAAGGATTCATTGAATAGCAATGTCAGTGGTTTGGAGAGCTCATCCTTAGCTTCCTTTAGAACTCTAGGCGAGATTGTATCAGGTCCAGGCGTTTTATTTACCTTGAGTTTATCTAAACAATTCAATACTTCTCTCTCTGTAACGGTGATATTGCTTAGAACATCTGAATTATCAATCTGAATCGTCGATGGTGTAGGGATATCACTGAGGTCTTCTGTTGTAAAAACTGATGCAAAGAAGGTATTGAGGGCATTACTCATTTGTACTTCGTCTTTGGTGTATTCTCCATTTTCATCGACTAACGGTCCAGCAGTTGAAGTAACTAATTTTTCCTTTCTGATATAACTATAGAATTCTTTCGGGTTTGTTTTACTTTGATTCGCAACATGTAACTCTAGGGTCTTTTTACTTTGCTTAATTAACTTTTTGGCTTTGCGTCGTAGCTCTACAAATTTCGCCCGTTCTTCGTCATTTTGTGAGGATTTTAATCTATCATTAGCAAATTTTTTAGCAAGCAGACAGTCTGAAATATCTTTATTCCACCATTTGGGCTTATCATTATGGCCTGGACGCCGTATTTTCGATGGTATGCAGTCTTGCACTGCCTTAAGGTAAGTGGTTGTGAAACACTCCCAAGATGTATTTATGTCGTTATTGTTAGTCAGAAAGCTCCAGTCAGTTTCTTTAAGCTTTGATTTAAGTTTATGAAAATTTGCTTTCTTGAAATTAGGGACTTTCTCAATGCTGCTATTTGATTTGTTACTAGTAAACTTTAAAGTGAAAGTTATCGTACGATGGTCGCTGTTACTGAATTCATCACCAACATTCAAATTCTCTATTAATTCTTCTTTTGTTGCGAGTACAAGGTCAAGCACATTATTACCACGGGTCGGAGTTTGTACAAATTGAAAAAGTGAACTCTCTTGCAAGTTAGCATAGAGGTCGTGTCCAGAGTGTGAAGTAAGAATATCGCCCCATTTAGTCACGGGTAAGTTGAAATCGCCAAGAATTACGGTATCTTGTATGTTAGTTATTTCTGCAATTTGTTCATAAATTTCACTGTCAGTTTGCACTGATTGAGCTGGGGGCCTGTATAATAAAGCTAGTGTTATTTTATTTCCTCGTTTATTATTTAATAGTACGTAAGATATGTCTATATTCGCAATTTGAGGTTTTGACATTAAGACGGGATTAAGACTTTCCTTTATAAAAAACAGAACTCCTCCTCCATTTCTATTGATCCAACTTTTCTCAAACATTGTATAACCAGGAAGTGTATATTCGGCTAAAAAGTCTGTGTCTTCCGTATTTAACCAAGATTCTGTAATGCCGATTATATCATAATGTTCTGTAAACACGATTTCCTCTAAATCTGAAAATTTATTGCGTATGCTACGAGCATTTACATAAAACACCTTAAGAGTATTAGAGTTGGATGTTACTGATTGTGCATTGTCTGAATTTTCAGTTCGTATTTGACTTCCACTACCCCCGGATACCCCCGGTTGACCCCGTTTTTTGAACGGATATCCTTGACTGCATCGTTCAGCAGACGACCAAGACGTGCAGCTCCTACTTCATTGAGATATACACCATCTCCTGAAAACAAAGATTTATCATAGTAAAAATGATCCCACGTGTCGACAAAGCCGATGTCCTCCTCCCTGCAGAGTTTGGCTAGTCGGCGATTTGTACTGGTACCTATGTTGTAGAATCGGTTTTCTACATCAATCCGGGGAACAATTCCTGAAATTAAGATTCTATTAGATTTTTCCTTGAAGGAGCTGATCAGCCGCCGGTACTTGCAAAGTAGTTCCTCTGACCGCGTCCGTTGGACATCGTTAGATCCAACGTGGATGACGTACGTAGTGCTTGCGGGGGCGAGCCTGGAAACCTCTTCCACAGCCGCAACAATGTCATCCACGCCGCCACCTGGGATACAGAATCGCTTTCTGGTCCTGGGTGCCCTGGCGCAGAACTTGGTTAATTGGCCACGGACCATGGAGTCGCCCACAAGCCGAACTTCTTCCGTTTTCTTCCTCGTCAATACCAAGAATTTTGAAGCGGTTTTTGCATGTTGTCGGGATGACCTTCCTGGTACTGGTACTGGGATGCACATTGTTTCTCACTAACTGAAAGTTGTCCTGGGGGGGAGTGAGAGTAGAGTCATTATTATTTTCTGCAACATCTAAGGTAGCTGCTGGTGTGGGTACCGGTACCGGTACTGTATGCACTGGAATGGCGGTTGACATCGTAGTGGTTTCTTGGGCCGAGGGCACTCCTACGTTGAGTGTGGCAAATTCTTGAAGGGATTCAAGCTTCGTAGTCAGGGCATCGATCTTGCGGTGAGCTGCATTCAATTCATCCGCAATCTTCTCTCGGAGCTGGCAAAATCTACAAATTTGGACATCAGTATCAACAAACATGGTAGGGCCAAATTTACCGGAACAACTCGTGCAGGTTCGTTGCGGCGCCATGACGATATAATCACAATATGCCTGAAAATCACACAAATTTATGTTAGCAAAATGGTACAATTAAAGCCTGAAAATCACAAAAAAATTATGTTAGCAATGTGATAAAATTAATATGCCTGTAAATCACAAAAACTATGTTAGCAAATAGAACACAATTTATGCCTGAAAATAAAACAATAATTGATGTTAGCAGTATGACACAGTTAATGCCTGAAAATCACAAATGGACTAGAAATGTGTTACAAAATTTACTGGAAAAAAACAAAAAGTGGGAGAGGGTAATGTAGCCTAGTGTGAAAACTGGAAAACAGTATACAGTACAGTAACAACAAGTATTTGTTAGCAATATGGTACAATTAATGCCTGTAAATCACAAAAAGAATATGTTAATCACAAAAAGAATATTATGCCTGTAAATCACAAAAAATATGTTAGCAATAGAACACAATTTATGCCTGAAAATAAAAAAAAAATTGATGTTAGCAGTATGACACAGTTAACGCCTGAAAATTGCAAATGGACTAGTAATTTGTTACCAAATTTACTGGAGAAAAAAAAAAGTGGGAGGGTTAATTTAGCCTAGTGAGAAAACTGGAAAGCAGTATACAGTACAGTATCAACAAATATTTGTTAGCAATATGGTACAATTAATGCCTGTAAATCACAAAAAGAATATGTTAATCACAAAAAGAATATGTTAGCAATAGAACACAATTTTATGCCTGAAAATAAAAATAAAATTATGTTAGCAGTATGACACAGTTAGGCTAAAGCCTGTATATTAGTTTATACAGTGGTCGACACAATAATAATAATAATGGAGTTAGTAATATCCCTGGTAAGAGTGTGAGAGGCCTATTAATATGGTGACAAGTATCTGAAATGCGATTAATAAATAGGCTATCAAAAAGTATTACAGTAACTAAATCATTCTAACCCAATATTAAAACTATCTTGACAAATGTTAGTGTGTGCGATTTATATAGATAACCAAGACAAAAAGTTCAACCAAGTACAGTATTGGCTAGACTTTGATATATAAAATACAAGAAGAGGGTTTGTTTATGCGTACACAGGTGGCGCTGGTATCGGCGGCGTCTCTACTAACTTGACAAATAGAATTTTGAAAAACAAACGTTTATCAGTCAAAACTACAGTACAATGTCATGCAAGATAACTACTGGGTGGTTTGCTTAGCACTTAACTACAGTGAGGGCTAAAATATCTACAATAAGTGCTAGAGGGGGTGAAGTATTATAATGGGTTTGTGACTGTCAGTCAGATTATATAAGTGTGTGTTAAGTGTGTTCGGTGTAAACACTTACAGTATGTTGGTTAGTGAGATATGTGATTGGGAATTAACGTTAACGCTACTATTATGTACTTAACTATTTTAGTTGACTGACTTGTGGACTAAAGCAACTCTTCAAGTAATTGGGTTATGATAAAAGTAATACTATTGTTTTATATTAATACTTGCGAGTTCTTTAATTTTCTTTTTAATTAAGCTTACATTGCTGGTAAGAACAACAACGGTGATACTATTGTCTCATATTAGTAATATCGCCTTAGACAAACATGGCTGTTTTAATGTTACTTCTAGTGATTTCCTAAGCTGAAGAACATTCTTTTAGCTTCAAAATATTAGTTTTGCTTTTCATATTATTGAGTGAGACCTGAATCGAATCTATGAAGCGATCCTGTAACTTAATTTACTCATAATCAAACCTCAATGTTACGTGGTTAAGAAATACATTTATCTAATTATTAAATATATATCTAACTTTTTATGTGACTTTGATATTAATCCTGATAATAATAATATAATACTATTAACGTAAGACAAGAACCAAGAATAATAACTACATTAAATATAAATAAAAGGACATATAAGAACACTACCTATTCATTTAAAAAAGGGTAAGAGACAGAAATATTCTTACCTTAATATTTATCTGTCAAGACTTGATATATAATTAATAGTCCTTCTTTAGATATAACTTATTCGGTTCATAACCATAGCCTACTAAGCTTCGGTTAAATAATAATTCTTTATAAATACTACATGACTTTAATTAGTTTCAGTATTTTTTCATAATTAAAGAGTATCACTCAATAAAGGATATATTCATTAAGTTTGCAGGGTCCCATATGACGCACGCAGGTGTGAAGGCTTGTTTGCTGGTATGTAGACGAGCTGGTTTCCCACTCGCTGGTTCGATCGCTGGTCTGCTTCGCCGCCTGGGTAATTCGGCACTCCTTCAACTCTTAACCCGGGAACTGCGGGAAGACTCTTAAGAGTTCCCTCGGCGGACTGCGGGAAGACTCTTAAGAGCAAGGCTTTTGAACACATACCAAAACCGCGGGTTTATAGGCAGGCGGCTAAAAATTGGTGTGGGTATAGTACTACATGTCAACTCTCGATACCACCCCGCCACACGCTCGCCCCGCACTCGTGCAAGCACCACCGCGCCAGAACCCACGCACTAGTCATGGAGCCCACACGTCCCTCACGCTCGCGCCCTGATGACACAACCAGCCCTCCTTCTGGTGGTGTCAGCCGCCGTGGAAGGCAGAGGGTGGCTACCAGAAACCCTAGCTACCACTACGACACGCCCTACAGCTCGGAGGACGAAGCACCAGCACCAAAAGCACGTAAAACACGTGCAAGCAAGGCAATGGCACAGAGGTCATTGGCCTTTGGGGACACTGCCACCACAATCCAGGCCACTGCAACAACTACTACCACAACCACTGCCACCCCTGCCACCAGTACCAGCGACGCAGGAGGCCGCCCTAGGGCTGTAGAACCTGCGGGGGCAGGAAAAATCAAAGGCACGGGCGTAGGGAAGAAAACCCGTACGCCTGCCACAGTGACCCTGCCACCACCACCACCACCAGCTGCCCCTGGTCCGGCTGCCCCTGCTGCCCCTACCGCCCCTGCTGCCCCTGCCCAAGGAAAAGGGAAGGGGAAGGGGAAGGGGAAAGGGAGAGGGAAAGCGACTGCTGGCCCTGCCGGCCCTGCTGTCCCTGCCGGCCCTGCTGTCCCTGCTGCCCCTGCCGCCCCTGCCGCCCCTGCCCAAGGAACAGGGAAAGGGAAAGGGAAAGGGGCGACAGGCACCACCATCATCTTGCCTGCCTCCAGGCCCACTGCACCACGCACCATTGCCGCCCCTGCCGGCCCTTCTGCCCCTGCCCATAAGACGCCCCTACATGCTAGAGTGACCAGAAAAAATCTGACACCATCCAAGTACGCCACCCTGCTGTTTGATGGTGATTCGCAGGGCATTGGCAGCCCTGGTTTCGACGACGACGCCCTAGCACGGGACCAAGGGTGGGGGGATTTGGGAGTGGACAGTGGAAGTGAGTCAGACGTCAGTGATGAGAATGAAGAAGGGCGTCTGTCTAGTGAAGAGGAGGGTGATGATGATGCTGTATTGTATCGCGAACATGACAGCGATATTTCAGACGCAGAAGCAGACGGAGACGACATTCCGATCCCTGGCATGCCTTCGTTTGAGTGGTCTGACGGGGTCAATTTTGTGCCTGACGTGCCCCAGTTCAATCCTGGGACATCAGGTACAACTGATGACTGGCCCTGTGACGAACACGCAAACGAAAGCGACTTCTTCCTCGCTTTTTTTGATTTTGAGGTAATGACTTACATCGTTGCCCAAACAAACGCCTACTACAGGTGGGTGTTTGGCAGATTGGACGTCATTTCTCCAAAAGCGAGAATACGAGGCTGGGTGGATACGACTGTGGAAGAATTTATGACGTTTTTTGCCTTGTTGTTCCTCATGCCTCTTTGCAAGAAGCATGTGTTGCAACACTACTGGAAGCACGACCCTCTCATCGTCACCCCAACTTTCAATAAGTTCATGACTCATGACAGATTTTTGTTGCTGCTAAGATTTATGCACTTTGCAGACAACGAAAATCCTAACAGGAATGACAGGATATGGAAAGTTCGGGATGTGTTCACCATGTTTTTGTAGAGGTATAGGAAATACTTTTACCCCTTCCTCAATTTGGTGATTGATGAGTCGCTCGTGCTCTTCAAAGGATGTCTTGTTTTCAAGCAGTATATCCCCTTGAAAAGGCATAGGTTCGGAATCAAGCTCTTCGTTTTGTGTGACTGAAACTGGAATAGTGCTTGACATGATCGTGTATACAGAAACTGACATTGACGTACCGAAAGCCGCTCCCGGTGACCCCCTGGGCATGTCAGGTGCCATCGTCAGGAAAATGTTGGCACCTTACCTGGGCAAAAGCCACATCATCTACACTGACAACTGGTATACTTCTCCTGCTCTCTGCCAGTTTCTTCATGACAACCAAACGGGGTCATGTGGGACTGTCAGAAAGACAAGAAAGTTTATGCCTAAGTTCACAGGTAATGTCATTCCTCTTACAGATGCCTCCTCCAGTGACACACCTTCTGAAGACGAACTGGCCCAGGAACACCGCGAGAGGCATGTCCGAAGAAGGCGACGAAAGGGGCAGAAGTACAAGCAGCTTGAAAAGTCCGGGAAAGTGGTAGCCCTGAAGTGGAAGGACAAAAGAGACGTCCACCTGCTTTCCACAGTCCACACAGGTGCCCAGATGGACTCTGGTAAAATCCACTACAGAACCAGGAAGACCATCTATAAGCCCGACATGGTAGTGGACTATACAAAGAACATGCGCCTGGTGGACAAGTCTGACTGTCAACTGTCAGGCGTTGAGTGTCTGAGGAAGACTGTGAAGTGGTATCACAAGCTCTTCCTCCACCTAGTTGACATCACGATGCTCAACGCCTACAACTTGTGGTTGGTGAAGAGAGAGATGTCCCCAAACCAGAAGCTAAAATTCCGGGAGTTTGTGTATAACGTGCCATATCAACTCCTGGAGAAGTATGGCACCACCACTCACAGACGTACGGCATGGCGTGGGGATCTCGTTCCTGACCGCATCCAGCTGGGTGTCGAAAGACACTACCCAACCAACACCGAGCTGATTGGCACTCGTCACAGGCAGGTGCAGTGCCACGTCTGCAGCTCCAGTGTCAGAAAACCCCACGTCACCAAAAGAGTCACCTCAATGTGCGCGGAGTGCAAAGTTGCACTCTGCTTGGGTGACTGCTTCAGGGACTACCACACGTATAAAAACTACTGAGTGCCGCCCCTGCCCTGCCCTGCCCTGGACTCGCCCCCTGCCCTGCCCTACCCTGGACTCGCCCCCTGCCCTGCCCTGGACTCGCACCCTACCTTACCTGACCTGACCCAATTGATCACGCTACCTCATAATGTTACATATATAATAAATAATGTATAAATTCCAAAGATGTCCCTGTGATATAGCTTTTACATTATATAATTGTATGTTTCATTATTTAGTTTATAAGTTTCAACGATTTCCATGTATTATGCCTTCTTTTTTTAGTATATCAATATATATGTTTGTTATAGCCTAAGTAATGTGTATATATTTTCTTACCTCAAATGAATTGTACCAAAATAAGTATGTTTCAATAAATCCTGTCAAACCTACTAAGAGAATAAAATAAAACAATAAAAAAAAAAAATACAAGGTCATGTCATTGTATTCTTACAATATGATATATTCTATGAATATTTCATATTGTTTGAATACAATGGCATGATCTTGTAAAAAAAAACATTTTTATCAAAATTGATCTAAACAGTATAAAACCTTCCCCAACCCAACCTCTTGGATTCGATCCCACTACCCTACCACACTTTGAGTTTTCCAGTCCGCGACCTTACCAACCATGCCACAGGAGCTCATACCAAATGTCACTCAAAACTTCGTGTTCACAATCGAAATAACAATACACAAAAAAAAAAATGAATTATCCCACCAATTTACGTTTGTAAATTGATGGGATTATCAATTATATCATGCAAAGGTTTATAAAAGTTTGTCTCTGTCAAGAATTAGTAATTATATAACTTTATTCTGTCAAAAATTGCCCAAACACTCAGCAAAATTGCCCCTATCAGTGTGACTCCAGTCATTATCACACGGTCAAGCGGTCACTGGGTGACCCTTGCCGCTCCCTCCAGCCACAGCGGCTCTCTCTGGGAACAAAATTTGTATAAATACAATAATGCATAAAATACTCTTCACAAATACATTTGTATTGTATAATATTTTAAATAATAATGAATAATAACTGTGTGGGTGTCGAAAATTGCTCAACCATCTTTCCATGTCTCACCATGTCTCGCCTACGCCTTTACGCGCGTATATTGGATTATACATAGTCATGACTGTCATACAAATACTTGCAGTAGGTCTCGAATATACATTTAGATTGCATATTACTTGGAAATAAATAAATATAAGTTTCTCTGGTGGCAATCTACCATTTCGCAAGTGTCAGGCGACACCAGTCTATATTTAGCTCTCTATCAAAAAAGGTTAATCCGATGTTTACTGACCACCCTCGTTCCTGGTCTATAATATAGTACTTTATTTACAGTCAATGGCCTACATATTTCTGTGGTACTTCACATGTGTCTAAAATGCAATGTCTGCTTGCATAAAAATACAATTCTGAAAGCCATTTATACATACGAGATACGCATGTCTCACTTTCTCTATCTCTCCATTCCTGACTCATGTTAGTGTAGACCTCTCGGTGGCAACGAACCCCAGACACCTGCTAGACATAAGGTTCAAAATCCCAAGACATCCATACGCCTGGGGCGCCTCCACAATTATCACACAGCTGCGTATGTTTCTTAATAGCTGCGTATGTTTCTCCCTGCCTTCACTCTCTCCACGACTCACTCCCTGCCTCCCTCCCAACCACCCACCTACCCCCACCCACCCTTTTAGGCTTCCGTCTGCTAGAAACTCATTGATAATGTGCGTAAATATCGCATGAATTGGTCTATATGCGGTATATATATTGTTATATGGGACGTCTATATACGTACAAGTCTGTGTTATAGAATGACAGTGCTCTAAGTACGAGATATACGTGATATTTATGGCGCAACACACCCACTCCACCTTCCATTCCCAGCACAACTCAATCACACCTTGGTTCACGCATAGAAACTCATTGATAATGTGCGTAAATATCAATATCGCATGAATTGGTCTATATGCGGTATATATATTGTTATATGGGACGTCTACAAACGTACAAGTCTGTATTATAGCATGACAGTGCTCTAAGTACGAGATATACGTGATATTATAGCGCAAACCACACTCTCATCTCATAAATTGCCGCCAAACCTCCACCCCGTCTTCATTCCCGCCTAAAAATTAATTGATAATTCCCTTATATATTGCAATTTTTGGTCACTATGAGGCATATTCATTGTTATATGGGTGGCCTACACACGTATACTTACTCTACATAGCCTAAAAGGGATAAAAAAAAGGAGATATACGTGATATTACGCGGTAACCCACCCCCTCCTCCCTCAGGTTCTATCCCCTGGGCGCGTGAAAATTTGGCCGGGAAATCTCGCCGCTCGATGACAATCTAGCCGCACGGTGCCATTCGCTCCACATTTTTCAACTACGGGCCGTTCCCCCACCCCCCCCAGACATTTTTTGGGGGGTCAAATATATATGGGCCGATGGACGCAAACATTCCCTACACGCTGATGTACTTTTTATCGAAATTGGCAATGGGTCCCAAAATCATCATACATGCGCACAGTATGAACCTGTAAAAAAAAAACTGTGCGCCGCGGAGAGGTTAACTCTAACTCTTAAATAAACACATACAGAGCTCCGTATGTCAGACCTCCCCCCTAGAAAGGAGTTTAAGGAGTATAGTACATAATATACATAATACATAATTAGATTCACCACCAGATTGGCAACAGCAAGATTATAATGAGGATATAATAATGATATCACCCAAAGTAGGCAACGTCTCCAAGTAACACATCAGAACATAGCCGGAACGTATCTGGAGCGTTATTCGAACTGCAAGGCACAGCTCACAGATGAAGGCTTGAAAGCGCACTACTAAAGCATGATATTTACCTCGCTACAAGGGAGAGCTAATTGCCAAAATCCTCTCATTAAGTTAATCTTACTGCTGTATGAGGCCAACCTGGTAAATGCAATCTTTAATAGATACGTGATAGGCAATCGGCTAGCACGTTCTGGACCCCCTTAATATGTTTAACATCCAGGGAGTATTCCTGCAGCAACAAACTCCACCTGGTCAGTCGTTGGTTTTTATTTTGGAACTTATGCAAAAATTTTAAGGGGTGATGGTCAGTATACACAGTGATGGCACCAGAGGCAGATTTCACATAGACAGCAAAGTATTGAAGGGATAAAATTAATGCTAACAGCTCCTTCTCAATGACTGAATAGTTACGTTGAGCAGAATTTAATTTTTTACTAAAATAGCACACAGGATGCAATACTTCACAGTCGTCTTCCTGTAGCAATACTGCACCAACCCCGGTATTACTCACATCCACTGCTAGGGAAAAAGATCTGTTAAAATCAGGAGCTCGGAGTACAGGATAACTTGATAAAATATATTTGGTAGTATTAAAGGCCTCCTCACATTCGGAGGACCACTCAAACTTCACATCCTTACGGAGAAGATCTGTCAGGGGAGCTGTTAACCTAGAAAAGTTTAAGATGAAACACCTATAATAACCAATCATTCCTTGGTACCTTTGGATATGTTTCTTAGTGCTAGGAGTTGGGAATTCTAGAATAGACTCTACCTTTGCTTGAGGAGGTGCAACCTGCCCCTGACCTACCGTATATCCTAGATACTGGACCATACTCTTTACAAAGGTGCATTTCTTAAGATTTACCACCAGATTGGCATCAGCAAGATTTAAGAACAGCAATCTAAGTTGGTAAAGATGCTCCTCCCATGACTGTGAAAAGATAAGAATATCATCGATGTAGACAACGCATCCAGGTACCCCTTCAGTCACCAAATTCATGAGGCGCTGGAATGTATCTGGAGCGTTTTTCAAGCCGTAGGGTTGAAGCAGAAGGCTTGATTATTGACTACAAAGCATGATATTTCCCTCGCTCTAGGGGTGAGAGCTACTTGCCAATATCCCTTCATTAAGTCAATCTTGCTGATATAGGTGGCTGTACCAATCTGGTCAATGCAGTCGTCGATCCGTGGCAGTGGGTAGGTATCGTTCTTTGTGACAGCATTATTGCCTATAGTCCATACATAACCTATGGCTCCCGTCTGGCTTTGGCACAAGTATGACCGGACTTCTCCACTGGCTTAAGGCCCTAGTGATCAGCTCGTTTGACAACATGAAGTCAAGCTCGACCTGCAGTATACTCCTGCGTTGTGGTGAGACACGGTAGGGGGATAGTTTAATGGGTGTTGCATCCCCTACGCCGATGTCGTGCACGGCTAAAGAAGTGAGCCCTGGAGTATCACGGAACACACTGGGAGACTGAGATAAAACAGAGATTAGTTGGTTCGCTTGATCAGAGGGAAGATGACATAGTTTAGATGGTAATTCCCCCCAAGCTACTGAGTTATACTGAAAGTTGGATAGGCTACATGACAAGTCAAAGTCTGCATGGATACCTTCAGGCTCTGGAACAGTCTGTTGCGGGTCAGTAAGAGAACTGAAGACTTCGTCCGCACCAGGCTTTCCACAGGTCCTGACATTCACTGCCACAGTGGGAGAATCTGGAGGAGAGGAATCAGGGGACCTATGGTAGGGTTTCAACATATTTATATGGAATACTTGCATGAGCTTTCTCCTGTCTGGGGTAGTTACTAAATAATCGGTAATGCTCACCCTCTGAATTATCTTATATGGGCCCCTGAACTTGGCAGATAAAGGTTGGCCAAAAAGGGGGAGCAGGACCAAAACTTTATCACCGGGCTGAAAGTCCCTCTCACAGGTTTTTCTGTCATACCAGTTCTTCATGGAGCTTTTAGCCACTGTCAAGTTTTTAGCAGCAAACTCACATGAGGATCTCAGCCAGGTTTTGAAATCTGAAACATACAGGAGGAGGTTTTAGTTCCCCTACTGGCCAACTAGGAAATCCTGCAATAGTTGCAAAGGACCTCTCACCTGGTGACCGAAAACTAGCTCATTAGGGGAAAAACCCAGGGATTCACTTGGAACCTCACGAGTAGCAAATAAAAGAAAAGGTACCCCCTTATCCCACTCAACTCCGGTCTCTGTACAATATTTACGCAACATGGCTTTCAAAGTTTGATGAAACCGTTCGAGAACCCCTTGACTCTCTGGGTGGTAGGTGCTCGACTTCACATGCTCGATACCCAACTCCTTCAGGGACTGCTGAAAATTTTTAAGAGGTAAAATTAGTTCCTTGATCACTTTGCACCTCATGGGGGAAACCCATTCTGGTGAAGAATTTGAGCAGTTCCTTGATGACAGTTGGAGCAGAGGTAGTCCTAAGGGTATAGCCTCTGGGTAGCGAGTTGCCATGTCCATAATAGTTAATAATTAAATGTTACCTTGGGAAGTCTTAGGCAATGGGCCTACAATGTCCACTACCACCCGAGTAAAAGGATTCTCGAAGACGGGCAAGGGCACCAGAGGATGTACATTGTACAGGCACCTTCTGATTGGGTTTTCCTGTCATCTGGCAGGTGTGAGACACTCTACAAAACTCCACTACTTCTGCACGCATTCCTGGCCAGTGAAAGTGGGCTCTGAATCTGTCTAGAGTTTTTCTCACACCTAGGTGTCCTGCCAATGGTATACAATGTGCCATTTTCAAGATATCTCTACGACAAGGTTTGGGGACTACTACTTGATGGACGTCCCAGGCCCCATCTTCGATTGGTCTGTATGGCTGTCTCCATCTACGCCACAAAACTCCTCCTTTGAGGTAGAAACATTCACCACCCTCCTTCTCACATTCCTCTTCACTCACGGCCCTGGCAGCTACCTCCTTGCATTCTCTATCATCTTTATGTAGCTCTACCAGGCCACTAGGACAATTTGGAGGGGTTTCATGGTCATCGTTATGGTCAAGATGAGCCATAAAAGTGTCAGATAAATCGACCTCAGTCACATCATCAGGCACAGTTGGAGCGTCATTCACACTCTCATCATCCCTTTCATCAACTCTTACATTCGGTACATTTCTGTCTGAGGGAACTGCTACTTGAGACATTGAACGTGTGACAGCACACACAGGGAAAACTGTTGGCATCTCCTTTTCGAGCTCACCGGTTAGTGGCTCGTTAATAGGGGAAAGTGACAAAATGCTCGGACCTTCTCACCTGCTACATCATTCCCCAAAAGGAGTGTTGCCCCGGGCACAGGGATATCTTGGGACCTACACAAAGCTATGGTGGCCTCATCCTGTAGTAACTCACATTCAATTTCGCCTTTTACCAAGTATGCATAAAATTGGCCTCCAGCACCTCTCATTATAACTGGTTCGCCAGGTGGGCACTCAGTGTAAGGATTCACCATGAGAGTGCTAGTAGAACCTGTGTCTCTCAGAATTTTTACCTCATGCATGCAACCATTTAATCTCGCGTTGCCAGATGAAATAAAGGGACGGTAACTGTCCTGCACTGATGGTGAAATTATTATTGGTTTAATCCTAGTGGGTTGCACCACGCATGCTACTACACCCTTGTCTAGATGGTTTACGTTAGCTGCTAGGTACTCCTTCTGTCGGGAGTCCTGTATTAAAGGAACTTTTGGTGCTAGGTACTCCTTCTGTCGGGAGTCCTGCATTAAAGGCACATATGGAGTTTGAGATATGGCGGAAACTGTCTGCCCCGATCTCTCGGTTCTCTCCTTGGCCCAGCACTGATAAGCTAGGTGGCCTCTCTTGCCACAAAAAGTACATACTTTAGGGGATACGGGAACATTCCCTCTTTGAGCATTACTATTACTTTGGGACCCACCTCTGTTACCATTGCCCTGAGTCGCATATTTAGTTGGGGGAACAATTCTATTTTGGCTAGCTGAGGAAGACCTTACAGGCTTGTGACTGGGTCTGTCAGATTTGTGATTGGGATACTTAGAATTAGAACTAGAATTTTCGTAGGGCTTCTTTCCACGAAATTTGTTGTTGAGCACATATGTGTCAGCCATGTCAGCGGCGTCGGCAAGACAATCTACCTTTTTCCCCCTCAAATGATAGGCTACAGAAGAATCAATTTTCCATAGGAAATTTTCTAACAGGACCAACTCCTTCAGATCGTTGTAGCTTGTAACTTTCTTACTCTTGACCCAATGATTGAAAGTTTTAGTCATTGTCCTGGCAAATACTTTATGGGTTTCTTCTACTTTCTTCTGGTTTTTACGGAAAGATTGCCTGTAAGCCTCAGGCTGTAATTGATAGGTTTTTAGGATAGCTTCTTTGAGATTTTCATAATCCTGCCTAACCTCTGCTACTTCTGACAAATACGTGGCTCGAGCCTGCCCTGTCAAAATGGTTTGTAACATAAAAGGCCATTGATCTCTTGTCCACCGCATACCTCCAGCAACTTCCTCAAACAAAACAAAGAAATCCTGCACATTATCCTCAGTGAAAGGTGGAATGACACTGGTCATAGTCAATCCCAGAGGGGGAGCAATTGTATTGACATTTAGTTGAGCCGTACGATATTGATATTGATAATGTTCGGTCTTTATTCTGGCTAGTTCTAGTTCGAATAATTGATCAACGGTAAAACCAGGTGGCAATTGTTCGTCAAGTTGGCTAGGATTACCACCAACTGCTCCGCCACCCTCCTCGCCTTCTACAGGGAACAGGTGGGTTTTTATGGTCTGAGCCACCTCTACTTTGGACATGTTTGAGACAGTTAACTGGAGATGTGAGGCAAGCACTTTCAGTTCGGATTTTGACAGACGGTCAATATCAGGGGCTGTGGGTTCTGATTCTATGAAAACTCGAGCATCTACGTCATTAATTAGATCAGGCATGATTAATATTTGATTTTTAAGTAGTGAAACGGTAATGAAACTGAGTGAAACAGTATGAAACAAATCCTGGCGAGGTCGCCACTTTTCTGTTACGTATCTTGATCCTCAAGTGGTTAACTTGATATACTAGATAGCACAGATATATATATTAAGGTATCAGTCAGCTGAAGGCAAAACGAAAGTAAAATCTAATAAAATTATTTCCTGTTGTTGCTTCTTTTCCTTTTGGATCTTAGGACTTGGTATCCTTTATTGACTGATACTCTTTAATTATGAAAAAATACTGAAACTAATTAAAGTCATGTAGTATTTATAAAGAATTATTATTTAAAACCGAAGCTTAGTAGGCTATGGTTATGAACCGAATAAGATATATCTAAAGAAGGACTATTAATTATATATCAAGTCTTGAAAGATAAATATTAAGGTAAGAATATTTCTGTCTCTTACCCTTTTTGAAATGAATAGCTAGTTTTCTTATATGTCCTTTTATTTATATTTAATGTAGTTATTATTCTTGGTTCTTGTCTTACGTTAATAGTATTATATTATTATTATCAGGATTAATATCAAAGTCACATAAAAAGTTAGATATATTTAATAATTAGATAAATGTATTTATTAACCACGTAACATTGAGGTTTGATTATGAGTAAATTAAGTTACAGGATCGCTTCATAGATTCGGTTCAGGTCTCACTCAAATAATATGAAAAGCAAAAATTATATTTTGAAGCTAAAAGAATTTTCTTCAGCTTAGGAAATCACTAGAAGTAACATTAAAACAGCCATGTTAGTCTAAGGCGATATTACTAATATGAGACAATAGTATCACCGTTCTTGTTCTTACCAGCAATGTAAGCTTAATTAAAAAGAAAATTAAAGAACTCGCAAGTATTGATATAAAACAATAGTATTACTTTTATCATAACCCAATTACTTGAAGAGTTGCTTTAGTCCACAAGTCAGTCAACTAAAATAGTTAAGTACATAATAGTAGCGTTAACTTTAATTCCCAATCACATATCTCACTAACCAACATACTGTAAGTGTTTACACCGAACACACTTAACACACACTTATATAGTCTGACTGACAGTCACAAACCCATTATAATACTTCACCCCGTCTTCCTCCAGCTGCAAGTTCACCTTCCCAACTCCAAATGTGACTGATTTGAATGCCCACTACTCGGGTCTTATATACTATGCAATGGTGGTGTAGGAACGAATCAGGAGGCGGGGAATGGTGCGTGCCCCAATCACAGCTCCTCTAGTTGCGTAGCAGGTGCGTGGTCCAATGGCGTCTCATGGCGTCGATCATCGTCATAGCGTCGGGTCATCGAAGTAGTTTGCAGGGTCCCCATATGACGCACGCAGGTGTGAAGGCTTGTTTGCTGGTATCCAGACGAGCTGGTTTCCCACTCGCTGGTTCGCTCGCTGGTCTGCTTCGCCGCCTGGGTAATTCGGCACTCCTTTAACTCTTAACTCTAACTCTTAAATAAACACATACAGGGCTCCGTATTTCAGAATATATATATATATATATATATATATATATATATATATATAGGGTGGCGCACAAAATTTGGTTATCCAGATAGAAGTGGGCAATGCTGCATTTCTATTAACCCTTTCACGCATGTATGATGCAGAGGTTGCCAGATTAGCAATAAGAAATAGAGTTCTCTCACTCTTATAATTACCTCTCCAAAATTAGTTTTCTGCCCACAGATAACTCAGACAACTGCAGAGGTTGAAGTAACTAAACTAAAGGTTTCTAAATACCCCTGATGGTAACAAAGGCTTTAAAGTATCCCTAATAGGATCAAAATCGTGTCATATGTCCGAGAGGGTAAATTTATTACGAAAGCAGTAAGCTGTGTGGTCCGTCGTAAGCAATATTTTCTCAGCCATTATATTTATTTCCTTATACAATGCCCCATTAAATGCAAAATAGGTAGTATAAACTACTGGTATTTAATTAAGTTGCAATACAAATAAACGATTATATACGTCATGATAAGTATAATACGAAATACACACTATAATATATATATATATATATATATATATATATATATATATATATATATATACTGTATATATGTATATACCTGTATATATATATATATATATATATATATATATATATATATATATATATATATATATATACTGTATACTGTATATATACAAAAATTCATTACCGGATGCCTTACCCCTCCATGGATGGCCATGCACAAAAAGCCCCCAAGCAGACCTAACCCCTGTGAGAAGGACAACCAGTGCCAGTTTACTAAAGGACTTACAAGATTGATCACTCAACATACGTCCGTCTGACTCCGTCCAACTAATTTTCTACAGTGGTGCACGGCTAGTCCATCCACTAACCTGCTTCACCCTTAGTTGAGCAGTACTGATTTGTATAAGGTTTACTCCCCTAGACAGGTTGCTGACCGCAGCTGATGAGTCCCGTCAACCCGAATTTCTATAAGGTTGTCGACCAAAGCTGACGAGTCCCATCCACCCACGTATAAATATATAATTATATATATTGTTACGTATCTTGATCCTCAAGTGGTTAACTTGATGAATCTAGATAGCACAGAGATATATATTAAGGTATCAGTCAGCTGAAGGCAAAACAAAAGTAAAATCTAATAAAATTATTTTACTGTTGTTGCTTCCTTTCCTTTTGGATCTTAGGACTTGGTATCCTTTATTGACTGATACTCTTTAATTATGGAAAAATACTGAAACTAATTAAAGTCATGTAGTATTTATAAAGAATTATTATTTAACCGAAGCTTAGTAGGCTATGGTTATGAACCGAATAAGTTATATCTAAAGAAGGACTATTAATTCTATAAAAGTCTTGAAAGATAAATATTAAAGTAAGAATATTTCTGTCTCTTACCCTTTTTGGAATGAATAGATAGTTTTCTTATATCATGTCCTTTTATTTATATTTAATGTAGTTATTATTCTTGGTTCTTGTTTTACGTTAATAGGATTATATTATTATTATCAGGATTAATATCAGTCACATAAAAAGTTAGATATATATTTAATAATTAGATAAATGTATTTCTTAACCACGTAACATTGAGGTTTGATTATGAGTAAATTAAGTTACAGGATCGCTTCATAAATTCGATTCAGGTCTTACTCAAATAATATGAAAAGCAAAAATAATATTTTGAAGCTAAAAGAATTTTCTTCAGCTTAGGAAATCACTAGAAGTAACATTAAAACAGCCATGTTAGTCTAAGGCGATATTACCAATATGAGACAATAGTATCACCGTTCTTGTTCTTACCAGCAATGTAAGCAAATGAAAGAACTCGTAAGTATTAATATAAAACAATAGTATTACTTTTATCATAACCCAATTACTTGAAGAGTTGCTTTAGTCCACAAGTCAGTCGACTAAAATAGTTAAGTACATAATAGTAGCGTTAACGTTAATTCCCAATCACATATCTCACTAACCAACATAACGTAAGTGTTTACACCGAACACACTTAACACACACTTATATAATCTGACTGACAGTCACAATCCCATTATAATACTTCACCCCGTCTTGCTCCAGCTGCAAATTCACCTTCCCAACTCCAAATGAGACTGATTTGAATGCCCACTACTCGTGTCTTATATACTATGCAATGATGGTGTAGGAACGAATCAGGAGGCGGGGTATGGTGCGCGCCCCAATCACAGCTCCTCTAGTTGTGTAAGAGGTGCGTGGTCCAATGGCGTCGATTGGCGTCGATCATCGTCATAGCGTTGGGTCATCGAAGTAGTTTGCAGGGTCCCCTATGACGCACGCAGGTGTGAAGGCTTGGTTGCTGGTATGCAGACGAGCTGGTTTCCCACTCGCTGGTTCGCTCGCTGGTGTGCTTCGCCGCCTGGGTGATTCGGCATTCCTTCAACTCTGAATTCTAACTCTTAAATAAACATACAGGGCTCTGTATGTCAGACCTCCCCCCTAGAAAAGAGTTTAAGGAGTATAGTACATAATATTAAACATAATACGTAAATAGATTCACCACCAGATTTGCAACAGCAAGATTATAATGAGGATATAATAAGGATATCACCCAAAGTAGGCAACGTCTCCAGGTACCACATCAGAAAAGCATGATATTTACCTCGCTACAAGGGAGAGCTAATTGCCAAAATCCTCTCATTAAGTCAATCTTGCTGATATAGGTGGCTGTACCAATCTGGTCAATGCAGTCGTCGATCCGTGGCAGTGGGTAGGTATCGTTCTTTGTGACAGCATTAACTTGCCTATAGTCCATACATAACCTATGGCTCCCGTCTGGCTTTGGCACAAGTATGACCGGACTACTCCACTGGCTTAAGGCCCTTGTGATCAGTTCGTTTGATAACATAAAGTCAAGCTCGACCTGCAGTATACTCCTGCGTTGTGGTGAGACACGGTACGGGGATAGTTTAATGGGAGTTGCATCCCCTACATTGATGTCGTGCAAGGCCAAAGAAGTGAGCCCTGGAGTATCACAGAGCACACTGGGAGACTGAGATAAAACAGAGATTAGTTGGTTCGCTTGATCAGAGGGAAGATGAGATCGTTTAGATGGTAATTCCCCCCAAGCTACTGAGTTATACTGAAAGTTGGATAGGCTACATGACAAGTCAAAGTCTGCATGGATACCTTCAGGCTCTGGAACAGTCTGTTGCGGGTCAGTAAGAGAACTGAAGACTTCGTCCGCAACAGGCTGTCCACAGGTCCTGACATTTACTGCCACAGTGGGAGAATCTGGAAGAGAGGAATCAGGGGACCTATGGTAGGGTTTCAACATATTTATATGGAATACTTGCGTGGGCTTTCTCCTGTCTGGGGTAGTTACTAGATAATCGGTAATGCTCACCCTCTGAATGATCTTATATGGGCCCCTGAACTTGGCAGATAAAGGTTGGCCAAAAAGGGGGAGCAGGACCAAAACCTTATCACCGGGCTGAAAGTCCCTCTCACAGGCTTTTCTGTCATACCAGTTCTTCATGGAGCTTTTAGCCACTGTCAAGATTTGAGCTGCAAACTCACATGAGGATCTCAGCCGGGTTTTGAAATCTGAAACATACAGGAGGAGGTTTTGGTTCCCCTCCTGGGCAACTAGGCTATCCTGCAATAGTTGCAAAGGACCTCTTACCTGGTGACAGAAAACTAGCTTATTAGGGGAAAAACCCAGGGATTCAGTTGGAACCTCACGAGTAGCAAATAAAAGAAAAGGTACCCCCTTATCCCACTCAACTCCGGTCTCTGTACAATATTTACGCAACATTACTTTCAATGTTTGATGATACCGTTCGAGAACCCCTCGACTCTCTGGGTGGTAGGTGCTCGACTTAACATGCTCGATACCCAACTCCTTCAGGGACTGCTGAAAAATGTTAGAGGTAAAATTAGTTCCTTGATCACTTTGCACCTCATGGGGGAAACCCATTCTGGTGAAGAATTTGAGCAGTACCTTGATGACAGTTGGAGCAGAGGTAGTCCTTAAGGGACTCTGGGTAGCGAGTTGCCATGTCCATAATCGTTAATAAACAATTGTTACCTTGGGAAGTCTTAGGCAATGGGCCTACAATATCCACTACCACCCAAGTTAAAGGATTCTCGAAGACGGGCAAGGGCACCAGAGGATGTACAGGCACCTTCTGATTGGGTTTTCCTGTCATCTGGCAAGTGTGACACACTCTACAAAACTCCACTACATCTGCACGCATTCCTGGCCAGTGAAAGTGGGCTCTGATTCTGTCTAGAGTTTTTCTCACACCTAGGTGTCCTGCTAATGGTATACAATGTGCCATTTCCAAGATATCTCTACGACAAGGTTTGGGGACTACTACTTGATGGACGTCCCAGGCCCCGTCATCGATTGGTCTGTGTGGCTGTCTCCATCTACGCCACAATACTCCTCCTTTGAGGTAGAAAGATTCACCACCCTCCTTCTCACATTCCTCTTCACTCACGGCCCTGGCAGCTAACTCCTTGCATTCTCTATCATCTCTCTGTAGCTCTACCAGGCCACTAGGACAATTTGGAGGGGTTTCATGGTCATCGTTAGGGTCAAGATGAGCCATAAAGGTGTCAGATAAATCCACCTCAGTCACATCATCAGGCACAGTTGGAGCGTCATTCACACTCTCATCATCCCTTTCATCAACTCTTACATTCGGTACATTTCTGTCTGAGGGAACTGCTACTTGAGACATTGAACGTGTGACAGCACACACAGGGAAAACTGTTGGCATCTCCTTTTCGAGCTCACCGGTTAGTGGCTCGTTAACCCTCTCACGTTCTTGACGCAATTTTGCGCCTATTAGGGATACTTTAAAGCCTTTGTTACCATCAGGGGTATTTAGAAACCTTTAGTTTAGTTACTTCAACCTCTGCAGTTGTCTTTGAGTTAGCTGTGGGCAGCTAAATGTGAAGTAAAGGTAAGTGACAAAATGGGGTCTGGTCGGACCCTCTCACCTGCTACATCAGTTCCCAAAAAGAGTGTTACCCCGGGCACAGGGATATCTTGGGACCTACACAAAGCTATGGTGGCCTCACCCTGTAGTAACTCACATTCAATTTCGCCTTTTACCAAGTATGCATCAAATTGGCCTCCAGCACCTCTCATTATAACTGGTTCGCCAGGTGGGCACTCAGTGTAAGGATTCACCATGAGGGTGCTAGTAGAACCTGTGTCTCTCAGAATTTTTACCTCATGCATGCAACCATTTAATCTCACATTGCCAGATGAAATAAAGGGACGGTAACTGTCCTGCACTGATGGAGAAATTATTATTGGCTTAACCCTAGTGGGTTGCACCACGCATGCTACTACACCCCTGTCTAGATGGTTTACGTTAGCTGCTAGGTACTCCTTCTGGCGGGAGTCCTGTATTAAAGGAACTTTTGGTGCTAGGTACTCCTTCTGTCAGTCCTGCATTAAAGGCACATATGGAGTTTGAGATACGGCGGCAACTGTCTGCCCCGATCTCTCGGTTCTCTCCTTGGCCCAGCACTGATAAGCTAGGTGGCCTCTCTTGCCACAAAAAGTACATACTTTAGGGGATACGGGAACGTTCCCTCTTTGAGCATTACTATTACTTTGGGCCCCACCTCTGTTACCATTGCCCTGAGTCGCATTTTTAGTTGGGGGAACAATTCTATTTTGGCTAGCTGGGGAAATCGTTACAGGCTTGTGACTGGGTCTGTCAGATTTGTGATTGGGATACTTAGAATTAGAACTAGAATTATCGTAGGGCTTCTTTCCACGAAATTTGTTGTTGAGCACGTTTGTGTCAGCCATGTCAGCGGCGTCGGCAAGACAATCTACCATTTTCCCCCTTAAATGATAGGCTACAGAAGAATCAATTTTCCATAGGAAATTTTCTAACAGGACCAACTCCTTCAGATCGTTGTAGCTTGTGACTTTCTTACTCTTGACCCAATGATTGAAAGTTTTAGTCATGGTCCTGGCAAATACCTTATGGGTTTCTTCTACTTTCTTCTGGTTTTTACGGAAAGATTGCCTGTAAGCCTCAGGCTGTAATTGATAGGTTTTTAGGATAGCTTCTTTGAGATTGTCAAAATCCTGCCTAACCTCTGCTACTTCTGACAAATACGTGGCTCGAGCCTGCCCTGTCAAAACGGTTTGTAACATAAAAGGCCATTGATCTCTGGTCCACTTCATAACTCCAGCAACTTCCTCAAACAAAACAAAGAAATCCTGCACATTATCCTCAGTGAAAGGTGGAATGACACTGGTCATAGTTAATCCCAGAGGGGGAGCAATTAACCCTCTCCGACATATGACGCGATTTTGAGCCTATTAGGGATACTTTAAAGCCTTTGTTACCATCATGGGTATTTAGAAACCTTTAGTTTAGTTACTTCAACCTCTGCAGTTGTCTTTGAGTTAGTTGTGGGCAGAAAACTAATTTTGGAGAGGTAATTATAAGAGTGAGAGAACTCTATTTCTTATTGCTAATCTGGCAACCTCTGCGTCATATGTTCGTGAAAGGGTTAAGGGAGCATTTGTAATGACATTTAGTTGAGCTATTTGATATTGATATTGATATTGTTCGGTCGTTGCTCTGGCTTGTTCGACTTTTATTCTGGCTAGTTCTATATTTGCTCTGGTTTGTTCTAATAATTGATCAACGGTAAAACCAGGTGGCAATTGTTCATCAAGTTGGCTAGGTTTACTCGGAATCCCACCAACTGCTCCGTCACCCTCCCCGCCTTCTACAGGGAACAGGTGGGTTTTTATGGTCTGAGCCACCTCTACTTTGGACATGTTTGAGACAGTTAATTGGAGATGTGAGGCAAGCACTTTCAGTTCGAATTTTGACAGATGGTCAATATCAGGGGCTAGGGGTTCTGATTCTATGAAAACTCGAGCATCTTCGTCACTAATTAGATCAGGCATGATTAATATTTGATTTTTAAGTAGTGAAACAGTAATGAAACTGAGTGAAACTGTATGAAACGAATCCTGGCGAGGTCGCCACTCTGCTGTTACGTATCTTGATCCTCAAGTGGTTAACTTGATGAATCTAGATAGCACAGAGATATATATTAAGGTATCAGTCAGCTGAAGGCAAAACAAAAGTAAAATCTAATAAAATTATTTCCTGTTGTTGCTTCCTTTCCTTTTGGATCTTAGGACTTGGTACCTTT